>VZTZ01043893.1:0-123327 GCA_013400955.1 Drymodes brunneopygia
TTGCCCTAAACTAGGACAGAAATATACTAGAGGAGGCACTTAAAGTTAGACCACAAGGAATTAAACCAAGGATCTGGAAAGAAAAATTTGATTTCTATTCAAGGTATAATTTCAACATCAGAGACAATGCATACCATCTACAACCTGAAGAGCAACCCAGATTGGAAACTTGTTTCAGTATCCACAGCTTGAAATTGGCTACTAGGGTAATCTAAATGTGCAAAAGTGACACTACAGAGATTCTCCACCCACTCCTTCGGTAGAAACAAAAATATTTTTTGACTCATGAAAGTCCCTTCAAAATGAAACATTCTAAAGATGAGAATGGTTTTTAAAATACAGATTAAATTCTGAAAGTATATAGTATCAAAACAGGAAAAAAGTAAAACAAATAATAAAATCCAGTTCACAAAAGCAATCATCAGTTCAAATGAGAGCAAGGAATATCACTTGATAATCTTCTGGACATTCTCTCTTGTAAATGGGTAGCTGAAAATAAAACATTTCACCAGTTTAACCAGCTCCATGTTTCAAGGTGCTGGACTAAAATTATTCAAGAGATTCCCTCTGCCAGCATTAGGCTGGGATACTATATATACCCTGCACTTGTTTCTGGTTTATTTAAAAATGCAAAACAAAAACTTCAGTGATGAGAGATATTGCAGCTCCCCCGCTTTAATGTGTAGTCACCGGATATCCCTGACCTGATATTCTGACCTTGAGCCCAGTTTATTTACAGAGTTCAGACACAGAGTTTCAAAAGCTTAGCTCCTCTGAAATTTGCTTTGTTTGCTCTGATGTTTTATATAATTTATTCTTTTAGAACTGCGAGGAAAATGGCTTGTTTTATTCCACAGAATAAAACCACAGAAGTGTTAAGATATTAATCAGTTGTCTTAAGATAGGAAAATAAATTGATAAATTAAGAGCAGAGTTTCTTAGAGCACTAGAGAAACCTGCTGCTGAGGTTCACTTCTACACCTTTTCCATACTCTCTCACCAAGAACACAGACCTTTAGGAGGATTCCAATAATGGTGACTGCAGTTATTGCTCTCCAAAACACAACCATTCCTATCTAAAAACTGATTTTGCAAAATTTTAATCTTTCTTTGTATTTTGGGCTTTAGCACTTCCTAACACCACGTCAGAGGAGAAAGAAGGTCATGAACATCAACTACCACTTGTAAATTTAATCTCTAAAATAATTAATGTATAACTCCATCATCCTGTCAAGAATGCCACTCCTCACTTGATCACACCAGTATTAAGTTTGACCTCCCAATTTAAGATATGCTACAATCTTCTCCATTGAGAAACTTTGCTGATGAGCCAAGGGAGAAGCAGGTGTATATCAAAGAGACAGTTCCAACAAATATTTGGAAGGCTGAATGAAATTTTTATACAGAATAATCTTTTATCAGAGCTTTCTCAAAAAATAGTAGTATGTTCTCCCCACCTCCTAAAGTTATTTTTAAAGGAAAGCCTCTTCAGTTTATTCTGCTATCCTGTGGAATTCTAGTCTGGAGATGGCACCAGAATGGTACACTTTAAAGTAAGTGCATGGATGTGCCTGAGTGGCCCAGGCTTCAACAAACACCTTGTCAGCAAAAGTATTGGGGGCAGCTGCTCTGCTGGACCATGCCTGTGGGAATTGCAGAGATACAAAGTTTCACTTTTACATAGTTGCTAAATGTGCATTAGTGAAACAGTAGAAGTCTCTCCTCTGTTGCCGGCTTAAACTAAGACAGGAAACACAGAAAACAAGTCCTACCGCTTGAAGGCTGTTTGGCAACCCATCCCAGTTTATCTGCTAGCACGCAGCTTTGCAATAAAATAACCACTGTCACTTTCTGGCGGTCTGACCATATATGCTGAGTATTGAATCAGCTAACAAAGTGAAGAAAAACAAGAGCAAGACCTCCAACTCTGTCACCTCTAGAGGCAGAACTATGTCAAATAAAAGGCAGAAATAGTTTACATCCAAACCAGCACTGGGGTTGTTTTACTCAACCTCTTTGTCAAGTGATTGCTTCAGTTTGCACAACTGTCAGTTTTGCGCTTTCTGTAAGTCCTGAAATGCTCAGACACTCCAGGAATTGCTGACAGGTCAAAGGGTTTGCCTACGTGGATGTCAGATATTGTGTTATGAGGACCCAGGGTGAGTTTTATCTACAAAGAAATCAGTTGGCCGACATCATTAACACACTTCTACAAACAGTGGATAAAACAGTTTTAAATTACCAGAAGTTGCATCATTACGGATTATTATTTTAGCATTGTTAGCCTTCTATAATATGATGTTGTTCCCACTGGAATACTGATTAAAATAGGAACCAGATGTACTTTTCATGACCAGATTGAAAAAGATAAACAACCAGAAAATCAATTCAAATAAAAAGGATGCCCTCGGGGTGTTTCTTGAAACTGAAGAGGGAGAGTGTATGTATCTTTCAGAGGGGTGGGGTAGGAACTGAAAAACACTCAAACCCAGAAATCTCCTCTTTCACCAAAAAAAATCCCTAAGAAACATGAAGCAATCTAGTTCTTTAGACACCTATTTTGATTATACTCCAATGCACCATTATCTTAAAACTGGGTGTACCGGCCAACACTAAAACAAAGAAAAATCTCTATTTTCAGTTTTGCTCATAAGTCCACAAGAAATAAAGCTCACAGGAAAAAGACTAATTTACATTTAGACCTCAGTGTTTTACAGGAATACAACTTTGGTTTACTGGACTGTAAGTAAGATAATTTTTTTTGGAACCTACATATCAATCTTCAACTCCAGAGAGGCGCTAAATGGAAATCTTTGTACCAATCCTGATGGGAGCTCTTTTTCTGCTAAATGCAGGCCAGCATCTGCAATCTTGAAGCTTAAGTATGACTTAATGGCACTGTTTTGCAGAGAAGACCATCTGTTTCTTTACACAGAATAGAAAAGAACAAAATTTCGTCACAAAGGAACAGGGATCACAAACCACAAAGGAAAATACAAGGTTACTCCTCAACATCACAGCTTCTACTGCAGATAGTGGGGCCCTAATGAAGCCATATTTTTTCCCTTGCACCTTTACATCGGGTAAATAAAATAATAATTTCAAAAATAGATTTTAAAATATTCTCTCTCATATATCTACCCTATTTTCATGCCCCAGTTATGCCAGGTCATTTTGCTGCAGCTGAGTGTCACTTATAATGGGAAAAGAACAAGCCACAAAATCAGGCCTGCAAAACTTGAAATAGCAGACAAAGGCAGAAGAGATAACTTAGAAATAACTTATCTCTTTTAGCTATCAGCATCTTGTTTTTTGGGAGAATGAAGCTTTGTCACCATGTTGTACAGTGATCATTCAATCCCTAGAAGTCCTTCACTGCAGGTTACCAAAGCCAAAATACAAAACTTAGAAATGAAAGATTTCATGCAATACAGCCTAATATATATTTGATCTGCCAAATGATGTTATTTCTCTTAGATATATTGTGAAAAAGCACCAGACAGAAAAAGACGGGATTTATATGAGAATTTCCTTGATCTCTTCCTGTATCATCTTAAAGTGACTTCCAGGGTTCCCCTATTTCCTAGCTCCTATTTCTTCTGACATGGTGCATAAATTAGGACCTTGTTACTTTCCTGTGTTCTGTCTTGCACCTCTCTCCCTCTTCCTGAGAGTTCACCCAATTTTTTCCATTATTTCCTCTCTTCCACAGTTTATAATGCCCCTAATTTTCCTCTTGTCGTAGCTGGTTCTCCATTCCCTACATGCCAGCACCTGCTCAGACATTAACAGCCCCTTGGGATACTTCAGGAAACCCATCCCTGCCTTCATGCAGAAGTTTGCAGAGCTTGGATGCTCAGACAATAACCCACCTGAGAAGCAGCCTTGGTGGATGTTGAAAGACTGGTATTGGAAAAAAGTTCCCTTTTTTGAGACATCTCCTGCTACATTTGAGATGCTGGTGCCAACTGTGTAAATCAGCAATTACAACTATCAATTACTTCAATATCAGAAGAAAATTAAGATCAAAACTGAATTTCATCAGTCTTAATTTTAGCAATACCAGAATTAACATTTTTCATGAAGTCTTACTTCAACTTGGGTGTGTACACAACTGATCTTTCTTTTCATTACCACATTCTTTTTCCACATCTGTACAACACAAGACTCCTGTAAAATGTATCTTCTTTTTGCTTTTGAAGTAATGGTTATCAAAATCATGTTGGTATTGGGGGTTATTGATAAAACCTCACAATCCTCACAGAAGAGTCAGGATTGTAGCAAGCCCCTAAATTTCAGGACACTTTGAGAGAGCTGTCTTTTCCTCCACAGGTTTCTCATCAAGAAAAGATGTAAAAAGTCTTAGTCACCATTAGGAATAATGAAGAAGAGCACAGCAGATTATTTTGAGGAAAAAAGCCTAATCTGTAATTTAAGATTATAGAACACATGTTCAGTTTGATATCCATTCATCAGAGACTTTTTAGAGACCAAGAATTCATACCAGGCACTGCCAACTTATTGTTCATGTCTAACAATGCTATGAAACAAGCAAACAAACAATGGCATAATCTTCAGCGAGGAATTTTATTGAAATGTGGTTAACTAGCTAAAAATTGCCTGTCAAAATTCTTTATAAAATAGCTTTTCAGTAACTTCCCTTTAATATGTATATCTTCTTATTCTGGGACTTTCAGTCAACTGGATTCAAAAACACAAAAACTTGTTCAGTTGATTGCCATGCCAAGGGACTACCACACTTTGTACCTCAGCATGGTGAAGTTCAGCACAGTGACTTCAGCACTGGAGTCAATACACATACTCAGTGTGAAAAAAGTTTTCACAAAGTCATGTCAATAAAAGTTTTCTACTCCAGAAAAGGCCTCTGTTGCAATAACCCACTGTCAAGCATGGCAGAGATAATAGAGATGCAAGAGGTACACAAACTAGACAGATGCTGCAGATGTGCTCAGCCCAATATCATAAAAGGCTGATAAAGGGAATTTACCACTACAATAGACAAATTCCTATCAGGGAATCAAGTTTTCCCTCCTCTTTTATAGGGGAGGAAGGAATACACGGATCCTTTAGACCCAGCTCTTTACCGCCTCTTTCTCTCTATCACCTTCCAAATGTTCCACATTCCAGCTTTACAGAACAGTAATATTTAGGTTTGTGGAGAATACTTTAGTTGCAATGGACAGTCTTTGTCATAGGTGTGAAAAACTGGCAACTGGCATTACTGTCAAAAGGGTAGAAACTATTTTAGTAATGTGATAGTTATGACAAGCAAAGTAAGGCAGGAGTAAAGAGGCAGATCAGAACAACATCAAGTCTGATAACCATCAACTCCCAACCCTCATCAGACGCTGACAAAATTCAATCCTTGCTGATGCCACAAGCCAGGCAAATAACCCTCTAACAGAACAACAGCTGCACTGGCACACATTTCAGCTCTTGGAAGCATAGCTATTCCCAGATAGAAGGGATCACTCCTGCAATCTACAGAACTATACGTACCGAGGAGCAGGATGGTTCATATTGCATATAAACAGCACTATCTGGTAACCCTCAGTCTGGGCATCTGTAAATTACAGCCAGTTTGAAATCAATAGCATCCCTTCTTGCCTAAGTCTCTTGAGGGAGCTCTGAAAGAAAATGCAGTTTTGACACAGCCTCAATTTGCCCTTTGAATGCAAAGGTATTTTCACACTTTCTTTTCTTCCTTTTATAATTAGAAAAACTGGCTCACCAGCCCATGCCCACACCAGATGCCTCAGGAATGATGCTGACATGCTCATTCTAACTCTGCGCTCGACATGCTGAACTGCACTCAGATCCTAGCACTTCACATCCTTCTTTCACACCCTTACCAGATTATGAAATGACTATTCTGGCCTGAATTTACATAGGATTTAGTAGGATATCATGGACTTCATTATCAGTAAGTGAGGGAATGGAAAAAGTGAGGAAATGTGGTGGAGTTCACTCTGTAAGCCAATTGCAAACACAGATTCCCTAGGAACGACACCCTTTTATTAGATTCCCTCAGTTTAGCAAATGCTTATCTACCATTCAAATGGCAAACAGCTGGAAAACCTTACATTTTTGTGACTAAGTGGTGTCCCTGTCTCTGACAGATGAGTAATAAATAAAGCAATCATTGCAGAGAATTGCTCTTACTCTGAGTCAACTGGTCAGTTTTGAACACTACAATGAGCACAGCTTCACAGGGGAACAGGGCAGTTTCCCCCTATGTTATTTTGCTTTTAGAACACATGTAACAATAGCCCATATAATTAGCTAAAAGTTGGGAAAGGTCTTACTCCAGATGTTTCCCAAAATAAAATAATAAATACACAGTAGTAATCCAGTAGCATTTCTGCCATACACAGTCCCCTGTTTTGTTATTTTGCATTTGTTTTGATTGTACCAACCTGCTCTATTGCCTGCTTTGTACAGAAAAGAGAAAGCCACTGAAAAAATGACTAGTTAAATCTCAAGCCTTAAGACACTCGTAAATAATACAGAATATAAAGAAGGAATTTACATTAAACCTTGGGTGAAATCCTGGACTTGCTGAAGTATATAGAGATGCCAAGAGCTTACTTTGATAAACACTGCTTTGGTTCAGTGTGGATGTACTATGATACAGACTAAGTTTTATCACTATTGTTCTCTTCACTGACTGAATGCATGAGATGGATAGCTAGAATTCATGCCTTTTAAGTATTTTATTTTCCAGCATTAAGAATGTTTCAGTGCATGGTGCATATATATGTGAGCCCAGGTTTTTAGAATTCAATCACAGGAGCATTTTGGCACCTACAATATGCAACAGGGGCAGTAGATATTGGATATATCACACCTATTTAATTGGAGACAGCTGTAGAAGGTGGCTCTAAGCACACAGATTTCACAAATCCAGGTCTTAAAGCTGGTTCTTATCCAACCATCTGTGTATATAAAAAGATGCTACAAGTTTTTTATTTTGTAAAAAGAATATATTTAAAGTCAGGCAGAAGAAATCACTGCATGGTTAAGTATTTTGGTAAAATAAAAATTTGACTACAAATGTATGGACCCCTTCAAAAAGAGAGACCTCTGAACATCATACCTGGTAATAAATGAGATGAACCAAATGGCTCTCCTCAGTATTTTCTCGTACCAGTTCTCTATTTTTTATATCTCTACCAAAAATGTACTGTTACAATTCTGCATCAACATCAGAGGTTATGGTAAACATAGCCTGAGTGTCCTGATGTCATCACAAGTAGAATCCCCTGAAGCTGACAGCTCTCAAGCTATGAATAACAAGGAAATGTGGCATAACCATATACAGTGAAAATTCCATTCAGAAAGGAAGGATTCAGCTGGCTGCCATTGCATTCTTTTTTTATTCTATCTCCTTCAAAAGTCAGTCTCATGATACTCCTGGATGGATTTACCTTTAGGTTTACTATTGACTAAGCTAAGGTATTCCCAGCCTTTGCTTTCCCTAAAATAAGCTACACAAAATGCATTTGCTGTAATTATTTAAAAGAAATTAGTTATGTAGTAGTCAAGCTATTTGATAGTTTGAAGGATTTTTTTCCAAGTATCTACTGCATCCCTTTCAATTTTTCCTGTAGATTTAAATCAGCTCAATATGATCTGGATGAATAGGAGGAAACAAAAAAAGGAATGATGTTGAAGAGATCTGTTTTGCAAATTGCTAGGAAAAAATTACTGTTGTCTTTTCATTATGATTTTAATAACCCACACCAGTTACCAAAACCAAAAAGACATTCTTATAGTCAGGGAGACAAAAGATTCATAGTTATAATTTCTAGTCTTAGCCTTACAACCTGAAAAGACAAATCCAAACTGAAGTCCAATATTCCTTGTCTCTTATTTTTACTGCCTGGTTATATAAGTTTATTTTCCATGCATGTTGCAGTGTTTCTCAGATACTGCAGCGTTGACCAAAGATTTGCTCAAACTGTAGGACTTTTCTGGTATCTACCCTTGATCTGATCCTGATTTCTGAGATCTGAAAACTCTGGATAAGGATTTAACCACAAGAATATTTAGCACCTTCACATCTACAGTGCTTTTTCCCTAGGACCTTTCAATCCCATTTTAGCTATTGCTGCAGGGCATTAAAACCCAAGATCTTGGGTTTAAAGTCAGATACAGAGATTTTATCTTCCTACTCTCTTAAACTCTGGAAGTTCTGGAAGATGTTCTAAAGCAAATTCAAAATGGATCAAGGAACACGGAGGAAGAGAACGATAAGTTTCTTAGCAGGGATGTGTTGCCCTAAACTGGCCAAAATGAAGGTTTTTTTAAAGTCACATTCATGACCCAGTGGCAAAGTTGGGCAGTAAACTTGTAGAAGGCCAGCCTGGAGATGAGGAAAGCATGGGTCCTTACTGTCATGTTTTCATCTGAAAGGATAAAAAGTAATTTCCTATGTAAGGAAAAAGGGAATAAACTTAATGAAGCTCCATTTGAACTGGAGACCTATGCACAATCTTCACAACTGGAAGCAAAGTGCTTGCAATTCATTTCCACTTCCCTTTTCAGCATGTGCACGCTAACAATGCTGTGGAAAACTCTTATCAACAGGAAGAAGGCACCAATGCATGCATTAAGTATGAAAGGATGGCTCACAGCATGTGCATTTTGCACATTTCCATCTTTCCTATGGTCCTGAAACCTGAACACATCACCAAAGAAACAGAAAATCACAAGCATTTTAGGTGGATAATTTCTATATATTATTAAAGATTTGCTTGGGATTGTAATGCAAAGACCTGGGCATGCACTTTGGTAAACAGACAGGGGACCAAGTGTCAGCCAAGCTAAATCTTCTCTAAACCCAAACAGTTCAATTTGAGAGAGATATTAGTTATGCTTGATTTAAACAGATGCCCATTGGGCCATTCAGAGCCTTGGAGACACATGCAGAGAAGCCTGATGTGCATGTGCACAGAGAGATGGCATCCTTCCATTAAAAAATATAGAGTTGTACTTGTTGTATAGCAACACATAAAAATGTGCAATTAAGGAAAACTGCAGCTAAAGCACGATGGAAAGATATTATTCTGTAATTACAAAATATGAGGATATGAATGTTAGCAGCAATAAAAGAGTAACTGCATTGTTCACCAACTAAAATTAGAGCTAGTGCTTTATTTAAGCCACTTTTCATTTATTCTTAACTACAAAAGTTTACAGAGATCTGAAGTGAGGCACCACTTAAGAAAACTCACTTACAGCAAGTGATTTATTTTTTCAGAGCCAAGAGAAATACATGCCTATGCCTGGACTACGAATAGCTCCAGCTTTCTGGAACTGAAACCTCAGGTATGTATTTTTTCTCCTGTTACTTACTGTCAGAAACAATACGTTAGCAAGGAATAAGAAAAATTAAAACCAGTATGGATATGAAAGCACAGGTTGTTATTACTCATAAAAGACCCAGAATATTTACAAAAACATTTCCACTTGCATCCTATTTTGCTGACTAAAACACAGATTACCTTTCATCCTTGATTGCTTTCTTTATAATACACAAGAGATAAGCCTTTCGAATACCACAAATTTTTTTCATTGCTATCATTCTGAATTCAGACTGTGGAAAGGGTCAGAGAACATGCTGATTTAAATCCAGCAAATGTACTGCAAAACCTACAACTGGAAAAAGTCACTTCAGTCCCCACTTCTTGTCAGAATAGTGGCCATGGGTTGACAAGACAGAAGCCAAACTGGAAAAAGCAGTAAACAAGTTTACAAGAGTTAACTAATGAAAGCTACTTCTTTGTGTACCAGCTGCAGGAATCCAGCCTTTGAAAACCCTCAGCACCACATCTTTCATATCAGAAAGGTGCATATACTGAGTCTTTTGCTAAAGTAGGAAGTTAGGCTGAGCTACAGAACACAGGAAACAGCCCAATATACTGAAATGGAGACAACAACAAGAAAAATTGATCAACTTTGGACTACGTGTGAAAATGGCTAAAAAAAGGAATGCAAAGCAAGTGACAAATGAGATTAATCCATGTGAGTGCTGACAAGGAGGCTGGTGATGTTAAAGAAGGAAATTACTCATTCTCTTTTTGTATAGGAAAGGCTGAGTACTACAAGTTCACCTGGTGCACCTTTGTGCTCATGTTGGCTCAGCCCAGTGACACACCCTGGTTTATATATGTCTCCCTCACCACAAGGTGGCACATATGTACTCCCTGGGATTTTTAACTGCCTCTACAGTTCACTCAATTTTTAATAAGTAACTGCTATCCCTTTACAGAGGGAGGAAGAGAGTGGGGATGGGATAAAAGAATGAAATGATAAACTGCATTATATTATCCAGCACAAACTATTAAAGATAACTATTTTTAATAACTAGATTAATTCCAAACTTTCCTTGTTGGTATTACTTATTAAAGGGACTGAGGTGTACTCACATCAACAGCGTGGCAGCTAAACAGGATAAGAGGCTACTAAAAACTTTGTTTCAATGTGTTTTACAAATATATTCACAAGAAAATCACCAGAATTTAGGGGTGAAATGGAACCTGGGCAGGCTGGTGCTAGAGAGGGAAATAGGTACACAAAAGCAGAAAACCAGGTGTATCCACCCATTATTTTGATTCTCTAGATTTTAAGCCCCTTACTTGGTGTGCAGTATTAGGGATTTTCTTACACTGCTGCTAGTTTTATCCCTTTGTGAGTTTCCAGAACTGACTGTATATGTTAAGAAAGGCTGTTCCCTTGTAGCAATTTTTCCTTGAAGCTGATAAAGGTTGTGTTTGAATGTCAGACTTTGAAACATCCAAATATATGTTCTCATTTTCGCCTAGTGGCTGATCAAATAAAACCTCAGTGCAGTGGTCCCTCTTTTCAAATCCACAATATAAAAATACACCTCATGGTCTCTAATGGCTACAGCACACCCTTCTCCATGGTATGCAACAGACCCATGTTTCATATATCCTTCAGAAAGGCACTAAGCAGACTATGAATCCACCAAACTGCAGGAGAGATTTGAAAGCAAACTGAGATAAGCATGTGAGTACAAAAGAGAGGAGGAGGAATTCTTTAAGGACAGAAAAATACTGACCTAAACCAGAGCACAGAAACAGTAACGAGCATGTGAAACAATTCTATCCATGCAGCACAAAATATACGTTTTTAGAAAGAAGATTCTTGGAGATTTAAAGCATAAACTATGTACATAGCTCCCTCTGATGACCATTGGACACGATACAATGCAAGTCTCCTTTTACTTTTGTTCGTGCATTCAACTGACAGCTGACTGGTTAAATTCTAATTGCTTCCAAGTGAGGTCAGCAAAGGTATTTATCGAAAAGGACTGAACAACAGGCTCAACACACACATGCACGCGCACGCATAAGCACATACACACCATCTCTCCAGCCTGTTGATTTATGGAAACAATTATAATTCTGGAGGAGTCTTTCTGAGCTGAGAAAATTTGTAGCTACAGTAGAGTGTCTCATGTTGCAAAAAGGAGACAACAGAAATGGAGTACTTGGGTATCCAGCTCTTATCAACAGGAACAAGTAAGTTATCTGTCCTTTACAAGATCATTCAACAGTTTCTAATAGCTAACAACTTATCTTTATTTCTATATGCTAGATGCTAAAAAAAGAGTTAAGATAACTATTTCTATTAATAATCTGAAAAGGGTAGGAATAAAGATACAGGACTATCCATGATGTCTATTTTGAAACCTGAATTGGGAAAAGTTATATGGTAGATTGTGCTAATAACAAATATATGGGTATGAAGTAATCAGGAGAATTTTATCATGCATGAGAAAGCAGTTGAAATGAATCAATAGGAGATTTTTGGAAGGACTTAAACTGAAGACAGAACTGTGTTTACAATCAGTGTAAATATCTGGTTATGTAAAAAGTTGTATGAGAGATATCTATCGTATATGGACTAGCATATTTTTAAAAATGAGCTCAGCTTGTCATATATTTATTTGTAGCACTTTTCAGTATCATATTGTATCCTTGCACGTTTGTAACAATTGAGCATAACGACTTACACATGCACCTTTTCTCACAGATCTTTTACTTTCAGTGCAAGCAGCAAATTCAAGTAGTAAAGAAGGTCACGACAACAAAGGTTTTTATAACTTGTGTCTTTAAAGGATATTCTGACTGAAGAGATATTTAAGAAGCTCTTCTATTTCGCCATTAACTATTAAGGAATAATGATCAGAATTCTAGAAGAGGGAGCAATCTCATTTAAATGAATCTGTAACTCGTAAAGACAGAAGGCAGGTCGGTGACCTAAGAGCAACAGTCAACTTGAGATTTAATTTTCATTATGTTGTTCATGAACACCCAGAACACTGCACTATAATGCACAAATGGATACTGACATGGATCCTGCCAATTTTGCTCTACAGATCATACTTTTACATTATCTTTCTAATGGGCACTATATCTTTAGCTTGCAATGACATGACTCCAGAGCAAATGGCTACAAATGTGAACTGTTCCAGCCCTGAGCGACATACCAGAAGCTATGATTATATGGAAGGGGGGGATGTAAGAGTGAGAAGACTTTTCTGTCGAACTCAGTGGTATATGAGGATTGATAAGCGAGGCAAAGTGAAAGGGACAAGAGAAGCAAACAACAACTACAGTAAGTAATATTTTTGCTTTTTCTAAGTTTTTAGAAACTTACACATCATTGTTTCCTATTCCTTGATTTACCATAACTTGAAAAGAGTTTTGTATTGTGTACTGACTGTTGTGTAAAACAAATTTTCCAATTAATCGTACAGCAGGACATTTGCTATTGATTTTGAAATGCGTCATTTTAAATACTACATTGTAGATCTGCTAATGTATTAGTTACAGCTGGGAACTATTAGCAAACAGAGAGCCTATTTTAACAAGTGAACTAAGGTTGTAAGTACGAAATGTATAACCACCAACTCTGCTCATAAAATACTCCTGAAACATTAAACCACATTTATATCGTGCACAAACTACCTAAACGTTTGGTGTGTTTGAGTTAACAATTAAAATACAGCAATACTAGAAAGTTCAATGGAAAGAATTATGTAAACTCTCTTGCAAAATCTTTTAGATAGTTTGCCAAGCCAGGAACAAAATCCATTATAGTTTCTGCAGTTCATTATTACAATGATCATGATGCTGAAAAAATACTCTCCCCGCTTCTTCCAAAACCATGACTCATCTAGAGAGAATGGACATATAATATTTTATGAAGCTGTACCAAATACAAATTCTAAACTGGAAAAAGAATTGTTGTACTAATATGCATTTTCCACGCAAATGCCTATATAATCTTCGATTTACACTTAAAGGCATCAATTTTTACAGTCACTATTTTTGCCACTTTGTCTTTTGTGTTGTTACAAATGTATTGTTTATTTACAGAAACATGACATCTGCTTTTTGAAAAGACATTAAGATGTAACAGGAAAATACATAGGATTATAGTGCAGACTTCAAAACA
The DNA here is from genome assembly GCA_013400955.1 of Drymodes brunneopygia. Classification (NCBI taxonomy): domain Eukaryota; kingdom Metazoa; phylum Chordata; class Aves; order Passeriformes; family Petroicidae; genus Drymodes; species Drymodes brunneopygia. Next base: position 13,513 of record VZTZ01043893.1, read on the forward strand.
AAATTATAACAAAAAGGGGCCAGAGACATGCTGGACAAATAAAAGGACAAATATATTTCCAAGAATGCTGCTAAGAATAGTTTTGATTTGTTGTATGTAATAGCGTGCTTTTTATAACAGCAGCAGCAAAAGTAATCCATAAATCAAACTTCAAGAACTGTTAGTGTGTTTCAGCCTTCAGCTGAGGCTGAGGGCTTGTTTTCTATCAGGGCAGCACTTTCGCGTGCTCCGCGCCTGCCTAGTGGGCTTCAGAATTTATTTCTTTACTTCAGGACTACATTAAGTGCTTGGCAACTTGTGTGGCTAAAACTGCATTGACTAATGTTACTGTTTCTTTTAAAATTTGTTTCCATATGTCTCCTTTCTTCCTACACTATGGTATAGTGAATAACCATATTCCTCTGAAAGATGACACATGGCCAGCAGCCAACTAAATTATTTGGTCCATATTCAAGAAGACTCCCTTTGAGTTTCAGGAGGGCATTGCTACAATAGAGATCCATAGGGTTAGTTTTGAAGTGAAATGTTGTTCCCATAAAAATCACTGGAAAAAAATGTTACTGACTGTTGAAACTGGTTCTTCTAAATTAATGCAGATAAGTGAATATTCACAGTACACAATTTTTTTCTGTTATTATTTACAAACACATTATGACAGCATCTAGAGCTCAGTAATTACACACAGTTGCTGTTTTAGTTCCATGATGCTTAAGTAAAAACTTTGGTAGCAATTCAGCATTATTTCAAATTCAAGCACTTCTCTGAAGGATCCCATTCTGCTTAAGCACATTAACAACAACTTTAAACATTGTGTAGTGAGCCCATTAGAGAACACCAGATCCTCTTGTGCTAGTGATGCAGTCTCTGGCACTTTTCTGAACACTTCATGATAATTTAGTGATGGCAACTAACTATTCCAAATTACAGAAAGGCACACTTGAGTCACTAAACCCTTACATTTATATTGCAGTGGAAGAAAAAAAGAATCCTTTTCCTGGTAAATCCAATGAATATGAGGAGAAAAACCAAAGAAATTGTAATGGTTATCTGGTAACTGATGTGCACTGTGATGAACTGTCTTTAAATTTGGCTGAAGTAGGCAGGAAGTTCCCACCATCTTAAGTCTAATACTCTAATTTATCTATTGTATCTTAGGGTATAACATCTACTTGTTGGACAAGCAGAATAGGCAAATACAGACAAAGACTAGTACAAAAATTTGAATACTGGTAATAGGGATTTTCTGAGAAACTAAAAAAATTAGTATTGTAATATTATTATTATAGGAATACTGTTTGTCATACCCTTTGTTCAACAAAAGATGTAAATAGCCTTTCTGAAGATGTGCTTATCACTCTACTAAAATCCATAGCCATAAAAAAAATAATTTTATATGAGACGGCAAAAAGCAAAACAAACAAACAGACCAAAAAACAAACAGGAAAAATAATCCCCACCTGGACTAGTACACCTTCCCTAAGGAAAAAAAAATTAACATTAGAAGCCTAAACAGGCTATTTTTATCCAGGTTCTCTGAAAAGCATGATTTCCAAACCATACCCATGAACAGGATATATGTATGTTCAAACATTCTTGTTCCATGATTTCCAGCTCCGAAAGTCAGTAAAAGTTAAATCAAACCTGCTTATTAGGGTGGAATGCCAGAACTGCTGCAGTCAAACTAATCAATGAACATGAAAAGTGTTGCTCCAAGAGGTTTCTTCTCATTTTATCCTAATTTTCCACTTACATAATAAATAAAAGGATTTAGTTTCCCTTTTGAATTAGCTAACTTGTGCTACTAAAATAAAATAAGAAAAAAAATCACATTTTTACCTATCATAACTTTGCTCCATAGAGGAAGCTGCCCTGACAGTTTTGTATATCAAATGAACTACTTCTTTTCTGCCCATGAGGCGTGAAGCACGAAAATTGTGAATAACAATCCTCACATTGAGAAATGTCTGTTGAAGGATAACTTCATCACAAGTTTGGCAACTGCAAGAATACACAGAGGTTCTCTTATCAGTTGGGACTATAACTGTAAGAATGCCAAGATGGTGAAGAATTAGGGTCTTTGTATTTCAAACTTCTCTAGTTACAGAATAAAAATATATATACACACACAGACAATGAAAGTAACAGCACAAATAGTGAAAGTGTTAAAATTTCTTAAGTTTTTAGTTAACAGCCATCGTATTAAATGTGTGTGGATTCAAATTTCACGACATAACTAAATGCTGAACCAAATCCTCGCTCACCAATTGTAAATAATCTGTATTTATCATTCACTTGCTTCAAAAAACATTAGAATTTAATTGCATAATTAAAGAAATACCTGTGTGCTGTCTCAGTTCAAGCAAATTGCCAAATCCTGTTTACAACAGTGCTGACCTTGTTAGGTACCCAAAGAATATGGTTCTGTGCACATTTCAGAAAGCAGTAGAGCCTTCTGGTGGACATAAAGGTGATAACTCAAGAGTGAACTAATCAGATCAGAGGACAGTGATCTCCACTAAGCAGGGGAAATCACTTTGCACCTGACAGCTTTGCTTTCAATCTGAAAACTAAATGGCAGAGTGAGAACTGAGAGTCACCCACTGAAAAACTAAAGCAAGAATTAGGCAGCAGCCAAGAGGTTAGGTTACCCAGAAAGATCTGTCATTATTCATAAAAAAATTTCTCTTTGAAAAAAGCTTACTATAACTTGCCAAAGCCTGAACCTTTTAAAAAAAATTCTGCCTCTTGTTCAAGGAAAAGAATCTAAGTGGGCACACAAAACACACTTTTTGAATTCATGATTGTAAAACGTGAGATTGACTGGACAAATCTTGGAGATAACAAGGCAATTTGCTAACTCTTAATCCTTGATAGAAAAATAAATCTCTCCTCATCACTGTTTACTCCTTCCTTCATTTCAGTTTGTGTCTTAGAATTTTGCCAGATTTTACTTAATTTTGTTCAGAAAAAAAGACAGCAAAAATCAGAGTTTGTTTTGACTCTATCCAAGAGGATTTATAACTATGACTGGATGATGCTTTAGGACTTTCCATGCTCTGTTGCCTTTGGAATCTCATTTTAAAGACTTCAAAGGGTCTCTTAGTTACTAGAAAAGCCTTCCCGGAACCTGAATCCTAAGATGTCTGATCCTATCATATTCTTTGTGTGCTCTAAACCCAGAAAGTGCCTATTTCCTCTTCTTCTCAATGGGTAAAGCCAACCAGAAAAAAAAGTAGAGAAAGTAATCTAGTGACATCTTGATGTAAAATGGCTGCAATTTTGATTACAATTTTAATTACAAATTAAAAAATTGTAATCCATTTCGACCTAAACCCAACAAGTCAAAGTTTTCAGCAATATTAAATGAACTCCAACTCAGTTTTGCTCAAATGTAAACCCTAACTGATGACAAAATACACTTTATACACATCTTAGTGGTTAAATACTCCAATTTGCTTAGAAATCAGAATTACTTCCACTAGCATTTTATATATGCTTCTTAGCATAAAACAAATGTATGTTTGCTGCGTTACTGTATCAATTTTATTTCTGTTGCTTAAACACATATTACATAGAGAGCCAAGAAGATTCAGCTTCTGAAAATCAGGTGGACTAGATTCAGTTAAGGGTTATGTGTGTTCCAAAGAAACAGAAACTCTGTCTCTGCAACTGCATTCTTGATTTTTCAAGAGGTTGTTGGTTCAACCAACACTTTGGTGCCAGAAGACAAACCTTCACTAACAGGAAAGTGGTTTTGTTTCACATTAGTACTCTGCTAATCTTTTCAATTATAACAGAAAGATTTAATTGGAAATATATGCATATCCTCTCAAAACCTAGCCCACAGCACCAAGGATGACTTTGATTACTTTGATGACTTTGACAGTGATTAATCAGATCTAAATATATCAGATTCCCCTGCTGCCTCTCCAGTTCTTTGGCACTGGGGGTACAAACCAGCCCTCCAGTGTCAACCAGCAGAGAGATCTATGCCCATCCCTCAGCCTGTACCTTATCAGAAACCCCAGGTTTCTCCCTCAACTGCTGATGAAGATGGGTTTTAGCAAAGATGCAGATAACAGAAACAGCTGAGTTATACCTGTCTTACAGCTTCTATTGACTTTTTTGATAAGTGCAGCCTTTGGGGAGGTGAGAAGAAGAAAGCAGGGCATAAAGCCTTGAACCACTGCAGCAAGGTTCTTCAGTCTCACATATCAAGTTACAGATCACTGTTCAACTGGCATAGTATGACAGGGGTGCAACAAAACACAATTAAAACTGTTTACAACTTCTGAATTTACCTCCTGAATCTTCATCACCTTGTCTATTCTTAGGCATTTACCAGCTGAAAAATGGGTAAAGCCAGATGGTAGCAGTTTACACTCACTTTCTTCTCACTCTCATGAACAAAAATTGCATAAGCTCTGTGGGGGAAAACTCAAACCTCTGCGCTCAGGCCAGCAGCTCCACAAGTTAACATACACCAAGAGGGCTATGCCTGCCTGGGGGAGCTTCAAAACTAACACCAGTCTGAGCAGTGAAAACATCTGAGTCTATACACATTGTCCTTACTGATTCCTTCAACCTTGATACACCCTCGTAGTTCAGCTGTGACCTGGTAGTCTTTATGAATCTCTCAATACTGAGATTTATCACAAATGAGAAATAGTGCATATTTATGGAATGACCAATCAAATTTAGTAGCCAACTGCAAAAGCAGTTACAGGATACATTTCAAGATAAATTGCAGCCCCTTTTCCCCACAGCTTTCCCCCCACTATTGTTTACAATTTCTGAATCTTCAAAAAATTAATTGTTGTATCATTAAGTTTGTTATTGTTCCATCCTGAAGAAAATGTGCTGAAGTGGCCCTGACCTGAGACTCAAGAGACTTGAGGCTAATCCAAACTTCTAAGCAATTTGCTTACAGACTTTGGGAAAATTCTTCCAACTCTCTGTGCCTCTATGAAAAAGAATTATTCACCTCTCTGTAAAGAGCTTTCAAATGTATTAGTTAAAAAACTTCCAAGCCACAAAAGAATTGTGTGTTAATATTATAAATATTAAATAATTTGTTAATAGAACATTAATTGACTAATAGAAAATTAACTAGAACACCTGAAGTCAGTAGCTAGACAGAAAAACACAGAGCTCAGATGAATCTTACAGAAGCATCTTCCATACAGGCAAACAGAATTTGGTATAAAATTTAATTCCTTATACAGTCAGTCTTGCAAAACAAAGCCTAAATCCAGATATTCCCCTTCACAGCTTCCAACTTTCTGTATTGTTTGAATATCTGAAAGTGATTGTTTCAGATTTCTAGGACCCTGGAATACAGAACAATGTTGGCTTTCCTCTCCATCTTCCTTAAATCTTAGGAAGACCAAGACATTCTAAACCATATAATTACACTGTTCCACACTATAAGATCTATCAACTAGCAGTGTATTTTGGAACACATTTCTCATCAAAACAGAATAGTTTAGGCAAATGTAGGCTGTTACTCTTCATGGGTGGCACACTGCTTTCATTGCATAATTGACTGTCTATGACTATATTTGGCAACTGTATTTCAATTGTCTTGTTTGACCTTTGACATTATTTTTAATTCTGGATATGAAAGAAAGATCAAGCTAGCCTTCTGGTGTATGTAATTTAGAAACATTATTAATAAAAAGTTAATAGTGAAAATTTTTATGGCAGCAACATAATAGAGATTAACAATCATAGCACCGAATTGTCACACTTTAAAACTTTCATAACACATGACATCATTTATACAAATGGAAAAATTCTTTGTAACAATTGGCGTTGAAAGGTTAGAAGAGGATATTCAAGATGTGGCCCACAACTTCATGAAAACACACCAAAGAAGCAATAAAAAGACCAATGCAATCAATAGGCTCTTTTGACTATTATTAGCTTTTAAAACAAAGAACAAAACCAGGATGAAGTTATTAACGGGGCTAGATACTCTCTTCAAAACACTGAAATCTTCCTTCTGCATCCGGTTTTTCAAAATTAAGCCCAGTCAGAATATGGACAGATCAACTCAAAAATATAAATGAAAACAGCAAACATGACCATTCTATGGCATTAATAATCACAGTAACTTCAACAGGAATCAACAAACACCACTCATCTCCATGTCTTCCATAATGACTCTTTTTGAATACCCCCATAACCTGGGGGATTTTTTTGGAAGGAGTTTCCTAGCATTAGTACTTCCATTTTTGGTAAGCTGGCTTGCTTCCTTTTGAATGTGTCAACAGACACTGGGAGGTGCTATAGACTATAAAAAGAAGGTGATCAGATTTGTCCTTGGCCATTTTGATATCTTGTAATTTTAATATTTGTCTAACAAGAAGGTAATTTATTTCAAAGCAAAAAAATAGCCCCAACCGTTAAAAAGAAGCACTTTTTCCTTAATAACCTGTGCTAATTTTATGTGTGTTATTATGACCTTTAAATGTCACGTGGGATTTGATATTTCAATCAAAAGTAAATGTTTATAGAAAAAAAAAGAGAACTTTATGATTGTTAAACGCAGAAAATCTTTTAAATGAACATACACATTACCTAAAGCTGAAAAATATTAGAAGAAAAAATAACCACAATCAAAATCAAATTTGGAAAACATTGTATGTTGAATCTGTGCTGCAGTCCCTGAGCTGCTCAGGTGAACTGGTGCTGTTGTTGTGTGCACAGCTGGAATGTAGTGGCAAATGTGGAGTTTTACATGCCAGGTGTGTGGAAACGCTCACTGCAAGAGTTTGCTGGCTTCTGTTATAACACATGCACATTACACAGTGATGATAGACTTGCCCTTTGAGTGGTCTACATGCACTCCAAGGGTGGCAATGTTCAGGCTCTGTAGCTCGTCACTAAGCAGATGGATTTGGAAGAGAATGCTGATCAGTAGTCAAGGGAAGAAGGCAGAAACAGTGGAGTGGTTCCATCCAGTGTTTGTGTAGCTCCTTGTGAAAGCAAGAGTTGTACTCCCTGACAGAAACTCTGAAGTAAACCAGAAAGGATAACTGAATCCTGGAGAGTGCAGTCAGTACTAACACAATAGGAAACTGTAACTTTCACCAGCTTTCAAAAGCAACTTTTAACTCCACCACGCTAATTTATTTCCTTTGGAATAGCCCAGGCAGCTTGGGGACTGCACATAATGTGCAAGATGATACACAGAAATCCAAGCAGTTTTTGAGTGCTTATTGGTGACACTTTACAAGGATTTAGGGAACTAGCTATGTAAATGCAGCACATGGTGATTCAAATAATGAAACTTACTTGACAGAACTGCCTTACAACCAGAGAGATTCACACTGTGGGAAAGGCCAGCACAAGATCTCCCTCAGCATCAGCCCTTATATTTGCTTGTGGGAAAACTGCACCTGAGAAGTCCTGAAGTCATCACAGCCATGTCACTTCCCAGTGCTACAGCAAAAAGTGTAATACTATCTGTACATAAGGACAGGGACAAATACCTGTGCTCAAATTGAGATTCGTCCCAACTGAATTCCACATCCAGCACTAGTGCCTGCCTTAGTTCAGCACCATCTTACCAATACCATACCAGAACACAGCACAAAAAGAAATCTCTGCCATGGACTAAGCACATCTCTGACCACATCTGAACCACAAGTGTGACAGAACTCACACAGCACTCTGCCTACAAACATTGCTACTTAAGCAAAAGTGAAATTGTATACAACAAGTAGTTCCAAACTAACTGGTGACAAAAAGCCATCCTTCCCATTTAAGTAAGCTCTGCTCTTCTAACCAAACTTTTTACATTTTTTACTGAGCATGGAGATTCTCCTCAGTATTTCCAACAAAGACTGAAAACCAAAACCAAATTAAAAGGTACATAATTGCCAGGGCAAGCAAGTTCTTTAGAACACTCTCAAACACTACATACCAGTCAGAAAAAAAAAGAAAGAAAATACTTTATGCCCAAATTATGATTCCAAAAAGACAATTCATCCACTCAGGAAACAAAATACCACCTACTACACCAGGTAAGGGACATATGAACTGTGAAGAAAACCCCAGCAGGAAATGGATGGAAAGCCTCTTCCCTGTAAGGAATTCTCCTCTCCTAACTGCTGCCCAGCTCCAGGGGCCTGACACTGCCTTCCTTCCTCTCATTAGTATGTAACCAAGTACACAGGCACCTTGCTCTGTTTTGCATCCTGCCACCCCACCAGGACTGGCACTATGTCACAGAGCTGAGCATTCTCTCCGAGCATCTGCTTCATAAGTCAGGGAAGTTTTCTTATTGAGGCTGTGAAAGATAGTCTGGCATGTTCTCCTGCCTTACTAACAGTGCAACAGCCATATATTTGGGTGAATTTGTATTGGACTTTGTAGTTGATATTTATTAGTTCAAAGGAAATCAAATGTTACATCAATTTTGAGAGTAGTCTTAGGAGAGTCTGCTCAAATTATAAAGTAAATGGCAAGAATCCTAGGCCACTTATACTTGTCCCTTTAAATGCCTTTTAAGTTGTGCAATGAAAATAATACAGCTATTAATAAAACCAAGCTTTTAGAGTATTATACACCAATTTCAATCAGAATGTTTATATTAGCAAACTGGCACTCAGCCTCCTTTACTAAATATCAAACTAAAATTACTTAGCATGCCTTCATTTCTGATTGCACCCTTATGTGACTTGGGAAAGCCAGTCTATGTAAGTGAAGAGAACTATCATGCAACTAAAATAAAGAAAAAAGAAACTTACTACATCTTTCTAGGAAACTATTACCACATATTTCGCAGAAATTATGCTCTGTTGATTTTTTTAGCTAAGTAATCCAGTGTTTTGAATTTGAATTCCTCTAATTTAGTCATATTCTTCTAGGACACATTCTGATGAAAACTTCTGAAATGGCACTTTCAACCAGAGGGAACGCTGGAAGCAAAACCAGTCTATACCAAAACCATAAAAATATCATTAGACAAAAAGCAGAATTTTTAAATTATTCATAACACACAAGGCAAACTCCCCTAATTTGGTTTGGTTATGAACAGTCTAACTCTGATCCGGGCATATTATTTAAGATAAACTATTGAGTAACAATGGCCATATCATTTAAGCAGAAAATTATCTAGTGATAAAAGATGTACTTATCATAATTATCATGAGAAATTATTGGAGATATATTCAGAACTGGTCAACATTTGAAATGGAATATACTTCTATGTTTGTCAAAACAAGACTTTTTCTTCTTAGATAACAAAATATTCCATAAATACAAGTAGGTATCTGTACACTGTCCTTTTCACATAGGATCTGTAGACACCCCAGAGACAGTTCTCTAAAAGGGCTGACAACTACTCAAGGGACACTTGAAGTTACCTTAAAAAAGTGCAGTACTTAAGCCTAATCCCCACAGCATATATATGGTGCTTACATTTCTACATCACTTCAGGCGATATCTACAAAAATGTGCAAGTTGCCACTGTTATGCAACTGTGTGAGACAAAAATAACAGAGCCCATGTTTCCTGCCTTTGTCCTAATCACTTGTAAGTGATAATCTTGTATACATAAGATACAGACCTTTTTCTCCCACTGGGGCTCAATTAAAATCATGACTGCCATTATAAAAATCTTTTTTCCCTTTCTTCCTCTTCACATTGCTGTTCACTTTTTTCTGACTGTGATATAATTTTGTTTAGGGTATCCTTATTCATATATGACAAAATTGAATAAATATTACTTTTGTATAAATTATTTCCCCAACAGACTATCCGGATTCCAAAATTAGAATGTAGGTGATCCCCCCTTTTTAAGTGATGTAGGAAAAAGAAGAGTATTTCTGTCTGTATACAGCACTCTAAATATTGAAGATTTTTGGATCACAATTTATTAAATTGTCCTGTTCATACTTCAACAATGCAGTTCTGGGTGTTTTCAGCTGAACTGAGCTTAGCAAGGAGAATTTTTTGCTACAGTGCTCGTTTCCTGAGTTTGCTCTCTGACACCAGACGGGTAACAGTGGGATGGCTCCTTTCTTTGTTTTCCTCTCAAGAGCTATCTGGCAGCTGCACCCCAAACTAGCTCTGTCAGTGGATTCCTAAAGAATTATATATAAATCATCTCTTGTAATCACATGTGCTGCAATCTACATCACAGGTGGTATTGTACAAAAAAGTCTGATTCAAGCCCTGTCAGACCATGCCATATTTGTTTCATTAACATCAATTTCTATGTGAAAAAAACAATTCCCTCTCTGTGTGCATGGTATTTGATTGAAATAAATTCTCAACAACACAGAGATGTAATCAACATGAGAAAGTAATTGCCAAGAAGTACAGCATTAGCTCTTTCCAACAAAGTCAAAATATGGCTTTTCTATTCACACTGACTTAGGGATGAACTATGAAAAACTATCACTGATGGTCTAAATAGTTGCTGTTGAAAGTAAAGAATATTGCACAGCTGTGGAGGAGTTAAGTTACTGACTAGTGGAAAAGCTATCTAACCCTGTGATTCATTAGGAAAAGTTTGCTCAAGAGTTGAAAGACCCATATTAGGAAAGAGACAAATACATGCCATTTGTAAACGTCTGGCTCTACTGAAATCAGTAAAAGTTTTGTTACTGATGCCTATCCATGGCTGAGGAGTTTATTTAAAAATATGGCAAGTAATAACTATTGCTTCTGCAAATCCATGTGCTTTTACTTTAAGATACCGTTTCAAAAAATTGGTAATAAATACCGGGCATAAAGAAAAATTAAATTCCTGTTCCACTATTAATCTCTTTCTGACTTCCAAGTCAGAATGACTTCTCTGTCTTACAAATATCTATGTAGGAGTAATGCTGCTATCTCTATTTATTCCACTTAAGACATGGTCTGAAAAGAACAATACATCAGAATATTAGGATACTCAGCTTGAAAAATAGTTAGTTATCACTTTTCAAATATATGTGCAAATTTATATTTATATATGAAAGACATAACTGGAAATTTATTCTAGATTTTTCTGACCTATATTAAAACCACTGATTCACATTTTCTATACTGACTAAAAACTGATATCATTATTTATAGTGAATATATATTCAACAGTAGAAGTATAATCTTGTTTTGTAAGATTTTTTCCTACCACAGACCATTTGCATTTACATATGAATCAAGAATACATTGATACTCATGGGGGAATTAAGGTGGTACAAAAAGACCAGGTTAAGAACAGCAGAATTACTTTGTTTCATTTTGTGTGGTAAAAAACAATCAAACAATCATCATCTCAGCAAACTTGGGTAATGTTTCTCCAGCTCTTTACTTATATATATATATATATATAAAATATATAAATATAGGTGAAGTCAGAGATATTTTATGCAAAGAAAGAAAAAGTTTCTTCACCACTTTAAGTGCTTGGAATAGCTATAATTGTTTCAGTCAGAGCAAAGAGCATAGCAAATCCTTTACTAAGAACAGGTTTTCTTTAAACATTTTAGAACATACTAAGGGCCCAGCCAAGTCCTGTGCTCTTTTAACTGTACACTCTTCAAGGCAGTTCAAAAGATTTCCTGCTAAGTTCAATGTTATGCAGTCACTGTTCTTTTATGTTACAAACACTAGGAAAGAATAGTACCATAAGGAGAAGAAATGATCATAAATACAATGCAGACTCAAAAAAGGCTGTCAAACTGAGTCTGCCAATCACAGAATTATGCAAGCTTAATGCAAATCCACCACAAAATAAAAATGTAAGACCTGCAAACCCTTTATTTGCACATGCAGCATCTGCTACCCAGTCCAGAGTCTTATATTAAAACTCCACTAACAATTACCTGAGTCGTCTAACTTTATAAACCTATGGAAGAAATCTCATTTTACTTTGCTTCCTTAAAATGAGTATTTTATTCTTCCCTGCTTGAACAACTTCCTTGTTTAAGCCCATTAGCTGAAATGCATGTTTTCAAATACCTACAACTCACAGACCAGCTGTTTCCCAGATTTTAAAGGGGTCCATATATTCTGCTACAGGTTGCCTATGTACTCTTTCTGTGGAGCTCATCAGAATTTCATTACATCAATACATATAAGAACAAACTGTAGCAGAAAAAATTGAAAAGTGGAACATCTCAAAGGCCCCTGACTGAAGCTGTTCTCTAATGCTTGAGTGGTATGAAATCTGCCATTTGTTTCAAGGTCAAGAGAAAAGTATGTCTTTTCACTTACGCCAATGCACTGCACTGCTGTCTATCATACAGGTTGGTTGATAATTGTCAGAGATGGAAATCTGGAATTCTACCAATATAACAATATGGATTCCAGAATGGATCTGAATTTAAGTTATTAAACCCTTTAACAGAAGGGTCACAGATATCTTTATTACAAACAGTCACTGTATAGTGATACAGCAGTACCCATGTGCTTCGAGAGCCGAGAAAAGGAAGCACTGCAGTTTATAGGCACAGGAGAGCTCACATCCTTCCTTAGGCAGCTCAGGGCCACAACAAATTTTCCTTAGTTAAAAGGAAAGGTAAAGGTAAAGGCAAAGGCAAAGGTAAAGGTAAAGGTAAAGGTAAAGGTAAAGGTAAAGAAAGTGAAGTGGTTGCTATCATATTTTACATACTTTCCTCTGGTTAATGGAGAGAATACTTTATGTGGGGTTCATGGTGATAACGCAAAGGAACAATGTGTAGGAACACAAGGCAGCTTTATAACTTCATAGTTGCCCTTTTTTATGTTCCCTCTATATATCTTTAGCTAATATAAACTGATAATCTAATTAAAACAAATATAACTGCACTGATTCACACATGAGGATATAAAAATTAGAACAAAAGCAATGGGAAACTGGATTGCGTACAACCAATAATATAATAAAAATGTGCTAATTAAAACATTTAAAGAAATTCCATGTAATTTGGCTAATCCTATCCTCTATTAATTATTCAGTACTTATTACTAATTCCATTATCCTTTTCCATTAGCTATGACTAATAACTTCTTTTCACAATATAACATCATACTAGTCTATCACAACACGTGAGTTCTAGAGTCCTGATTTCTACTTTTGGGGTACAAGTAACTGTCACTGAAAAGTGAGGCCACTACTCCTATCTAATGCAGAAAAACCAAAGCACAGAAAAGCCGTGGACTCTAGAAGATAGAAAATGTTTACATTATTCTAGTTGAAATAGTTTTCTCACTGACTTCCTGATATTATGGACATGGATAAAAGTAAGAGTGTGTATGGATACTTTTATCACCAGAATCAAGATGATTAACACCTGATTTCCTCTACATCCTGGCACTTGCAGTCAAAACTGAAAAGAAGTCCAGATTTTCCAACTGGTTTGTGATCTGAATTTAGAAAGGCAGATGAAAAATCACTCAAATAAATACAGAATAAAGGAGAAGTTTGGCTGCAGCTCCTATAGTCAATCCGCTCTGGTAATAGCAACTGGTCCTGTAGCAGAGGAACAATTTTCTCTGCTGGTGCTGCTGTTTTTCCCAGTTTTGATATAGAATTGTAAAGTGAGATAACAACTAAAGATAAAAAGTAGATGACAGTGACATATTTACAAATATCTGGTCATGTAAACAGAGAGGTTTCAAAGTGCTGCCTAATGGCAAATATTTTACTGATTTCCCTGGCTTCCAGTCAGGCTTAAATTTTAGACTGGTAAAAACAGTGCGTAATTAGAAAGAAATGAATTACTTGAGGCAAAATTAAGACAAGGAATTATTTAAGAAAAACAACAATGGTAGGATAATTGACACACATTTTGATCCATGTACTGAGCAAGATGGGAGAAACATCAGCTACAAAATTCTAATTTATTTATCAGAATTGAATTAGATTATTAGATTGGTTTTGATTTTGAGGGGGGTTTAATTTTCTCCTTCTATCATTTTATAATTTAGTCTCTGGTCTTAAAAGATTTTGAAAGTTCAGCTAAATCTAAATTATTTGTCAGCAGCAAACCAGAACAATTTGAGAGACATATAAAATATATGTCCAGTAGTGTTTTGAAGGCAGGAGTGAGCCAGCTGGTTTCTATCAATTCCCACTCTGTGAGGCAGCAAGGGGTTAGGAAGATTTTCTTAGCAGCTTCTTGCATTTTGTACCTTGGAAGGAATTACGTGGTGGCTGCTCGTGTTCTTCTAGACACTGTAATTGATATATTTAGATGTCCAACTTGAGCTGTTCCTGCACAAAATAGCAGATCTGATCTGGAAATGGAACTAAAATCTATCCAGTTGGGTAATGCTTGACCTACATTTTACATAACTTCTGAGAGTGGGAAAATACGTCTTTCTTCAATAGGGATTGCAGTGTTTATGACTGAAACGATCTCTTAACTATATGAAACAAAATTCTACTGTCTAAAATTTCAAACCATTTAAAACTATTTGCTTCAATGCCATAGGCCCCTAAGGATACCTTGAAGCTCTGGAATAGTGCAGCCACCTTCTTATGCAACCACTTTCTGAATTTTACCTGTGACCATTTTCACTGTTACAATGTGTTGTACTATATATTTAAATCAATAACACATTACCGAGTGTCATTATGATCAATCTACAGGCATTTAATATTTGCTTTAAGCAATTTGTCTCAACAATGCATAATTTTAAGTTACCCTGGAAGAACACAGGAAGGCAGTTCTTAGATTCAGTTTGTCCTCAGAATATGGCTCTGCTCCTCCTCTTGTCAAGCCTGTTTCAGGAACCAGAAAAACTGCCACAGGAACAGCAGGAGACAGGACAAGACACAGAAGAAATCAGTAAGGCCTTGAGCTCAGGAAATAGTTCTTATAAAAAAGAGCAGATTCTATGTTGGATTTATTTTTGCCCCCTTTAGCTGAGTAAGTCCAGCATCCCTTGCCACGTTACATTTAGGCTGATTTAGTGAGTGCCTGCAGTCAGTTCCTACAGGTGATATATGGGAAATGCACCTGGATCAACGTTCCTCAGAACACAGTTCAGAGAATGAATCTTTTCTTAGAAAACCAGAAGAGAAAGTCTTCCATAGAAATGACATGACTAATTCTATGTCAACTGTGATCACTAACTCAGGAAAGGGGGAAGGAGCAAACACCAGCACTTTACCAGATGAAAACTCAAAATAGCATAGTAACAACATTTTTTTTAAAAGACAAAGTAATCTATTTAAAGACTTCAGCATTATGGAAGAATTTGAAAAACAGGAGGCTGTGGTCTTATGTGGAATTCTCCAAGTTCAGATAATCAAAATAGCTGCAGACATTGAAACTGAATTTGGGAAGTTTTGCACCTCTAGTTGGATATATCTTATTTTGCCGTGAAAATGTTGATAGGTAACTTTTTACATTTACTTTTGGTATTTTGAGGCAACATTCTGAAAGTCTACAGAGCTTGAAAAGATAATTTATTCTAGTAAAATTGGCACAAAATATTTAAATATTAGAAATAGCCTTCATCTGAGCTGTAGGGAAAGCATTTGTTGTACAAATTCAGCTCTAAACTATTAAATCATTAATTTTATTACTGCTTGGAAACAATTACATTTTGTAAACACTCATTCCACGCTTTTTTTCCATTTTTCATATCAGTAAATTATTAATGCTGTAATAAGAGAGCACTTTTTAAGACTGAGGATTAAGACTTGGATTTTACATGACAGTATTAATTCTAAAAAATAATATTATTCTTCATTATAACCATATGTTTAGCTTCAGGGCAATCTTTATTGGAGGGAAATGTAGTTTCCTGCAAAAATGAGAAATGACTACATGCTGTCTAAGAGGCTGATCAAGAAAATATTTATATAAAGCAGTGGAGATCAGCAAAGTAAAGGCTTCTAATAAGTTTAACGAGACATTCCCAAGAGAAGGACTGCCCGGGGCAGATGTTATTCACTTGTTACTATGTATTGCTATTCACAAGTCACACCCCTAAATTGAAAAGCTCCATAACTTTGCAATCTAGTTTAATGAAAAATGTCACACCCTTTGGTTGTGAAGATCAAATAAAGAGAAATACTGGAAATCCAATGGTTTGCATTGCTAATGTTCAAAAGAGACACGCACAGAAGGCGGCAATCAAGAATCAGAACATTCTACACCAATTCTTACCACGCTACTGCTTTCAAAGAAGAATGAAGCATTTGATTCATAAAACTATCTCCTAACTCACCAAAACTAACAGAGTTAATACAAAACTGAGATCAAACAGGTTGTAAAATAAGGAAAAATACTTGAAACTTTTAAGGTATTTCTCTTTAGCAATTATTAATTGCAATATGGTCACTGAAATTCTAATTACAGTAATTAGGGGAGTGTTAATTACTCAGTAATTCCTGCGTATTGTAAACTGATGAGCACTGTGTTACATTTATTCACTTTGAAAAATTACTAAAAAAGGTATTATGGCTTTTAATACTTCCTGCTGCTGGTCAAATGCGTTAAGTTTAAAGTAAAAAGGAAGGTGTGTTTCCAAACATCAGTCTGGAAGTTCAAACCACACTCTTCACACTATAGTATCAGCCATACATGGTTGGAAGGGCAGATTATACATTTGATGATGCATGAGAAATTGTGTAAATACTTTGAACAATGCAGACTTAAGAGTGGAACTTGGCTTACCCCTTCCTTTTCTGTCATAAAGGTAAACACCCACAAGTCCAAGTACACATGCAAAGAACAGATCTTGTAAGTAAAATAACAGCATTTCTAAACAATCATTTTAGTTCCCTGTTGTATCCTCCCTCTTGTTTGGTTCTTATCTTGCCTTTTTAATACTGTTTTCATAGTTATCAAGTCAGCAGTTTCTTACATAAACCTTGACATGGCTCATAGTCCATAACTAACTTATCTGTCAGCTGTTGAGTATCACCAGGACAATCATTTATAATAAAGTTGTTGCATCTAGCAATGCCTGTATAGATTAGTTTGTAGGACTGGAAAACAGTGCAGAAATTTATGGATAAGGTAATGTCAAATAAAGAAAATTTAAAATGAACAATCCAATGGAATACAAAAAATACTGTAATGGATTTCTGTTTAGCACTTAGTTGATTTTAATACAGTATGTCTACTGTTTTTGTGCCCCAAGAATTGCAACAGGGTAATTAAACATCAGCTACTTATGCTTAATCAAATCTTCTGTGCATGGGCTAAATCTTGTAAGCTAATTCTGCTGCTCAAGGATGCTGAACAATGCTGCATCAAGCCCTCAAGGAATACCTCTCTATCATTAATCACATTTCCTCGGACAACTACAACTTTTCCTGCTTGGAAATTACACACAGGACAAACCCAGGAGTTCTGAGTGCTTTGAGTATTTCTCCATGCTATCCAGATGTCTGGCACCTCACTGAAGCAGTAGCTTCAACTGTTCTCCTGAAAATCCTTGACAGATCCATTATTTCTGTGCTGATAATTTTTACAGCCATATTCATATTTAAAGTGCTTCAGAGAGTCTACACATGCACAGTAAATGCACACATGGACATGGCACAAAACCCATAAAGAACTTTTTTAGCCCTCTATGCTGTTATAAATAAATATTTATAATATAATTTATATCATATTTATTTATAATATAAATAAAAAATATAAATATATATAAAACATTTATGTGTTTATGACATAAATCTAAATTCAGAGTACCACAAGGAGAAGATAGAAGAAGAAAGTGATAGTAAATGTATGTACTAACTTGTTTTCTGTTAATTTATTGCTCATTAAAATCCTGTCCACAGACAGAAACTTCCTGGGGTGAAGAAATCTCATCTCTGCTTTGAAAGGCATTATAACATATAACATATATTATAATATTTATTTCTACTTAAAAAGCTTATGAACAGGAGTTCTATGAGGTACTATCTAGGAAACTGCTTCATTCTCTTGCTAAGGAAATACTCAATACAAATGCAAGTTTGACTTTCTATCAATTTTAATTTATTAATAGGAAAAGTGAAACTTAAATCATATTACAAAATATCTTAAACCAATACCTTTATATGCAGTAATTTTTTTACTGTTAGTTTTTATATTTGAGAGAGAATGAGCACACAAGTTGTTTTACCTAAAAATGAACATCAAGACGCATCCATTTAAAAATATAAGGACTCAAGGTAACTTAAACTGCACAAATACTTTACAATATAGAGACTGTATTAAAAAAAAAAAGAGATAGAAAAGTATTTCATGAAACAAATTACTTTCAAAACTATCCAATAAAAGTATTAATTTCACTGATAAGATACTTGTGGAAAAACATTTAAGTGTAATCCACCAGCTAATGAACATATTTACTTTGCTGGCTCACCAAATGCACACACATATCAATAACACCATGGAAGTTTTCCAAGATTGACCATCATGATTTGTAATTTCTTGCTTTAAGAGGCATAAATATTAACTTATTAAGTTCCAGGACAAAACAAATTACATTGCATATCATTAAACAGTGTCTTGTAAGCAAGACAAGATCATTTTCCTTGGCCTTGAATAATTTCAAAGGTCATTTGAATTCATAAATACGTGCTCCAAATTCAATTAATGAGAAACACAAGTTAGTGAAATTTAGAAGTTACATTTTGTTTTGACTTATTTTCCATCCAAGTCTTTTCTGCCCCCTCTGTCCCTATTTAAGATTTCACATACTTTATTTTAAGACAATTCTGCTGAGGAAAGGGTGTTTCACAAACACATTCCTCACAAGTGCTTAACTGTCAGTGCCAGCCTCCCTACCACTAAAAACCAGCAACAGACTGCTTTTTTTCAACTTCACTGCACAGAGAGCCACAAGAAATAAAGTGCTGTACATATCACGTGTGCTCTCACAACATCTGTACCTGGCAGAACAGAAAAGTACTGGGATGAAATTGCTGTCAGCTTTCTGAAAAATGTAACAGATGTCAAAAACGTCTCTGAATGGATGCCCATAGATACTGTGACTCTGGCAAATTGAGGAGCAGTGACCAGAAACCTCATGTGACAGACATTGAGGGGATACCTGCAACATATGAAATGTCTGGAAACAGAGCCAGCTGATGAGAGACTGAACACAGTGTGTACTTCACAGAATCCTCCTGAACAATCCTGGCACACTGGGGCAGTTCCCTGGCATGTGAAAAGAGATCTCTCGCAGTAGCTGTGCTGCCCCTCCTCTTCCAAAAGCCCCCTGATAGGTTATACCTGCCCACGGGATCTTCAGGCAGGAGCAGCACTTACTGATTTCATTACAGCTCTCAGGACTGAGAGCTGCAAATGCTCTTTCAGCTTCTTAGCTGATAAATGATTAAAGAGAAATGCCTTGATTTTGCTAATTCACAAGGCTCTTGCTGCTTTTATAGACAAAAAGCTGTTATCTAAGGATATTATGGGCAAACACAATGAAACTGCCTATTCAACAATGCCTTGCATACTGATGGAAATGAATACAGTCTGCAAACGGATTGTGTAGCAATAAAAGCAAAGAATTGTTTTAACAAATATAACGTCAGTGTGCTGTAAAAGCAAAAAGAAGTCTAACAAATGAAAGGAAGATGAAAATGTTGATTTGAAAATATTAATCAAATCACAAAAAACAGTGATAAAAACAAAATTATCAAATACCACTTGTCAGGAAAGAACCATCTCATGTGACAATGCTCAATTTTATATCAATGATATAACTAAATGCCCATTTTCTACATAAATTTCCAGTCTGAGGTACTGTTGTGTTGTTAAGTCTCGACATAAAAGTGTCTGCTTGTAAAGTACTAAGCAACTGTCATTCTAGACCAGAATGCCAGGAAACTCACCTCATTTATGACATAAATTTTCTCCAAAACCTGATACATATTCCACCCACCAAAACTGTTGTGTCAACCTAAAGGCTTGTTTTGTTTCTATTCTTTTTACTTTCTTTTTTTCTTTTTTTTTAATACTGGATATCAACTGCTATTTAATTTGTATCAAGTGGTTAAAAAGGCTGCCACCATCCATAGGCATCTTTTCTGAAGACAAAACTCTAGCCCATCTCTGCTGAGTGTCTTTTACATACACCAGGCAGAATTTCAGCTCTGTAGGAAACTTCATTCACTACAGGAATTTTAAGCTACATTTGATACACTGACCATACAACCATATAAAATTGTTTGGAATTTCATGCTGATTTTGTAGAAAGTACAGTTGTTTTCAATTTTGGATGCCCATCTCTAGGTTGTTTTTTTTTTCATTTTCTGACTTTAATCTGATTTCTTTCCCAGTTACTTTGTGGTATATTCAAGTCTCCTCTGAACTTCTCTGGGGACGCTTTAGATAAAGCAACTGAAGAACATAGTTTACATTTTAATTTTTCAATCAGGGATATTTAAGACCTTGTTGAAGCTTGGCCTTCTGAATTTCTCATCAACATCTTATTAATTTAAGCATGCCTTTTATTTTGGTTATTAGTGTATGAAAAGAGTATTTCAATGAAACAATCTATGAATAAGAATTTTCGTTCCCATCCTAGCTTGGTGACTTTTTTCATTTCATGAATAGATATTGAAAAGATTAAAACCCTTTACTTCAAAAGGAAGCACATAAGAATAGACCAGCTCATTTAAGACAAGGAAAGACATTGATGACTCAACTGCAAAAAAAAACCCAGTAGAAAAACAAGTACCCCAAACCAAAATAAAGTAATTTGAACAAGATAGTATGAATGTCACAATCTACTTCAGGAAAACAGAAAACACTAAAAAAAATGTAAAAATTGTAACAATAATAATATTGCTTTGGACAAAACCTTTTGGCATTTCCTTTTTTAAAGCAGTAGGATTTCTAACTAGTGTAACTTCAGCCAACATCATCTTACTCAAGGAAATCTCAATTCCTATTAGCATGACTTGTTTTAGAAAGTAATTTTGAATCTTTCATTTTTTTAAATTCTGTATAAATAGAAAACTCAAACATAGATTTTTTTTTTTTAAACTCCCCTTAAGTTAATGGCCAGCAGAGGCAAAAGAACAAAAGGATATAATCTGTCACTGAAGAAATGCAGATTGCAAATTACTATGAAGTCTCTAGCCATTAAAATAAATCAAACTCTGGAACGGCCTTCGGCAGAAACACTGGGGGCAAAGAAATAACAACTCCAATTTACTATTGGCAAAGTTTATGAAAAGAGAATTATCTGATGCAATTCCCAGGCTAGCAGAGCACTGGACTTGATGACCCAGAGATCCCTTCCACTGTTATGTTCTTTGTTAGGCTAAATGCAGATGTTCATCTGTTTCTTAGTCTCACTGTGGTTTTTCTAAAGTGAAATTTAAATGAAAGTTAATATAATTTTTGTAAGTTTCGGTTACAAATTGCCCTTTGTTAGAACTATTGCTAGGCCTGCAGCAGAGTGGAACTTGTCAAAGAATTCTAAAAGCTTTACTTAAAAGCTGGCTTAGCATTATAGGGGAGTACAGAAGTATAAATGCTCCAAGCTGAATGCCCAGAAGTGCAGACAACATAAAAGAGGGAACTGATTTGCTAAAGAAAATAGGAAGAAAAAAATATCCATATATGCTCAGACTGATACATCAGTAATATCAAGGAGAAAAGCAAAACCAAAACAGAACATGAAAGAAGGCAAAGGACAAGAGGATACAAAAAAGTAGAGCGAAGAAGAAATATAGATATGTAATGTCTTTCTTAAAAAAACTAACTAATGAAAAAGTATTACCATGTGGCCGTGAAAAGTCAATGCCAACTTGAAAGGGATAAAAAGGAAATGTTTTGTTAGAGAGGAAGTTCAGGTGACAGTCTAACACTTGCCTCTCTCCCACCTCTCTCACTTGTCTCCCCCAAGCTTAGCTCTTGCAGTTTGCCCCGAGTTGGCTGCCTTTGAAAGACCCCATTTTGGAGGAGTCCCAGTGCAGTTGCCATGGCACAGAGTTCTGTCAGTGACTCAATATGGAAAAAAACAGCTCAAACTCAGATGTATACTCTAAACTATTGCTTAAGACAACATTAATAATATTAATGCTTGAAAACAACCTGGTGCTCCTTAATAACTTGCATAATCCCCCTGCCTTCACTTTTTTTTTTTTTTATATTAACAAAAGAATATTTTTTACGTTGCAGGTGACTTAAAAGTATCACAGTAACTACAGAAAATATTGCTGATATCTATCAGTGAGATGAAAATAAAGTGGTTTACAGAAAACAACACTAAATGTTTTCTGGTTTTGAATAAATAAGCTCTCAGGGCAGCCTTTAATGATTTTCAAATACACATATCTTTACAGCTCCCATCAGTCATAAAAGCACACAAAGGTCAAGCAAATACTTTATCTTATTTAAGACATTGTGGTCTGTTTTCTATCACTCACAAGTTCTAAGGTTTACACTCTTTCAAGGGGATGATACTGCTACACAAGACTTCAAAATAAAGGCTTTACACAAATTCTGTGAACCTTGATGACTAACTACATATTCCAAACGAAACCCTGATCCTGACAAATTCTAAGCTACACTGGTTCTCTGAAAATAGAGAAATTACTTATACTGACATCACAAAATCAGTATATAATTAAAAATTACCACCATACAATTTTAGAGTGGCTGTATGCAGACATAATCACAGAGAGGGATTTTTTAAAGTCTAGCCCTTTCTTCACATGAATACACTTAATTTTTCTGTTTTTACAAGAATGATTGCTGCAGATTTTCAATAAACATGGAAATATTACAGAATATAAGTTCAACTAAACCTTCTAAGTTGACTGGAGAACAACCGTTTTACAGCCCTTGCTGTGTACCTTTGCAGGTATTCTAGAAATTCGAACGGTGGCAGTTGGAATCGTGGCAATCAAAGGAGTGGAAAGTGAATACTTTCTGGCAATGAACAAGTCAGGACGGCTCTATGGAAAGGTATGGATGCAAACTTCTCTTATGTGTACACCCCTACAGGCTTAGAGATATGTATTTTGAGATGTAGCATCTGTATGGTTTTTTTTAAAACAGAATCCTAAGTAAAATGTATTCTGCATTTATCCCATGCATCCCATGCCTCCCATATTAGACTTTTATGTCCATTTAATAAATCCAATGATTAGGTCTTATATACTTCTTCAAAATGGAATAGACAAAATTAAAATATTCAATATCCAGATTTCAGAAGTCAAATTAATTTATTAAAATATTCATAATATGCAGGCTCTCTAAGGCCTATTCTTCTCCCATCTTCCCTAATCCAAGTATTATAAAAGACACTTGTGCTTACCTTACCTTGTTTTATTATTTACTCTCAACAGAAAGTATGCAATGAGGACTGCAACTTCATTGAATTGATTGAAGAAAACCATTATAACACATATGCTTCTGCCAAATGGACACACAAAGGAAAGGAGATGTTTGTTACACTAAACCACAAAGGGGTTCCCATGAAAGGTAAAAAAACAAAGAAAGAACACAGAGCATCCCACTTTCTTCCTCTGGCAATATCCTAATCACAAATGATCTATAAAGAACTAGTTCCAGCAGGAAGATTAATTTTAAGAAGACTGTTTGACAAGATACCAAGAGAGGCTGGAATACTACTGAGAAACTGAACAAGCTGGACTTGCGCATTTATGTTTATTTTTAAGAGACTACATGAAAAAGATTTGAAAATATACACAAAACCAGATTTACTAACTAAAAGTTGTAAAAAATTCTAAAGAGTTGTACAATCATTACCTTAGTCATTGTAACTGGGTAGTTTCTTAAATTAATTTACCCTGAAGAATAAGTCATTACTTGATTATCTGATAATATTTTATTTAAAAGAACTATCTGCTTCTTAAATATGGCTGCTATAATAATAATAAGCAGATGATAATGTTGTGTAAAATATGTCAGACTTTAAGGCTGCTGGAATGAGTTGTCAGATTATCAAGTCAATAGAAAATGTGGAGGCTGAGCAGTATTTTAAATACTTCCCCCAAGAAACTGATATCCTATACATAAACTATATGATCAAAAAAAATATAATCTTGTAAATGTTTATTGTTGTATTCAGATAAGAGAGCTAGTTTGGAAAAATTAAGTTTACTCTAACACAAAATGTTCCTATCTATTAATGAAACAAATACCTAATGCTGCTCTAAAAGATGTTTCAAATAGTGTATGTAAAATAAAAATAGGAATAAATAATGTACTTCATCTCACTTTTCACAAATTAACATTTTATATAACAATGAAGCAAAAATTCAGACATATTAAGGTTTTTTATGTAACATATCCTATCTTTTGTATAATTCCTGTTAGGGCATACAGCTTTCAATATTGTTTTTCCATTCTTATACATGCTTTTTCTGTTGTTACAGCATTAAACTTTATTTTAAGTTGTATTTGAACTTTATTGTTTTAAGTTATTTAAATGTTATTTATAAAAAAAGATACTTATTAAGCTGCATCTGTTTCATATGCTTTTAATTCTAAAGGAATAACAAAATGGTCTGGCTGAAATGCATGAATTTTTTCCTGTGACCAGACACAAAGCCTAGTACAGAACCCTCCTGCCAACATACATTGGATGGCAGACAAAAATGACAGCCTGCAGCAAATCACACAATGGGCATCTCAAAAGAAACAATGCAAAAATTTTAAAAATCTATGCCACATACTCTTGATAATTGAATTACTGGCATGCTCAGAGTTATGCCAGGTAAAAGAAGGTTGTAGTTCCAGCAGGCACTGGAAATAATCCTCAGATGGCAGAACCTCCACTCACAGATACAGAAATACATGCAAGCCTGTGGGACTAGTCTGAAACTACAGCTAAAATCACTGTGACCTGAGGAAGACAAGACAACTTCATTTTCTAGCTATGGAAGTGTTCAATTAAGCTCTACCTGACTTATGCACTATATCATTTAATTCTGTTCAGTTTCCCTATACTTTTTCTTGGTTTTGTGATAATTGCACTTAGATAAAGATCACCAAAAACTAGCTAAAGTAGCTGACACATGACTGGGATAGAGTCAAGTTATTTAAAAATGGTCTTAAATGCCCTACATTGAACAACAAGTGTCTAGTCAACCATTTTTTCCTACATCAAATACTTTCATTTTAAGAGCACTCACAGAAAACAACAACAGCTTCCTTTGACAAACATTACTTTTTAAAAAAATCTTGTTTAACGAATAGTTGAAAATCAATTATGGTACTAGCAAGTCAAAAATCAAGGAAGATATAAACAGACCCATGCAAAAAAATGTCAGTACAGCTCTATCAGTAAACGTTCACTGTGCTTTTGCTAGTTTATTTATTACTTGTTCACTGAATACAACACTATAAAAGAAGCTTTTTTGCTTGTACCTCTCTGCACTACTTTCTGTGATTATATGAACATTGAAACAGAGTTCACACTCATGATCAACATTGACACACTAGCAGAAGTATCTATATCTAAATTAGGTTAGTTGAAGCTTTGAAATAAAAATGAAAATAACAAAACCTCATTAAGATTGTTTGTGCTTAAAAGCTTTACTGAAGTTTTAATTAAATGTATGTATGCACGTTAATATATAAATACGTATGTAAAAAATCTTACAATTAAAACCAGATGCAGACAGGGTTTTTTAAACCATCTTTTGATTATGTAATTCAAGAATATACAGAAATACAGTCAGACAAATCCTGAAACCAAATTGTAATAAGCCCTTACTGCTAAAGACTTTATATAATGAATCACTATGTTACCTCCATTTTCAGGTAAGCCAAGGCTGCTTTATGTTTTACAGCTGTCAAAAGTGAAATGTGTTCTGTGAGGGAATTGCTCCCTGAAAGACACCTGACTGTAAATGCTGCAATTCCTCAGTACTACAGTCATATGTCCTTACAACTGAGCAATTTTCAATGTATCTTTATCTCAGAAAATCTATTCTCAACTACTGATTCAAAAAAATCAGTTTAGTGCTAAAACCAGAGAATAATAATCAGAAAATTTACAGTGATGATCTACAGTAGCAAACTATTAAAAGACAAGGATAAGGAAGAAGAATCTATTAGATTTTAACAGGAATTCAAATAGATGTCAGAAATCTTCACAAAAGCCTCTTACATCAATTACATCATAATCCAGTGCAATGTTAACAAAGTACAATATACCATGTAGGAGGAAAATATGTTTATATATAAAGAAACAGATCCACCAGTCTATGGCTCATTACCAACCCTTATAATAATAAAAGTTCAAGAAAACTCAAGCAAAGTGGGTTATAAAAGCCAACCTCAGGTGCAATTTCTTTGGTTTCCCTTCAGAGGCATTGGCTTTCCTGTAGTGTTTTTTTTTGTTTCCCACCGACACTGCACAGTGTGCCCAGCCTAGGGTTCAGAATGGAAATCCAGCTCCTGGGGTCAAAGCAGCCACCTACAACAGCCACTCACATTTCACAGGAACTGCTCCATTACACAGCATCTGTAATTAGAAAGGTTTAATTTCTACTTTTCTGTTACTGCTGATAAACACTCTGGGACACAGAAATGAGCAAATTCATCGGAGGAATCTCCATTTTTGGAGGGTTTTAAGATCTGACCGGACAAAGCCTTATACAACCAGTGTGGGCCCTAATTTGAGCAGGAGATTGGACAAGAGACCTGCAGTACTCTTCCTGCTGTAATGAGTGTAGAATTCTGTAAGAAAGTTATTTTTCTTGAAACAATCCCTTCAAACAACTCCACATTTTCCACGTTAATGGGGATAACTACACATTTGTCTCACACGTTGTGAGTCCTTAAAGGTATGTAAAATGGTGTAAATACATTTCATAACACAATAAAAATGAAAATTGGAAAATATCCATGACCTTTAAAATACATGATATGGTAAACTATGGTTTCACTTTTAGTTCTGTTGCAGGTACTTTAAAAGATGGCTCTGCATAGCATCTGTAATAATCACACTACTAAATGGTTGATCAATTATTAAAATACACTTGTCTGTGTTTTAAATTACTTTTTGAAGAAAATATGTATATTCTCTTTGAATAAGCTGAAGCAAGATGTAAGTTGATGTTAAATCAATAAAGTAATGAGAACATCAGCATTTCATTGCACTCAGTGACCAGTATCTGAGTAGTCTAAACATTTCATAAGCCTATGAAATCTATCTCCTCACTACTAATTTTTCAAATACCATAATGATTTCATAACATTTAACATGTAGAAAAAGAAGT
The DNA here is from genome assembly GCA_013400955.1 of Drymodes brunneopygia. Taxonomy (NCBI): domain Eukaryota; kingdom Metazoa; phylum Chordata; class Aves; order Passeriformes; family Petroicidae; genus Drymodes; species Drymodes brunneopygia. The sequence continues at coordinate 40,667 of VZTZ01043893.1, forward strand.
GACAGGTTAGATGATTTTCCCCAAATTAGGAAAACAGTCTTCATCAGAGATGCGATCCATACTTAGAAATAGTATTTTTAAACTAACATTTAATAACAAAAACAAAAGGAAGTACAATTGTTTACATTACTAGATGAGTTTTAAAAGGTAGCAGTTATTTAAATCACACGTTTACCTAATGCAGCAGAGAAGGTGAACTTACTAGCAGAAAAAGAATCCAAATTCTCTGTGCTGACAATTTTGAAGATTAGGACTAAAGCAGAAACTAGTGGGAAAATATTCAGATAGTTGCACAAGGTTTTTAACATGAAATTTATACTAACTTTAAAAATATTCCCCCAGCAAAATTTATAGAAAAGCTTTATAACACCATACATTGAAATTCATAAAACCACAGACTTTAATTATAAATATTTGGGGGGTTGGGGCTTAATACAGTATTAAAACTACCAAATGTTAGTCTTGAGCTCTGTATATAACCTTACAATACCTGTCTGAGGAAAGCCAGCTTGTAAATCTCAAGCATTCCAGACACTGAAATTCCATAACTGCTCACATTCCAGGCCTAAAAAGGGAGATTTTCTTCAATTCTGCCTGGAAGGCCAATCCTAGCTTACCAAGATTGGTTGTTTCATCAGGGAAGCTTTTTCATTTAGAGGCCTGCCACTTCAAAAGATTTACCAAATAGAGAATGAAAACCAAAATTACTCACTTCAGATGAAATTACTTTCTCATGAAACTAATTATTTTACTTCAGTGCTAACCAGAAAAGCAGAGGAATTAGAATGAAGATGCAAAAATTTGTGACTTCACACAGAAGTTAGCCTGGCTCAGTTCTCTTTGCACCCCTCCCTTCAGGAATTTGTATTTGCTAAGTTTCCCCCTAAGCCTTCTCATCTGCAGGCTGAACAGTCCCAGCTCCCCATCGTTCCTCATGGCAGATGCACCAGTCCCTAACCAGTCCCTTTTCACCTCTGCGGCACTTCACCGGGCTCTCTCCAGTGTGTCCATGTCTCTCCTGTACTGAGAGCCCAGAACTGAACACAGCACTCCAGGTGTGGGGTCACTAGTGCTGAGTGGAGCAGAAGAATCACTTCCCTTTTCTTCCAGCTAATCCAGTAATATCTTTATTACCCCTAGAAAAGTTTTATATAATGTAATATAATTTTAATCAGAATTCAGGACCAATTCCCTTTACAACTGCATGTCCAAACATAAACACAATTCACTATTACCTTGGACAGCACCAGTTTTGATGGACAAGAATCCAGTCCTCAGCTAGTGACTGCTGAGTCTTCAGGGTTCATCTCCTGGCCTTTGAAACCTTGCTCTGCCACAGATTTCTTATATAACTTTCAGCCACTTTCAATGTCCTATTTGATAAGACAAACAAGTTGGAGTCTGGTACGCATTGCTAAAACATCAAACATACACAAATTACCTGACTAATGAAATTACCTCACTAATAAAATTACCTGACTAATCCCAGCAGGGCAGCAGAGGAGCTGCAGCTGTCTGTACCCACACTCAGCGACTTCTGCTGCTACCAGGACCCTGTGCCACAGGCAGATCAGTGTCTGTGCCCACCTGAGCAAACAGGGTGAGCTTGTTTATGTCTGCTTGAGTTGCTCTGATGTTACTGGACAGCACAGGAAAATGGGATGAGATTGTCAGAGGAAAGGGAACACTTGAAAGCCATGGACACCCAATTGTTGTGTAAAACACATTCATGGTTCAGCTAACTTGCCTATGCACCATACTCCTATTGATTTCACTCAAGTGTATCTGAACAAGTAACTAACTTCTCAGGGGTCATAAAAGAGAACAAGTGATTATTAAACAAAATAAACACCCAGAAAGCCTAGAGCAATAAGGTAGATCACTACTGGAAGGGCTAAAATAGTACAGCTTCTCCCTTTTATTTTATTGTCATAGAAGAAAACAAGTCATTATATCTTGGCAAAAAACATCAGCTAACAGCTGCAGTGACTTCAAAATTATTGTCATTAAAACAGGCTCCCTGAGGTCAGAAGTGTTTATCAACAGTGAGGTGATTTATTGAACCTGCTTCACAAATAATCACTTTCTACTTGTTTTTATATTCTCGTTTCTATATACCACTAAAGTACCAAACTCTAAAAGGAAATATGATTATACTGGAATGAAACCACTGGATTTTACAAAAATCAGGCAAATGTTTCCACTGGGGTTAGATTTTTGGGTTTAAAAAAATACCCAAATGTTCCTGCATTCAAAAACACAGATACATTTCTGTTTCTAAACACTGTACTGCAAACTGAGCAACACACCAAAAATGGATTCTGTAAACAAGAACTCCCTTTCAAGACTGTAACTTGATGAGAGTAACACAGACTTTCAATTTTAAAGAAACCACATTATTTGTACTTATAAAGAAACACTGAATTAAAAAAAGGAAAATTATTCAGGAAGGCTAACAGGCAATACCTAATGTCAAAAAGATAGTTCACTTTATTAAGTCACAGTTGTGCATAGCCAATCCATACAAATATTCCATAAATCTATATCCATTTGTAGTGACTAAATCCTTCAGCTAGGTTCCAAGAGGAACTCTCCTCTTTGCTTAGACAGCCTCACACAGCTATTTTACATCCACACTACAAGAGAAAGCTTTGTGGAAATCATGGCACATGACAGAACACTTCCCATCCTCTGGCGTGTCTGCAGCACCTCATTAATTCAGGTGTTCCAAACTCCTCCCCTTAACATTAACAGACACAAGAGACAACCTTCCATCTTTTCCTAAGCATTTAACCTAACTCGAGAGAACGTATCAGAGTGGTACCATTGAAAATGCTAGGGCTGAGGACTGGGAATGCAAACTTAACAAGTTTTCGTTCAGATATTTTCGTCTGAATTATTTCACAACAAAAATAACGTTTTCCTATCTTGATGAATGGGGAATGACCTAAATTCAGAAAAAGCACATGAGCCCATGAAAACAAAACAAATGAGGGGGGAAAAAAGACAAGGATAGGAAAAGTTATGGTTATGGTTGGTGCAGACTGACAAAAAGGATTAAGAGAACATTGGTTGCATAAAATTCTGGCTATAGATGCTTGAAGGAAAATGGTAATTTCAGGGAGGGGGAGGAGAGAAGAAATTGGCTACCCTGAAGTAACAAAATGCTGGATAACATCATTCAGAAAGGGAGCAAGTCAGAAGCAACATCAGCACAAGAAGCTTGAAAAAAGAAGTTAAAACAGTGGCCATGAGAAAGAACAGAAGGCTAGACTAAAAGAAAAAAAATCAGGGTCTGATCCATCAGGACAGCAAAGACAACGGGGTAAAAGATGCTACAATGCATGCAAGATGTACTGAAAATGGGATCAAGATACCAGAGAAAGAAGTAGGAAAAAAGAGTGACTGTCATCAGTATAAGAAAACTGACAAATGAAACCAAGATGGAGTATCGGCAGCTTCTTTTAATACTCTGTAATATCGTTACAGCTTAATCAAATGGACTTATCAATACATTGGCAGGATATATGTTTAGAGTTGATCAAAATTCACAATTAAATTTTAATTGCTTTAACATTTTGGTTTTATGCAAAACAAACTGAAAATATTAGTAAAAATTTAGGTTGACAATTAAGATTTTGCAGTGTACAGTAAGTTTTTTTCCAAAATCTGTGGTCACATGCATTATGTGTTTAAAATATTTAAAAGACTGACTGGCTGCTGCAGAACTGGCAGATGCACCAGCTTGTATTTTAGCAGTAGCATCTTTAGTAGTATGATTTACTGTGGCAGCCTTAAAGCTTTTGAGATTCCATTTCTTCCACACACATTTTCTCAGTTTTAGAGCTAAAATTTAAAGAATTTAATTTAGAAAAATGTTTATCTGAATTTTGAAAATCACCCTATGACTATCCCCAAATGAAATTAAAATTGCTTTATTTCCTGTCTCCAATGTGCAAATTTTTATGCCACTGTCAACTTCAGGCATGGGATCCAAGCCTGCTAACTGAAATAATTATATTCATACACTTTTGGTCAACCAGAGGAGTTTTTGCTATCTCCCTTCTGCTTCTGCTTGGGTTTGCACATGGGTGAATATCCTTAGTTTGTGGTTGTTCCAGTTCTGGTAATTTAATACATTTGCATATGTTTTGTTGAGGTTGCGACTTATTCTCACAGCAATCCTTAATTTACTTTATTTCGTGGTTTTCAGTCTTCATTCCACTAGAATTTTACACAGCTCCCACACCTTAAGTTTCAAGCAGACACAGAATCTGTGCCATAGCAGTGGTCTCCCAGAGTCCTGGGATTTTTTCTGGTCTGACTAAATTTCAGTTAAATCCATCCATTATCTGTTTATAGTGGTTACATATTACAGAGAATGCTGTGGGCTTATCCAGCTCTTCCAAGTTAAAGGCCCTTTAGGAGTTTGGAGCATGTATGACTTTGATGTATGTAAACGTTCTCTAAATTAAATTTTTCAGGGTGATCTTTTTCTACATACAATTTTCTCTGTCTGTAACTAAAAAGAAAATTCTGCCCAACAAACAGTGACTGACACAGAGAAAGGTTTTGAGAAAATATTTCTGTATTTTATATCTACTTCAAAAACATATTTCTATTGCATTTGTCAATCAGTTTCAACATACAAGATAATGAAATCCACATTGTCATGAAATCTAAATAAATGAGCACTAAAGATAGAAATCTGCTCTAAATCTGAGTTTTGGAATGGAGATCAAATGACATATGCAATCTAAAAATCATAAACTTTTACTGTCAAAACATGCAGATATTTAATGGTAATATAATACTACTTCCTTGAATGATAATATGATACTACTTCCAATAGAAATCTCTAGGACAGGTATAGTCTGAATTGTGTAAGAATATTTATTAAAAGTGGCTCTTTTTTATAGACAGATACCTTCAAAGTCATCTACAAACAGCTGCTTTTGCCAAAAATATTTTGAGATGTTTGATCCAGTATTGTTTTTCTTAAGGAGAAACAATGCCATGGATAGTTAGTTCAGATTTCTTTCCAGGGTACCGTTTTAAAATATTTATCCATATTTATATACCTACACCCAATATTAAGAAATCATAATTTTATTACTGAGCAGAAAAACCCAGCTTTGACACCAGAATTCCTAGTACTGCATTTTCTATGTACGGCATTACACACATAGGGCAACAGATATAAAGGCAATAGGTTTTCAATGAAACACACACTTGGTAGCTCAAAATCAGCCCTGTTTTTTTCAACTGTTACTTAAAATCCTGAATTCACAGGAAAAATCTGATTTCTCATTTGCCTTCTCTAAAGTATTTAAAGCCATAGCTAATTCCCACTGAAGTTGAGTAAAAAACCCTAGAATTTACACTTTATATGGTTAGGTCAGTCATCATATTTACACAGTATTTGGAATTTCCATTACCCAGTATCTCTGAATTCATGTAATCCTAGAAAAATTGACTGACTGAATTTGGTAGCAGAGGTATTTCTTTGACTTCCAAGTCAAACCACATCCATAAGACAGAATGCTGTGTACTTTTTTGCATGCAAGCTAAAAAAACCTCACCTCTACACTTCTACCATTTTCCTCGGCAATGTATTTGGGAACCTGAAAATTTTATAAATACTTATTTCATAATTAAATCTATTTCACACGATTAAATATAAAATATTTTCAGCTAAGACTATTCATACAATGAACTGTGAATATACTTCAGATAAGGAACAAAGGTCTAAAACTGACACTTCAGGTGACTACAAGATACTCTTGGAAATATAATGAAACCAAAGTACTTTTTTTAGCTGAGTTTTTTTTAACCCCCTAAAAATCATGCAATTCCATTTCTGTACCCAAGGGGAAAAAATGAAAATTTGATCTTTCTTGTCTTATCCATAAAAATAATTAAAACTATTTAATACTCCTCTGCTTTCCACATCTCACTTGCTTGAGTCAGAGCTTCCTCTGTAGTAATTTGCTCAGTAACAATGTCTTAGAAAAATCAGCAAGGTTTAGCTAGAAATAGAGGCTGGATTGATGATTTTATGGATTAAAAGCTCTAATCAGGCAAAGCCCTTACATAAATCTGGATCTACATCTAAATGTGCCTTCACACAAACCACATTGTACAGGCCCCCTGCATCACTGCAATAATTGGAAGGCTTAAAAGTTATTATTTTGAGCTCAACTTTATTAACACCACAATCTGTGGAGTACATGCTTGCACAGACTTTTGCCGGCACGTTGTTTAGGCCTAAACGAAATGTTCCTAAAACCCAGGCAGAACTGGGACTTCAGTTTATCAGGTTTTTTTAAATTACAAACTTGACACTTCACACTCACAGACTTACCTGGACCAATGCCTGCTGGGTGCTCTGCTCTAGGGCAGCAAGATGTTCCTCTAGATACCCCGGGCCACACTGGCATGAAATCACTTTTGGAGCATGTTTCTGTGCTTCAGTGACATGTGTTTATTCTCTTCTCCATGTCTGAGAGTGGGCTGATGTTCATGTAGATATGAACATATAAAACTAAAGGAATAATCTTTTTGCAACTTACCCACCAAAAAGTAAAGCTCATCAAGAGAGATACAACTCAGGCATTCCTTCTGCAATTAGTACATTGTAAAAACAGCTTTTTCTGAAAATTATACAAATGCAAAGATTAAATTAAGTAATCTGTGAACTTCATTTTGCATAAAGAATTGCAATACAAGTATAAATGCATTTTACATCTAAGAATTTCTAATTCTGGCAACACTGCAATGTAGACTGTGATTTCCTCCTCTCCCATGTACTGCATTCAGAGATGATTACATCATCTCAAAGAGCCAGAAAAACAGAAATAGACCAGGGAGGCCCATTAGAGCAGACACAGAGTAATTAAAAAGACTATAACTTTTTAGTTAGAGAAGGAGATAACTCAAGAAAAAAGGGTCATTATGTTTCTAAAGAGACAAATAAAATCATGTGCAATTTAAGTTCTCGGAAAAGCCAGTAATGCCTTCCATCTGTTGGGAACAGCCTTGGAAGCACAGGAGGAAACTCTGCTCCTTGATCTAGCAAAGAATTTAAACTAGCAGCTTAAATATTTCAGCAAATTGTTGGAACCAAAGGTAGTTGTTTGAACCTGATCATCAATTGATCACTTTCCTGAAATAAGTTAGTAAGCACTAAAACAGAGTAACTCTGGTGCTGCTGAAGGACATTGACATGCTCTATTTTAATAGCAGGGCAGCAAGATAAGTTATTTCTTTAAAAAAGTAAATAAGTGAAATATTATTGACTGCAATGAAACTATTAATATGCACATGTTCATTCTGTGATGCTCTGATTTCAGGGTAAAATGGTGAAGTAAAACCAACTAAAAATGTAAACAAATCAATATTTTGTTCTGCAATTACCCTAAATGAAAGTGTTTCCATTTTTATGTCAGGTTCCTCCTCTTAGATACATACCTTTGAAACAAAAAAATTAAATTTAATCATGAAATTCCACATCTTTTCAAACATTTTGAGTTTGTTGCAGAGGGAGAAAAAGTTCTGGTTCAAAGCTCAAAAGAGCAAATTTTCTGGTTTAAAGGATTTGAGTGAATTAATACTTGCAAATAATGTAGGCAGGTCAAAAGGAATGTCCTGCTTCTTCCAGAAAGAATGTCATTCTGACAAATCACTGGTAACCACATTATACTGAATTCTTCAACAATGGAGAAAGGCATACATAGTCAAAGATTTCCCAAGCAGTCTCACCAGTACAAGAAAAGAGAGAAAGCTAAAATCAGAATCAACTATTCCCCCTTTCACCCTCATCAGAACCTTTTGCCTCAGGGTTCAGGACTTTCTCTGTTAGTAATGGCATGGCCTGATCAAATCTTTTAAACAAAGCTTGATTCAGTGTCATCACTCAAGCATGATTCCAACCACAGAAAATTGCTGTACAGCAGGCATACATTTCCCTCCATGGTACAGCTTTGAAGAAAAAGAAAGTTAACAGCAGAGAGGCTGCTCTCTTAAAGGTTTGCCATTTCTACAAAGCTCTTTCACAGTGCCCAAGGGTCTTGGAAATACAATCTACACTCAAACTCAATTCTCAATATTTACATTCATAGGGTTTTGCTCAGGACCTGACTCCTACATGTTCACTTCTCCATGTACATGGGTAGTTAAAATAATAGCCAAGTGGACTCACCAAAACTTGAGACTCTAATAATTCTTCAAAAGAAAAAAGGAGGCTTTTGTATTTTCTGCTGACAGACATTAAGAATTGCTCTCACCCAAATGTCCTTTAAAAAGCCATAGGATAACATATATTAGCAAATATTTAAACTTTAGACAACTACAACTGACAGTCAAAGCTATCCCTATAGCATACAGAGAGCATGTTCATTGGAGGTTCTTCCAATACACAGAATGTTATTACACATCCTTAGATATTAAGAAACATGCCAAATATGTGAAAGATACATAAAGGCACTTAATCACAAAGACAGAACTTCCATTTCCTTCTCACTACCTCCACAATACTACACTATTATTCATGCACTTCTAAAACGCACACTGAAGAAAAAAGTGACAAACCTGCCACTATCCTCTTGTATTCAGTATACATGAAGTTCTGTGAAGGTTGCAGATTAGCCAAAGGTTTTACTGAAATCAATCAACTGGTATATGCTGAGCTCAGTATAATTAAAAATTCAGACTTTAGAGTTACAGCTGAGCAGAAACCGAGTGTGAAAAATGCCAGTCTGAAAAACAAATGTCTTTTTAGTGTATTCTGAAATAAAGAACCCCAAATGAAAGTTATATGATAAACATTCCTAAAAATGCTGTGTGTGTGTGTTTTTTAGTTTAGTTTTTGTGTAAATAACTGTATAGAACAACAGTATACAAAGAAAGAATTCAAATTTCAGAGCCTTATTTTAAATAAAGAGGAAGCTTGGTTTGTTCCCAACAATTTCTGGACTAAGCACCCAAAGAAATAACTCAAATAAAATAAGATATGGTAACTTAGCAAAACCAACTATAATTAAATTTGACAAGAAAGAATTTTGGAAACCATTATGAAAGTCTTTTTTTGTGTCCAATAAACATTTTTTTTACATAATTAACTACTGCACATCGCTACATATTGTCACAGCATAAGGCGATGAAAAAATACGGACGGTGAAATGTTGCTATTCTTTCCTACTACTGCAATGTGTTCCATGCTGCCAGCACAAAGAACCGATCAAGCCAAAACAAAACAAGTAACAACAACGCTGGTAGGAATTCTCTGCCACTGAATGCAATACCACTGAAGTCAGTGAGGGTTTTGGAGTGTAACTGAGATCAGAGTCTGGCATAAAAACTGCCTATAATGTCAAGTTTCCCCCTAAAGCTATTACAACTAATATATCATTTTATTTCACTGAACGGAAATATTCCCTTCACCAAAATTACTATTTTAGTTTAGCCACTTCCATCTAAAAATGCAATTACTAAAGGCTGAATATTGGGTAAATGCTACAATGGAGCAGCATCCTCAACCAGGCCAAGGAACCCCACACGAGAGACCCCATGTCCCCTTTAGAGAGAGATGCAAAACAAGCAGAGAGGAATGCAGCAGCACAATTCTTCCAGCTCTCTCTGTCAAGAAAGATGCTCTAAGGATACTACTGGGTGCGGGGAGAAACACGGGGTAAAAGAAATTCTGATCTATCTTTCCTGGAGTTCTCACGGGAGTCAAAGCCGCAGCCTCACAGCCGTGCCGCCTCACAGCGGTGCCGCCTCACGGAGGGGGCAGCGCTGGGCACGGGGCAGGAAACACCTGGCGCGAGCTCAGCTGGGAACGGGGGGATTGTCCCCCTGCCCAGGTAGCTGGAAGTGGTTACTGGTCGGGTTTTTGTGAGACAAACCACGAAACAGCCCGTGCGGGCGTGATGCGCCAGACAAACGCAAACCCTCCAGCCAGAGCGGCGCGGCAGGAGCTGCCCTCAGCCTCGAGCCGCTTCCGCTCCCGCCTCCCCGCGGCGGCCGAGCCCGGCACTTTCGTTCCGGGGCCTGCGAGGGCCGCGCGGGAGCAGCGGCGGGCGCGGGTGAGGAGCGGGCAGTGCGGGGGGGCTGAGCCGGGCGAGGAGCGGGTAACGAGCGGGTGAGGAGCTCCCGCCCCACCGCGGCAGGAGAGAGCAGGCAGCGTGGCTCGGCAGCGCCGAGGGGCCGCGCTCTGCGCGGGGCGGGCTGGAGCGGCCCGCGGTAGGGAGCGGCTTTGCGCCCACAGGGCCTTGGTGCCGCTGCGGCGGAGGGACGGAGCCCTTCAGGCACGCCCAGGCGGCAGAACCGCGCTGTTATTCCGATGCTAGAGGCAGCGGCCGGGAGCTGTGCCTGCCGAGCGCCTTGCGCTGCCTCCGCCCGCAGGAGCTGCGAGCGCTGCGCTCCGGGGCCGGCCTGTGCTCCCCTCGCTCGGCTGACACAGCGAGCAGCGGCAGCGAGGGAGCTTTTGGCACCCCATGACCTTTACACAAGCCCCGAGATGGCCCGGCCGGCGCTCTAAGCTGTCCTAGAATTGTAGCTGGAGTGCGGAGGGTACCCTCCACCGGCAGTGATTTACCACGGGTTTGGAGATGAGGTGCAGATGGAGTTGTTATTTAGTCTTATAAATACGTGTCTGAAATGAGATCTGGGTCTTGGAATTGTAGTCTGTCACTTTCTGAAGTGTGCTGTACTGTTTGTATAGTGCTGCAGCCTGGGCACAGCCATTATTTTGAGGCCACGGCGTTTCCTGTGTCAGTATCAATAACAGAAGTGCTTGAGGGTGTCACCGTTGAGCGCCACAGAGTGTAAGACATTACACTGAAAGGAATCGGTTTGCAGGCTGGGAATGCATGTCCAATTCCAGGGCCTCTCGCCCTCTGCTTCTTCAGGAAACCTGATAATAGCACAGGTTACTCTGAGATGTAGAGTATATTTGCTTTATCTCAGAGAAACTTGAAAGCAAATTGCACTAGAAAATTCATACGCATAGTAGATTTCGTGTTTATTTTAGTGGACATCCCTGACCTTTCAAAGGTTAGACCTTGGCAGAGGGGGAGGGGAAGATATCATAGCATGCATGAGTATTTAATTTTAGCAGAAAATAACAATTTTTTCTGGGATTGATTTTAATTTTATGTTGGAAACTTAGCTGAGCTTTTTGGTTTTGTTACTTTCCAATTATATTACACTTGCGTTAAGCACTTAATTTTGGACTACATTTCAAGACTTATTGTTTGCTTTTGTTAAACATGACTTAGCTACATCATTTCATAAGTGTGATCCTTGACATGAGAAAGTAAGCCTAAATTAACTGAAAGTTAATACTGATAATACTGTGCTTGTCTTTCATTGCAAGTGATGCAGCACAAAGTGCAAGAAGAAGTTTATAACTGCTGCAGGCTGTGTGGGCTCCTGGCTGGGGTTGCTTTGAGGATCCCAAGTGATCAGTCAGCAGGGGTTGTGACAGCACAGCAGTACTAATTCTGTCTGCCCTGGGATGGGCACATGCTCATGTTTCTGATGCCTTGCTCACAATACATGGTGGAAATTCTGTGCCAGCTGCAGAGGGTGAGACAACAGCTGTCCTGAAGAAAACCTGAAAAAAGTCCATCAACAGTACTGAATAAACACAAACTTGCAGAAGTCTAGACTGGGCCAGCATTTACTATCTGGTACATGGGGCACCAAAGCCCTCTTCTAGCTGCTACTTTTCAGCCTCAAGCTCTTCTTCTGGAAAATTTCTTCTATTTCACAAAGTTCTGTCAAAGACGGATTTCATTCAGGTTATTTGGTTGGCCCACACAGAGTAAATTTTAGCATGGAGATCTAAATTTATACTATTAACTTTTGTCTTATGAATTTGTATCCTGTAGGCATATAACTCCTTGTCAGTAGTCATGCTGGAGACTAATGGGATTGCTCATCCAGGTAAACACTGCTTACCAGTGTTTTCATAAACTTTTAGGCACCGATCTTAATAGAGAAACAATGGCCTCTGCAGGAGTTAAGTGAGTGGGATAATGAATGTGCATCTGTGCATTAAGATGCAGATCTCATGTTCTTTCCAGCTGTTTATCTCACACTCTCATGAAATCTCTTGAATCAGATGATTTTTATTTATGATTCTTTCTGTTGTAGGAAATTGCTTCTTTGATGAGATGTTTTTGTTTAATGGGATAAGACAGAATAATTTCCAGTAGATTAGTTCATAGTAATTGGATTTTTATTTAACAACATATTGTCTGTTTCAGCTAACCATGGCTTTAAATTCATCTACACTTCTAAATGAAGAAAACGCTCAAGGACCAAAAAGAAATACTGAGTGTTTGAAAAGCCTAGAACTGCAGACTCCATCATCATTTCAAGATAACCCACTTCAACAATTACAGTTAGCATCCCAGGAAGTCCTGGAAAAGGCAAAAAAAAGTGGGAGGTCAAAATGCCCCCGATGCAATAGTTCAAGGATGTTTTATTGTTATACATGCTTTGTTCCTGTTGAAACTGTCCCTACCAAAGAAATTCCAACTGTGAAGGTTAGTATTTCTTTAAGATTTTTTATAATATCTTGTGGGTTTACTGTGGACAGAGAAAAGTCTGTCTGCAGTAATTTCTTTTCTGACTCATTCTTTACATTCATCTTGAACACAGCTAAGTATATGTTCAAGCATAAATATGAATAAACTACAGCTAGACAAAATTACTGTCTTTACTTGAGGAATTACATGTACAAACACTGAAAATGTTCCAGTCCTCACTTAAACATTTATGTATCTTCTAGATGAGAATATAGGCTGAAGTTACTCAGCTTCTCATGCAGTTGTGTTTTTTTATCCATAACCAAGGGTGAATTTTACATAAAATGTGAGTTAAAACACATCCCTATATATCATGCTTGTATAATTCAGATAACTACTGTAAAAATATAAATTATGTAATGCCTTTCAGCTAAAATACTTGGGGAAACTATCAGAGAGGACTGAGACATTTTGCAAAATCAGTTAGGATCTAAGATGCATTTCGAAGACAGTGGAGTTTGAAAGCATCATAAAAATACTTTAGAATTACTGTGGAAATTTGACCTAGTAAATTTTGGTGTATTTTCATTGAAATAGCCATTTTCACAATTGGGTGAATACCTGATGGAGGTAAGTATTCATATTTAGAACTATTGTATTGCTTAAATCAAGCACGTTTAACTCACCTTATTGATTCTATTTCTGGACATTTTACCACACTACTGCTGGCAGCATTCCAAAGTGCATCATAGCTTATTTAGGTATTTGCAAAAATTGAATGTAAAAGGTACTTCTTCTAACTTCTCTCTAGTTTAGTTCTAAACCTGTCAAAAATTATCAGATATGCTTTAATCACACACCCATAGGAATTTCTCCTGCATTTTCAGTAAGTTTTTTACAGGTGTTCGTAAATATAATGATAAATACTCTTTTCTCTTTTTATTTCCTCTAGTTACCTTTGAAGATTGACATTATTAAACACCCAAATGAAACCGACGGCAAAAGCACAGCTGTGCATGCCAAGCTCCTGGCACCTGATGATGTTACAATTTATAAATACCCTTGCATTCCAGAATATGAAGAAAAAAGACACGAAGTAAGAGATTCTCTAGAGAAGCCAGGCTTCCTGCTGGGGAGGTGCAGCTCCTCCTGCAGTGGTAGTGCCCTGCTGGGAGGAAACCACTGTTCATTGGTGCAGTCCATCCTGTGCTCTCTCAAAGCTTAGCTCTGCAAACACAGTGTTCTGGACTGTAACCTTTTCTCCAAACCTGAGAAAGACTGCAGCACTATTTAACCATCTTGAACTTCTATGTTCATCACCTCACATTATGGAGAATTGAATTTACTGTGTACTTGAAGAAATATTTTGCCTATAAATGACAGTATTCAATTTGCAGCGAGTTAAACAGCAGTTGAGTGCTGTGCTCATATTTAGCAGCTGCAGTATTTAAACCTCCATAAAATTTTTAACATTCACTATGACAGAGGAAAATAACTAAAATGCAGTTCTTGTCTATGATGGCATAGAGCACAAAAAAAGTGAGCTATGAACTTAGGTGTACATGTTCATTTAAATGGTAAGTTGTTCTTTTTGGCCCTCCTGCCCTACTCCAATGACTTGATATTTGAACTTCCTCAGGGCTGACACCATTGTCTTGGCTGAAAAATCTGTTTATACAGAGGTGTTAGAGTTTGTAGTAGAGGCATGGAAGTAACATTCATTAAAAATCTCTATTAAGGATCTCAATTCCTTATTTTAACATGTTTTTTTAACATGAATTTCATATTATATTAGACAAGAGAATATTTCTGAGATATTATTTTATCTTGTCCTGACTTCAATGTTTATAGACAGGGATAGAAAATATCTGTTAATATAACATTTCCTGTTGTTTTATTAGATTTTGTTGACACTCAGATCTCTTTGTTTTCTTCATTCAGATAGCACTTATATTTCCTGGCCCCAATTCAGTTTCAGTAAAAGATATTGCTTTCCATCTCCAAAAGTACACCAAGGAAGGTGTCTGTGCTAGTGACGATGACTGTTCCAGAGAGCCACTTCTTAAACAAGCAAGACTAGAACCTGAAGAAGAAAAAAATCCAAATGAATGCATCTCAAGCAGCAGGAGTGAAGGCACTAGACTGAAGAAAATAATATTTATTGACAGTACCTGGAATCAAACTAACAAGATAATAACTGATGAACGACTTCAAGGTAAAAAACCACAAGTTGATACTGTGATGTTATTGCTACAGAAATGATTAAGGGACATATGTCTGTAAGAGACCTGAGCATGATGTAGGCTTGTATGTACCCCTGTATCTGAGTGTGTATGAAGGATTCAGCAGCCTCTTCCAGGGTTTTAGAATACTTCCTGAGCCAAAGACTCCATTACTTATATGTCATATATATATGACATATATATATGTCATATAATTTGTTTTGCACAAAGATAATACTAGTACTAAGAAAGCATTTACATTTATTTTTCTCACTTGTCTGTTGGAGCAAATTTCCTCAGTCTCAGAGAATGGGAGGTGTCATGTTAGACAGTAGAACAGTAGTTTGAGTGGCCTCTGAAGGAAGCCAGGAAGATTTCCTTTGCAGGTTGCAAAGGAAATCTGCTTTCCAGAGACCCCCAGGACCATTTGTGTGCACCTTGGTGGCAGACAGGCCCCAAGAAAGTAAATGAGGGGTTGAGTAGGTTCAGGACAGGTTTGTCGTGGCTTGGGTTCTCTTTCTCCTGAAGTTTTAATGGACATTTCCATGATCTCACTACTCCAGACAAAAAGGGAATGGCTGCTTGCCCTCCACACCCTTCCAACTCTGAAAGCAGAAGCTGGTAATTCTGCAAAGATTTTTTATCTGAGGTTCTTTACAAGAAGTTTATGTTCAAGCATTCTAATTAAAACCAAAAAAGAGAAAAAAATTTAACAATAGCATTCCATTTCCTTTGAGATGAATAGGAGTTTGAAAATACTTTCATTAGTGCAAAAAGTGCACTTAGCTGGGAGGTAGGTTGTCAAGTTCATATGCTATATATATGTGTGTGTATATATATATATATTTACTACTACTACTGCTTTTCACTGGATCCTGCAAGGAATTTCACAGACTTTCTTTCATGGAAGATGAATGTTGCCTTGCTGTCTAGTCAGTTTATTAAAGATTCCCACATGTTAGTATGATGTATTGGCTAATTAAAATCCTGTTATAAGTATTTAGTTTAACACAAAACATACTCTATCAACTACATTGAAGTATTATGGTAAAGATTAGAGTAATTGTATGTTGCGAGTTAATGTAAAGCATTTGAAACTTATTTTAGGAGGATGAATTCAAGGAAAGTAACAGGCAGCCAGGGGAGCTGAAGATTTCCATGGAAGCCTACGCATAGATTAGTCAGAAAGTTTTAATTGGTGTTACTTTGGAGCTCTTGAATGGTTTCCAGTTTCCCCATGACAATGCTGATTTGGTGGACTACTCTCTCCTTTCAAGAACATCTTGGTTTCAGCTGTCTTGCAGCTCCCTGGGTTCCTGAGCACCTTTCAGGATTGCTGTAAGGTTTAATTATGTCATGCTAGTCTGTTTCCAGTATGGGAGGATTTTACCCATCCAGACCTTGGGTGTAACTGCACAGCCTGTGCATGCCTTGCTTTCCTTAGTACTTGTCATAAAGAACATAAATTACATTAATACCTCTTTTAGAGATTGCAGTTTTCACTTCCAAGATTAATGGGTCAGAGTTTCCTTAGGCATAAACTGATGAATTTTTTATGCTGTACATACATGAAAAATAGAGAACTATTTTCATTTTTCAGTTCAATTGCAAATGAAGTCATCATCCAACAAAATATTCGTCATACACTAAAGTTCAAAAAGGAGTGTTAATAATTCCAAATAAAAAGTAATTGCCATACTTATTAAGTTACAAGAAAGACTGGATAAAAACATTCATGAGGCCAAGAAAATGTAAAGAAAAGCCTTGTGTTTTGTGAGCTTATATTTATATAGACAGTAAATCTAGTAAATTGGGCTGCAAAAGAAAGCAAATGAGTACATCAATCTTAAAATAAACTGAGAGAACTTGGGCAAAAAATACTTGTCTATCCTGGAAAATTACTTATATCTTTAGAAAACAAAAATAAATCAGTTAAAGACAAGAAATATATGAGAGTTGGTGATGTCTAGGATTGATTACTTCATTAAAAGTGATCCCTTGATCAGAGAGCAAACAGTTTAATCTAATGTTAATGATGACTTTCTCACATGAATGATTGAGCTTACTGGCAATATCAGCATGGTTGTTAAAGAAACAGATGGCTTTGAGTTTCTTTCCTGTAAGTTTGAACTGCTTTGTATTAGCCAAATATTTTATTAGCTTATACATTAGTATTGTGGGGTTTCATGTGAACGGTGCATACTTGTGCGCAAACAGTACAAATGAAACATGCTCAGTCAACTCTAACCCTTAACCCTCTCTGTTTTTTGGGGTTTTTTTAATGAAAAAATCCTAAAATCTTAGTAACTGATCTGCACTTGTGGTAAGCTCAGTAGTGTCCATGTGACATTGCCTTCAGTGAACTTTTGTTTGTATTCAAACCTCAACCACATGGGAGTTTACGTTGGAGGAATAGGAATCATCCCTGAGATTTATTTCACTGCTTTTAGGGTGGAAGCACTGCCAGATCTGATGGAAGTTTTCACTTTAGTTAAGGCTGAGGATTCAAGTGTTGAAAACTCTTCAGGGCAACAAGCTTAATGCAGTTTCCTTCCTAATTTTAGGTTTCATATGTGTAGGATTATTAGGTAGTAATTAGACTATACTATTTTGAGGTTTTGTTTCTGAAATGCCAATAATAACATTTAAATTCAGGGAAAGATGCTCCTGTCCAGGTTTTTTCTTAAAATGCTGTAATTGACATTTCTTCTACAATGCAGGATACCATACATTACTAACTGCAAAGCAAACAACTAAATCCCTCTTGCAATTACACTGAAAAAAATTAAATACAGTTTGTAGATTAAAAGTATAGAATTATAAGTGCTGGGCTATAGCCCAGTTTGTACTTCTGAATTTGTACCTTAATGAAACTTCTTTGTCTGTAACTTCCAAGCAATTCTTAGACCATAGTGTGTTTTGTACTATTACCTGTACTAAACCATCCCTTGAGACAGACTATCAGATTGAGACAGAAAAAGATAACTTTACAATCTGCTTCTGATATTTTTGACAGGTGTGTACCCTGTTCTTCATGATACAACTGTCCCTCCTGTTTACAAAGTGATAACACATTAAGGTGGTTTCAGTTTTGAATAGTTTGTGCATCTTAGGAAACATGAAAACCAAGATATGTGTTTAAAATTCAGCTGAATAAGAGAATAGTTACAGGGACTATAAGCAGATTAAAGATTTTCTTGTGCCATACAGACACCAAATTCCCTCTTTCATCTTAAGTGGGAGTGCTTTTAGTTTCTGATAAAGTTAATTATGAGATGCTGTCATACTTATTCCTGAGTAATTTCAGTGAGATTTCAGTTACTTAACAAGCATAAATGAAAAGTTCCTGGCTCTTGCAAATAGTCCTCACTTCAGCAACACTAACAGTCTGAGGCATTCTGTTTTACATTTGAAAAGTATTTACTTTGCAAAAGGTGAAGTAATAATTTTATGAATATTGATGAGTCTTGGTAGGTGTGGGTTTCACTCTTGCCATGTGAAGCACCCCTGCAGTTTACTGAGGGCTATGTGGCTGTTTGAATCAAAGGATAACCTGTTATTAATTGCAAATATGAAGATAGTAACCTAGGACTTAAAGCGCTTCATCAAATTCCAAAGTGGTCCAAAAAGGAGGATAAAATTATTGCCTCGGTTTTACAGATGAAAAATGGAGGTACAGGAAGAGAAATTATTTTCATGCAGGCACTGAGCAGGCTAGCAGCAATGTCAGAAAACAAAACTAAAGTCTTGTTTGACATTCTGGCCACCAGTTCACATTGTCTAATCTAGGTCATCCTTTTTCCTTGACAGGGTTACTGCAAATTGAGTTGAAGACAAGAAAAACTTGCTTTTGGCGTCATCAGAAGGGAAAACCAGACACATACCTTTCTACAATAGAAGCAATTTATTATTTCCTTGTGGACTATCATCAGGAGATTTTGAAAGAGAGCTATAAAGGACAATATGATAATCTGCTTTTTTTCTTTTCATTTATGCATACATTGATAAAAGATGCCAAGTGTTGTACAGGAAAAGAGTAAGGTGTCTATTGGTGCATGACACTACTTCTTTTGTAATAACAAACTGCACGAACATAACTGGGTTTTTTTTTTTAAAATAGATTGTACTCTGAATAATGGCAGCAGTTTTTGTACAAAAGTGACTGCAGACCTTATCCCGCACACTTGAGGTAGACCTGCTTAGATGAGCAGTCTTATTAGATTTATTTGAAAACAGTTACATTTTGCTAAATATTGCTGTGTTTCATCCCACAGGCCCCATGTGCTCACTGTGATGAGCACATTTTCTGAGATGGGAGCAGAGGACTTGACCCCTCTTGCCATAAGGAGTGATCTCTTTTAACTGTAAGAAGGAATTAGCATGCTGGCTTTTTCTTGTTACTGATACTTATGTCGGATGTTTTCTTTGTGGTTTACACAGCAATACTGATTTCACCTCCATGGCATCAAAGGCTTACTGAAGTGAGCAGATGGTGTTTAGTTGTGGGGGAGAGTGACAGCAATACAGAATGAAAGAGCACATTAATTGAATATGAATTATATACTTTCAAGATTAATTCTGGAAAATTCTTCCAGTAATAAAAAGCAGTCTCTTTAAACACTATTATACAGTGCATGATTTCTGTAGTACCATTCATGTACTGTTACATTAGGATTATTCTCCGTTTCTTGGGTAATTTTAGACTTCTTGAAACAAATTGAGTTAAGTGTTTATTACTATCACATAATATCATTATTTGAGGGAGCACTAACCTAACAAATGTCACTATGGCATAATGTGGGCACCAAAAATAAAAGATTGTGGTTCTGACCACAAGATTCCTGAGAAGACTTCCTTAAATTAGGTAGGCTGTGAATCTGCTCTGTTTTTTTCCTTTTTGCAGTAATGGGGCAGATTGGAAAAGTATAAGTAAGGCTTTGTCTGTGCTGATGGGAGTTTTGTCAGAGGTGTAGCTCTGCTGTCAGTGAAATCACATGGGAATGTAGTTTTGCCAAGCACAGCTAGTGCTAGGAGAGGTAATAGACCTGAGCTGCAACTTTACAAGCAGAGTTACATGAATATATTTTATATCATACATTGATAAAAATTATATTCCTAAGATAGAAAAAATGTTTCATTAGAGGTACAATATAACATGGATAATTTTTTTTGAATATTCTCAGAAATGTGTTACTTAAGACAAAAGTTATTTTGTCAAAGTTACAGACTGAAAAATTACGATAGATTATTTTTTAAAGAAAATATCCAAGTTTTTGTTATCACTTACAGCATTCTCTCTAGGAGGGCACTCACACCCCTGGTGACCACAGAAATAACGTCTTGGAAAATACTTCAAGAAAATCTTTTTACACTTACACAGCAATCCATACAGGCTTGAACAGCTGGCTTGTACTGTGTTTTTAATGCTTCAGGATATTGAAATCTTAATACTGCTTTAAACACAAGGTACAAATACACTGTCTTACATCATACTTCATATTGTAAGCTTATCTGCACAAGTGCATATAAAAATGCATTTCAGTGGACAACAGAAGCATTATCTCCCCATTTGCAGAACAAAATGCTGGTTATGTTACATGTGTGCACATGAAATGTGCATGAACTATAACAGCACCACAGGAAACACAGGCTTGAAGTCAGAATGAGAAAGATAATTTTTATATCTACCTATAAATTGAGTTCATGTGCCAGGCAGTGAGAAAAAATCAGCACTCCTGTCTCAGCGCTATTGAAACAACGCTGCCTACTCATTTGGTTCTTATTGCTATTGAGAGGTTTTTTTGGCTTTTTAAAATGATTAATGTTATTTCCTTTGGTATGAATTTTGATAGTCTTTTGACATTTCCATCTGTTCTTGTATTTCTTAAACAAAGATTGTTGTAATTTTTTTTTAAATCACACAAGTATGATAGCTTGAGAAGGAAACTTTCACCCACTTTAAACAAATAAAAATAAAATGAACCCACTGACCTAATGTTTTACAAGAACCAGAGAGAAAAATCTGGGGGGAGAGGGGGAGTTACTTCCAAGACACATTTCCCTGAAAACATGTTTTTTATTTAAGAAGCAGAGGTCAGATAAAAGCTTGTATAAGCTGTTCTTTGTTACTTTTGGAAAATAGTTTCATAAGGTGAAAAATTGTTTCCAAATTTAAGTTTTGTGTACCTCACTTCATTTGAACAATGGGAATTAAGACCCTTTTCCAAAAGAAGATTAGTTTTAACTCTCAGATGAAATTAATGTACAGAAAGGATTTTAAATCTGGCACACTGTGTCCAGGAATTGGGTTCAGATTCTTTTTCTTCCAGTGCAGCCTCGGTGTAATGCAAGAGTCATTTGTTATACCAAGGGACAGAGGCACACCTAATATCTGTACCTCATTATGGGCTGTTGGTATTCCTCTGATAACCTTTTATGGGGGCAGGAAGGAGGTTATTGTCACTTCTACTACAAATCTGTCCTGTCTGAGCAGCAGATGTACTTGCCCCTTCTCTCATATATATATATAAATGTTTACATTCTCTATTTAATTTTGATATTGGTATGAGAAGCCAAACCAAGTCATCCATCTCTCACTGAAAGCATCTCAGTACCACTGATACATTTCCCCAGCTTTGAGACTAAAGAAAAAATTTGTTCCACTAAATGAAAGCAATCAAGTGGTTAATCCTTTCAAGTGCAATTAGCAGCACTGACCTCCCTGTTCTTTAAATTGAGGGTCATGGGGAGGTAAAGGCCAGTTCTGGGCCTTTTCTTTCATATCAGAATACCCCTTCACTATCTCGTCTCCTTCCAAAAACATCAGAGACCAAGAGGGAAAAACAGGCTTCTGCTTCCATTAGCAGTAACTTAAACAGCCATAAGTTAAAGGGGGAGGAAAAGGAAGAGCATCTCTATCTCCTCTCACAACAGAAGACATCTGGCCTCCTGTGGGGAGGCCCCAGATAACAAAGAACCTGTCAGTGCAAACCTCAGCGATGTGTTCAGAGAACCATTTTACCTGCAGTCTGGCTCATTCATTTCCTGCCACTGAAGCCATCTGCTTTTGCTTATTGTGGGTATTTTTGTTCTTTGTTTGGCCAGGAGCATGAAGTGGCTTCACTTTAGCATGCCTGTAAGCTTGGTCAGAGGGAGTATTTAATCCTTTTCTCAACATGAATAAGAGAGGGAGCTGCTGCAAAAACCAATTCCTTTCCTGGAAGGTAGCAGAAATGTCATCCAAGCTGAGGTTGAATAAAGGGTCATGTCAGTGCATGAGGTAAAGATACATTGAGATTGAAAAGAGATGCCAACTTGGAATCTACAGCACAACCTCTCAAAGCACTTGTAATCTTACCTGATTTAAATCCTTTGCCACTGCTTCTTGCAATTTTTGAGTCCATCTGATTTTCCACGTAGTCTTCTGCAGGCCCCATTGCAGAATAATACAAAGAGCTGTTCTTACCTTTCTCTCACACTGTGTTTCAGTACTTTGCCTGAATACTTTAAAAACCAGTCTACATAAATGATGATTATAACATACTTGTATAAAATGTAATGTGATATGAAAATCCAGCCTACCTATTCCTACCTTTGAAAGTGCCAAAAGAAGAAGGGAGGGAAACTTCCTATTCATTTCCCATCATTTACTATAATGCAGTTAATACACTCCCAGGTGCCATTAACCTGTGTCTCAGAGTATTCTGGGACATAAAATTTAGTGATGACTGCAGCACAATTGCAACAGCAGAGCTTTCCCACTAAGATTAAAATACATGGCAGTTAAACCCCTGATCTACTGATACCAGAATATGAGGTCATCTCATACTACTAAGGTACTGAAAGACTCACCACAATTCCTAAACTGTTATTCCTTGTCTTGAGGGACATTATTTTAGTAATATTCCAATGCTGTCATTAAGAACGTTGATTGTGGCTGGTGAAACTTGGTGATACCAACATTTAAAGGAAGCGTTTATATGACAAGTCTACCACATTCTTCCTGTTCACTTGTTGGGAAAGGTAACACATAGCTGCCATTTTACAGATCCTGAAGAGAAATGAGATGCTGTCAAATTTTGAAAGTAGTGTATCACATTAAAGTAAAACCACTCATAGTGGTGTGATTTCTTCACCCCTGTCTGCCAGAAATAAATTCAAATAATTCTGAAGTTCCAGAGCAAGAGGTGGGAACTAGTTCTCTAATGCAAAACAGACAGCAGACTGTATTTTCACCTCATGGAAAGTGGAAATTTTTGTCTAACTTTAGCAATGCTGGTGCGGTTGCCACATGATTTTACTGCTGACTTCTCAGACCGCTGGTGTTGCAATAGGATGTTTAGAAACATACCACAGAAGAGTGAACAGAAGAGAATGTGCTACACCAACATACCCCAGACTGAGTCCTGCTCCACCTCTGATCCTCTGCGGTGTGCTTCCCTTACCAGTAAAGGTAATTTCTGCCTCTGAATAAAATGTCTATCTATGAAACTGGGCCCATAAGCCAGTTTAACTGGTATGAAATCTAAAAGCTTTAGTACAATTTCTGAAATTACTTTCTTTGGAGATGGATACTAATGAGCTGAAGAGAATCAAACTGCTTTAAATTTAAAAAAGCATCTTTTTGTCTTTTCTACAGAAGAGCAATACTTTGGGTTCCAGCAAAAGAAGTTTGTTCAATCTGAAACTCAGCCTTCATTTCATTTCCTAATGTTAAATTAAAATTCTGTATTTCAAGAACATCATAATGTTTTATTTCTTCCAAAAATTTTTTTTGAGGTTTCAGTTTCATGACTAAATTGTTTGCCGGATGCAGCATGAATTTCAGCTGACCTGAAACTGCATTTTCTACATTAGTCTATGCAGCTGAAATATGCAGAATAGGTTTTCTGTTCACAGGTTTTCTTTGGGCAGAATCAATGCCACAGTCTCTTTTTATTTTCATATTTACAGCAAACAAGCAACTTGACACAGCTTCAGTTGTCAGAACGTCGTGTAAGGCACCTCAGTTCACTTGAAGCAGTTGGGTCACCTTACTTCCTCTTTTAACCTCACACGTGTCTGAGTGTGGTTACAATACTGGCTTTGATCTGCGTACCTGTGTTGGCAAAAAAATACAACATAGAAGCCTTTACATCACCAAAAGCTTCCTCCTTTCCTTGAATATGGCTTACTTTTCTGGGAAACTGGTTTAAAATCAATGCCTGAAGCAGCTGCCAGGGAATTTGCCAACAAAATTACAGTGTCAAACTCTCAAATGCAGAATGCTCTCCAAGGTAGGCATGGCTGAGCTGATTTTGCTCATTTTAAAAGGAGAATTCATTGAAAAAAGAATGGAGTAAGAAACAAAACTGGAGTAAGAAAAACGAGCAAAAATGGAGTAAGAAAAAAAAAGTAAGAAATAAAAAAATGCTCGAATTTTTTTGAAGCCCATGAAAACAAACAGTAGATTTGAGCAATCAAGGTAACATGCAATACGTCAGCTGTTCCAACATGGTCTGATGGCAATGGCCAGGATTTGTTTTTCTAGGCTTCTGCAAAGTTCTGCCCTCTCTATATAGGCAGTGGTCATTTTCAGCTAAATATGTGCCTATATATTCATCTTTGAGGCACTGATTTAGAAAAGATGTTCTTGTTTATATTTCTATATGTTGGCACTTTTCTTGTGAGAAATTAATATACCATAACTAGCACTGTGCTAAACTCTGTCACTGTCTTTTAGTACTTTGTTTTGTTTTCCAGAATTCCGGTATTGGCATGCTGCTGATAACAGAATTGGGATCTTCCTGTGCTGCTGAGTTTACTGTGTCATTTGCACCATTGACCAGAGCCAAGTCTGTATCTCAGACAAAAAGGAAATATATTACAAAATGTGTTATTATGAAAGGAAAAGCCACTGCTTCAAGTTATCAAGACAACACCAAAGCATATTAATCAAGCATACAATAAATGATGACAGTTTGTTGTTTCATCTGAATGAAAAAATTAAATCCATCTGTTGGTGTTCAAACCTAGAATCCAATCTTGGCAGTTCCATGTGCTAATGAAAACTATTAAAAAAATTTTGTGCATTCTCTATGCAAGATATCATAAAAATAAATACTCCTAAGACTTAAGAGGCAGCATTACACAAGGCTGTGGTGAGGTCACTAAATGGAGCACATGTGTGGGATCTGAGGATGACGTGCATTATGTTATACCACATACAATATTTCAACACTGCTCGCTCACAGGCCAAACCTCCAACCTCTGTTCTGGTCAGCTCCTCAGCTCCATGCTGCATGCAAGCAGCACTCCATTCACACCCAATCCATGGTAGCATCAAGAATTAACATTTTAGTAATTCAAGAGATTCTACCACTTAAGATAGTAGAACACAGCTCTAAAAATTGCTAATAATTCCGAAAACCTCTAGCCATGCTGGTCATGAATGTTATATTTCTAGAGTAACTCTGTTGATAAAAATACAGGGTTTAGTTCAGAGCTTTAGCACCAGCAGTATCAAACAGATTTCCCTTCTCCTCCTCATGCTCATTGAATCCTTCAAGGAACTCTTAATTGGCTTGTGACATGTGACATCTGCACAAGGAGCACTAATCCCTCTGCCCAACAAACTTTGCCATGGGCCTACCAATTTTTTTTTTAAAGTTGTTCACAGTTTCCTCAGTAAAGTCAAGTCTGTACATCTGTTCAGTCTCCTAGAGTCTGTATTAAAATCAGCACCACGTTAGAGCTTCCATTTCTCTTGACCTTTCTAACCACAGAGCTGGCTATGCCTCCCAGGAGCCTGGCAACCAGAGAAGGAAGTTTGGCTGTACCATTTTCTATCTTCTAAGCCCTCCAAGCAACTGAGGTACATGAGCCAGAGGAATTCAGTGTACTGTGACATGGAGAACAACATCCAGGTCTAGGGCAACCATAGGTCTACTTTGAGCATAGAAGGGAATAAAAGCAGTCTTACACAGAAATGTCTGATTTCCCTGCTGTTTCCAAGTTCCTAAAATGCATGGAAATGTAATATCAACAAACTTACAGCATCAGATACAGCAATGCAAGCAGATTATCCTCACTGACAGCAATGATGCTACACCTATTTCAGATGTTTAGAAAATATCTACATAATCTTGTCTTTCCAATCTGAGTTTATAGGATAAACAGTGAGTCAAACATTTTAAGGTTGTCAGCTGAAAACATTTGACATTGAGTTTTCTAGAAGCAGAAAATTCAAGATCCCATGGTACTAAACTTAGCTTGTAAATCTTACTTTATGAGCTATCACCTGCATAGTTGCTTTGAACAAAATCATCTAGTTTGACTCCCATCCTTTAAAGCTGGGTCCAGCAATGCAAAGCAGCTCTAAGCCAGATAAAGCAGTGAAGAACTCTTCTGTGAAAGAAATATGGTCACTGCAAGAGGATAGAAAGATCTGAAAAGGTGCTGTTGAAATTACCAGATCCCCACCTGTCAGTCATCTACATAGTCTCTAGTTTAAGAGTTGGCAGCCTCAGAAGGAAGTGAAAGGCAGAGGCAGTATAGAGCCATCTTTGCCTTTCCTCCTTATGCTACAGTTCATATGCATCTCCAGAGAAATTACCACAGCTGTTTTAGCCTTCCTTACTTATGCAGTGTGGAATATATTAGGAAAGATTTGCCATCCTTACAAACTTAGTACTTATACCAAAAAAAATCCAAAAGAGACCACTAAGTGAGTGAAAATTAAAGCCACAAATCATTAACACCCTAAACATTGATTTTTTTATGTGTGTATTTTTAACAATGCAGTATTCTACTCGGAATTCACTATTTTATTACAAGTAAAGCCTCTGACCCTTTTAAAAACAATTTCTTTAATCTTCAGGGGAAGAGTATATCACCATCTTGACTAATAACAAATTTCTAGGACTTTGTGTGTTTTTTGTTGGATTTTTTTTAATGTGACTATACCAAATGAACTGCACTTAATGTTACTTTCTATAGCAGCCTGCTTTGCTGGGGGAGGCAGTTTGGCAATTCTCTTCCTTTTTTTCCATATCCCTCTCCTCTCAGAGGCCCCTCATCATGATGACCGATTCATTTGGCTACAGGCTGCATGCAGCTGCCTCTGAAAGAAGCCAACTGTATTCTTGGGTCAGCTGGAGAAGTCAGCTTGATTACAGCTGGAGGGATGTACAGCACCTCCAACGCCTGTGACTTAGGGCACAGAAGACCCAGGCTTCCCCTGGGGTTTCAGCAGAGGTACAGAACAGATCAGCTGGCTACATAGCAAGTGCTCAATTGCTTCAGGCAATCCAGTGCACAAAAACTATTATATTCAAGGATTTTCTGCTATGTGTTTGGAACCATTGTCTTTTGTTCACATGCCTTCATAGGCATTTGCAATTTTTTATAATGAAAGAGGAATGATTAGCTGGCACATTTCAGCGTAGTGGCTTATGCTGTGCTGTAGATGGGATGCATGAAAACTGAATGTTTCCTGGTTTCCATTAATATTTTCCACGTATATTTATCCTACAGAAATTAAACTGTCCTGAAATACCATGACACAAACTTTTTTGTTATTATTGCAATTGAAAATGAATGTTGGCCAAAGCTTGCCATTCTTAGAGAAATCTCAGACTGAATAGCTGATTACCCTGCACAAATCTTGGCAGTGCTGGGTTACCCATTTTTAGGAAAAGCAAGTTTGGGAGGCTTTTTAATGAGAATTAACACAATGAGGGAGGCCCAGTGAAGTAACTTCAGTGACTTCACCTCACATTTCCTTGCTATAAACCAGTACTATTCAAAGGGTAAAAAACCAAAACCATTTGGGTTTGTGGCCAATTCTTTGTATTTCCACTATCCCCAGCCCTTCGCTAAAGGCCTTCATTATTTTTTACGATGAGGAAAATTCCCAGAAGAGTTCACAGATATCAAGTGAGTCATTATTCATTAAGGTCTAATCATAAAGAACAGGATTGACTTACATTGGAGGTGGAATATACATCAAATGCAAAACCTCAGAATTTCAGGATATGAAAAATTGTGTAAACCCGATGAAATTAGTCTTAGGGCCCTGATTAACCCTCTTGCCTTATGCTGCTATCATTACAGAAGAATGAGCACTGTAGCACTATCAAGCTGTATGCTCTGAAGCTGACTAATGGTTATAAAGGTCTGTATTTATGGGCAAAACCAAGAAAGGAATGGCTGCTAACATCAGATGAGATACAGGTGGCATATAAGGAGAGAAGAGGTATTTAACAATTTTAGTATTTGGATTACAAGTGTGAATTGAATAGATTCAAAGGAAGTGGGAACAAGATTTTGACATGATTAATGTGAAGTGAACAGTGAAATATTTAGTGTTACTCAAGATGTGAGGTAGCTTGGAAAGCTTGCTGTTGAGTAATTTGAGCAGCAAGTATCTGAACTCTCACCCAGGGTACTGATAGAATCAGACTCCTTCATTTTCTCAATAGCTTGGTCTAATCCAGCTTCAGTGCAAGTTCCAACAATTTCCATAGGTTTCCTTCCTGCTGTAGATGCTGTGCCATATCCCCCCAAAAGTGACATTTGGCAAAGATCAAGCCTAAATGTGAATATATTTAATCAGTGTGTTGGTCAAAGCAACAGTTCCAAGTCCATTAAAAGAATCCCAAAATAAATAGTTCATTTGTTCGTTTGCTTTAAGTTCCCATGTAGTTTGTTTGGGAAGTCAGACTGCATTATTTTTCAGCTCATTAAAGTTTACTTTAACAAGCTGTGAAGCTGATACAGAAATGCTTCAACAGTTCAATATTGCATCGCCCCTTTTTTTTTTTAAAAGCTTCAGGATCCCACTTGGCATAAAAATTACATTTCAAACAGATTTTCAGATATACTTTGGAGAAAACTTTGTTTTTCAGACATTTTTAAACAACTTCTCTTCTCCTCCCTAAACTACCTTAACATGTTTCGCTAGTGAAACAAAGATGTTCTTTGTTTAAATAACATTTCCCATCTTGCATGTTATGAAACAGCACATTTTGCATTTCCTCAAAGCCAGTTGCTGGGTGAGATCTTTCAGTGAAGGCCATTCAGTGTTTTATAAAATATTAACTTACATGGCTGGTTTCACAAGTAAATCACATTGCTGTTATTGTTTTTTCTAGTTGTTTTTAAAATTCAATTTCCAGATTTAGTGTACTAGGAACTGTTTACACACAGCAGGGCTAGAACTCGGGCAAAACTGTGAAGTTGTCTCATGGCATAAGATCACCACTTCAATGGGAAGGAATCAGCTATCTCAAGGCCACTGGTTTGTGCTCCATGCCAACATGTGAGTGCCACTCATGATCCAGGGTGTGACCAGCCAGAACTGAACTGACAGCACATGCACACTGTTCAGTGAAGTGCCACATGAAAGTGCTTGTGCTACGGGTAAAGGAGCTACTAAAAGGCCTAGCATGTATGTTGTATTGCTTGCAGTGCATAAATTGGTAGGCTATCTCTATAGTGTTTCACATCATGCAACCCAGATATATTTTGATTTCTTTGCTGTCATTGACATTTTAGGAGTTTGCTTGCCAAATTTTTATTCTAGAAAACCCACCAGACATCTATATCCAGTTGTCATAACTTCATTTTTTATACTACCAATATTAGCAAAATTCTGTCAGGGAGCCAGTCCAATCATCCAATCTCCTGTGACATCTTATTTGGAAAAGTTTCCTAAGTAGATGTCTTTGTCTTTTTTCACACAGAAAAGAGGACAAACTGGTGGGATTTCCTTGCCACGCACACAATGCATAACAGGATAGCTCCATCCAGAGGAACCAATTAAGACACCCACAATTGTCAAGGCTAGTGTCAAGAAAAACTTCTACACACATGGCTCAGCCACAGTGAGGGTTTGATATTTGAGTAACAGGCATAGCTGCTCCACCTACAGCTGTCAGCCCCTGCAATCTAGAATGTACCACGTAAGGGAAATAAAAATTGAACTAATATTTCAAGAAATGATATCATTCCTAAAATATTTACTAAGTGAAATAAAAGCAAATAAAAGTTCATTTAATCACCCAGTTAGCAGAAGATTGATACCGATGACCACTATTGGGTTTGGTCATGGAAGCAAATATGCCTTTAGAATTTTTGCTCAAAGATTATACAGGCATAATAGGAGCTGAAATAGTTTGTTACTTTGCAGGACAAGATCCTTACTCACTTACTTCTTTCCAAAACCAATCCACAGTTCCAGCAATGGCTAGGATTGCATATACATTTGACTAGATAAACATCCACAGCTTATTTTACAGCACTGCTGCTGGCTAGAAAGTTTTGGATCTCTGTAGTGTGGTTTGTGGGACCCTACGAAGTCCTGCAGACTTGTTAAGGAATTTCTATAGGGCTAAATAAACATTCTGCAAAGTGCTTTGTTGATTCCTCATAGTTTATGCCAATTTTTTCCATTAACATGCAAGACTGCCTTGTGGAGAGTATTCAGCGAGCGCTGGCTGTGCGTGCAAAAAACTTACATTTACAATGAAACGGGTCAAGAATTGCTGTCTGGAGACTTTTGCCATAATTGAGGAGAATCCTGTAACACCAAGGCTCCATACTAATCCAGGGGTGCAGTTTGCACCCAATGCAAAATTTGCTCATACTAGCCATGGACGCTGTCAGCAAGCCAGCTAGTGGTGCCCAAGGAAGAAATGGTGCCAAGTTCAGCAGGCTGCTCTAATGCTGTATTGCCTTTAGCACTAAAATATTTAAATGCTAAAGCACTAGAAATTAAGACAGGGTATGGTATAGAATAAAAATACCAAAGATACTTTGGTCTTGGCGATAAGTTTAGCTGAGGGAAAGATTCACCAATTTCAGATAGAAGACAAAAAGTTAGGAATTTTTTTGGAAGAAATTCTCAGAAATGGAAGTGCTCCACTCCTTTTCCTGTCACAGTCTATGACTCCTTCTATCAGCCTTGTTAATTATAAGAAAACAAAAGCAGTTTGATATTATTGCTTTGCAATATCAAATAGGACAGCAATTACACAGAATACGAAGTTTCAATAGCTGTATAATTTCACAGTAGGAAATAATTGCTACTTGGGGACCTAAAAGATCTCTTACTACAATTCCTCTAGCCAACAGTTTTTCATGTAAGTCTCTTAGGAGTAAAGCTCTACGGACTCTATGTCAGATTCTCAGTTAAACAAACACTGTTTAGCAAATCCAGAAAAAAAGCCCTTGGGACATCAGCCTTCTAATCAAACACAAAAGCCAAAATCACTAACCTCCTTTCCCTTGTGTTCCAGTCCTACCAATTTATTAAGCTAAATTGTGTAAGACTGCTTCCCTCCCCTTGTAAAGGGCCTAAGATAATTATGCCCCAGCTCCTCCTAGAATCCAACTGGATTTTGAGGAAAATAGAAAGGGGCCTCTAGTGAACTGGGTTCTAAATTTCACATGACAGACTACAGCAGAAAGTACCCAGCAATTTTACAAAAGTCACTAAAGGAGCACTGAAAATTACACCCCAATACAGTGTCCAGATATGCCACAATTTTGAGAAGGGTAAACATCAAGGTGTGGATATTCAATCCCATACTTGGCAATTCATGTAAGAGTTGCTGCTGCCAAACCAACCAGACTGTGAAATGCAGCTACGGGCTGAGGAAGGTCAGAGATTTCAATTCATTTTGCAATGGTAAGACCTGCAAAATTAAATTATTTTGATCCAAAATGAAATATTACATTGTGTTTCATACTCAAAGCATAAACAGACCATTGAGCAAGAAAGGACTGTTTACTTATGTTGTTTTCCTCTTCATACAATGAATTAGAAATATAATAGTTATAGGAAATTTTAACCTAATTTAAGTCTTTTCCAAAAATACATTGCTAGAACATTTTGGGATGACAACTTGTAAGAAATAGAGCCAGAAGAGCTCCTTTGAAGCCACTGTTTCTCATGTATGGGAGAGAGTTGTGTGGATGTACCCGCCAGAGTTTCCAAACACATTTTGCCTACAGAGAGTCAAGGCAGGCAAAACAGTTCTGTCTGCATTAGAAGACTGCCACAAACTAAGTGACAAACTGGCAGAGTAGTGGCTTCCTCTCTTCTCTCTTACCAAGTTTCAGGCTCAGCTTTTGAGAATTTCTATTGGCCTCCATAGTATTGGATACAAAATCCTCCTTACCAAATCAGCATTAAAACTAACTTAAAATTTTCAAACATTTCTTTCCCCATAAATTTATTGTATTTCTTTTCCCATAAATTTAGATCAACTGAGGCAGTTGGCAAATTCATTAAAAAAAATTGTTTCATATAAGAAAACAAATGGGAAATTCCAAAAACATCTAACTAGATCAGGGCTTTTTGAAACACCAACTTTTCATTTCAGAACAATACTTGATTTGAACAAAACAAACTTTTAATCAGCAATTAAGATCTTTGACCCCTTAGACAGAAGTGCCACCTTTATGAATTCATGTCTTCATACTATATATTTTCCTACCCTCTCAAAGAATAGTAAATTAATAATAAGGGTGCTGTGGATTGAGCACATTTACCTTGCAAGAAGTGCACATGCCCATTGTGCCACCCAGAGCCATGCCCAGAACTTCTGCTGAAGATTTCAGTGCTTCTACTGCTGCTTGCTCCTAAAGCTTTGACACCTCAGTCCTACCAGGGGTATTCCCAAATCCAGAAGTGCTCTGAGTAGACAGCCCTGCCATCCCTCCTGCACAGCACACAACTGAGCTGAAATACATTAGGTGAAAAAAAAATACTAAAATCAAAGAAAAAAATCATCCATGTAGTATTGATGTACTTCAAACTATTTTATAATTGCCAGGAGGACTGAGAACAAATAGTTTATCTTTAAAGATGAAAGATTTCTTCATTTGCTATTGCGAGTGAATATCCCTTTCTGATTATTAGACTTCTGCACATTGCTCTCTTAACATTTTCTGGTTTCTGTGTTTTTTATGACACCAATTCAGTGAGCAACTATGAAACTAATTAAAATCCCAGCAATTTAGCTCCAGGACCCATTGACATATATTTGAGTACATGTTTTCAATTATCATCAACACTGATGTATTGTTTCCTAATATTAGTTTAAAATGCCTCAATTACTGCCTTAGTCTTTATTGTTTTCAGGCTTATTTCTTAATACTCTGCCCTTATAGAAAAATACTTGGCACATTAGTTCAAGTTGAAAGATGAAAAAAATACCTTTGCTAGATTAATCCTGCCCTGCACTGTGCGCATTTAAAAGTGTTTTGGCCATTATATTCTTCATGGGTAAATTTTTTACATTTTATCAAGGTAAATATGAAGTTCGGATTCTCCCACATTTTGATTTTAGATATTTTGATATAAAAAACACTCTGAAATTCCTACATGACCTTGTTTACTAAACATGCAGAGATCCATCTGATATTTGAAGAGCACATGGTGACAATTTTAAATAATAAACTGTCTTTTAACCTACATCACTGAATGAGTTGAAAGTATGATCCAAAACAATATAGTCAGAAAAATCCATGATGCTCAAATCATAACAGACAGATATAACCATTCAACAACATTCTTGGAACATTGCAAAGGCCAAAGACCATGTGTTGCCTGGTATCTGCAAGAAGTATTTATGGGCTTTCCAGGAGTCTCAGCCCAAAGGCTTCAAGCTGACAGAAGAGAAACTGTCACATAAGGATACGAACAATTCTGAGCAAGTTTATAGATATTGCACCCTGAGGAAATCTGGGGTTAAACAGAGAAGCTGTATGACTGTATTGCTGTGGCTTTTACTACGGCCTGTGGAAAGGATGTGACACAAGAAGCAACACAAATTTCCAGAACACCTCTCAAGTACTCATTCGTAAGACAACTGAAAAAAGTTTGCTTCAGTGATTTTTACACCTTATGCAACCTTCTGACAAGTTCCAGGACATCCATTAGACTTTTTCCCCAGTGATGGCATCGTTTGAAAAACTTTAAAGAATTCATGAAATCCAACACCTCATTTCTTCCACAGTAAGTGCTGGACAATTTTCTAGGATGTTGGAAGCCTTAAGGGCAGGTAAAAAACAGTTCAGGTCTAATTACTATCAGATTGTTGTCTTCCCAAAATACTTCCTTTCTCTGTCTTTAGTAAAGATGAATGCCCAGTAATAGTCTACCTCTAATAAGAAATATCTCAGTTTTAGTAAGTTTTGAACAACACATGTATCTGGATGTGGATTAAAAAAATAGCAAAGATATGCATTTGAGGGTGGATTTTAAAATAGCAAATAAAGGTAAATAGGGCCTCCCCTGATAAACTCTAAACTAGCTAGAGATTGGTACCTCAGCAAATGAATTAAGTTCTTAGATGAATACTGCTGCCTTTGTAACTGACTGAACATTATAGAACTAGAAATGCAGAGCTGTTTTCTCTTGAATGAAACACAGCACAGTCAAAGGAATATGCTCAAATAAGGACAGTAGAAAACAAAAAGGCTGTAAAATGGTTTCCCTGGCCCTAGGGATAACAGATTCCATGATCTAATGAAGAAGGATGACAGCTATTTGCCCATATAAGTGAATGGCTTTTCCTAGAGGGCTGTTTTTCAAGAGGGCCTGATTCTGCACATACTCCTTGTTCCTCACTGCTTGTAGCACTAATATTTCATGCAGGATCCAGCTCTTTACTTGTTCACATTACTCATTTTGCTAGCCAAGACCACCCTCCTAGCTTTGGGTTACTTAGCTATTGAACAAATTCTACCTTTGTTTCTCTTTGAGAGCTACATATCTTCATGCTAGGTTATGTTATCTTATTTATATGCTTTTCCCAGTCTTGTGTTTTGAAAACTACCCCATAATCTTTTTAATGTATCAATAGCCTTTCATATTCCAATAAACAGAACCCATCCTGCTGTTGTAAGCTCTGTCTATTCCATAGGTTTCCCAATTCTTTCTTTTCTGCGGTTGCAGACTTTGTCTCTACCTGCACTTTTGGGGAGTAGAGAAATGCTAGAATGAAGTTTCTTATCTTTAATCGCTGAAAAGATTAAATTATGATTCAGGGTCTCTTTTTTCACCACAAATTACCACTCAGAAACCAGATAGATAGCTTTAAAAATCTGCCTCATCTGCTCAAATAACTGACAGATAACTGCAGAGTGCTAATCAGCATGACAAACCCATCCCCAGATGTAAGATTTAACCTAGTAGCTTCATCAACTGATGGAGCACTCTCCTTTTTGGGGAGATATATTCCTTTTTGGAAGGAATGGGTCCTATATAGAGGAAAAAGCAAAGAATACAGACAGACATACCTGAGATTGCATCAAAGTTTCTCATCACTTCTCACTATTCCATTAATTCTGTTAAACTTTTTCTTCTTTTGTCTTCTTATCACACACAAAATTATGTATATTTGCTGTAGAGACAATGGGTATAAACATGAAGTTGATGCTTATGTTGGCATTCCTATATGATGATTATACAATCTTTTGGTTGCATGAATACACATCATGAATTTAAAGTAAATATGACAAAAACATCATTTAGTGCCAGGAGTAAAAGTTTTGAGGCAGGAACACAAATTGTAATCTCATTTTTAATTCACTTAGGCAAAGTCATTAACCTTGTTTTGATTTATTATAGGTCCCTTTTCATAAAATTGAACTCAAATCTGTCATAGTGAAGCATATGAGAGAAGATGGCAGCAGACAATACACTTGGGAATAATAAATACAATTTCTGGTATAAGAGGCAAATGAAGGCCAGGTGTGACTCCCTGGGTAGTGTGATAACCGCTATTCCAAGCAAGAAAAAATCTGGTCACTATTTGATTAAAAAAAGGATCAGCGGAAACAAGCATCAGTTCTAAAATACCTGCCAAACCTATAAAGAAAAGAAACTATGCACTCAGAGGAGTAAAAAAGCACTTTTCTTTATTAATCGTAAAATCAAAACAGGCATAGAACCCAAACCCTTCTTCCACAGAAGTTGTCACAGACACCCATGATAGCAGAAGGCATTTCCTGCTCATGCTTTTGCATGCATAACTTGTATACAGTGTTTATGCCAGAAAACTAATTTTGGAATAACAGAGTCTTGGCCAATGTGAGAACAAAGTGTGTACCCCAGGATTCAGCAGATGCACATGGGACTGCCAAACTAAATTTATGAAATAAAAAATATTCCACTTGGGCAAATATGGAGAAATGGTTCACCAAAAAAACTCCAAAATCAAATGTGTCATAAATTCCCCAGTGGCTTTTCACAACCTTTACTGCATTAGTAGAAATACCACAGTGTAGCATCTGAACATTGTTAAAAGATGCAGACCACACAAAGAGTTCAACAATACTTCCTTGGGAGAAAATATTATTGCTTCCAGTACTAGTCTCTTTGACCATATGTGTTAGTGGTTTAAGGAAATGTTTTTCCCTCTTTAGGAAAAGACTAGATCATTTCATTAATCCAAGATAATATGATATTCTACTCGGAGAGATATTTTGTCATCACTCGCACAAGGTTTTGTTGAATATACCCAAGTAAGCTCTGAGCAAATCAATGTACAGAATGAACTTCTCTGATCAAGACAAAGTCCAAAATAGCAAGATATTCCAATCTCACTCTTAGAAATGACAGTTTACTTTTCAGTTGTACTGTCATTTAAGAAAGTTTTTAACAAAAAGTTTGAAACTTATATACAAAATTGCCCAATCAAGGCAATCAAGGAGAATAGATCCACAAACAACGTTGATACTTTGAACAAAACATGGTAAGTCCATGACCCTGGGAGAGGACAGTAAGGGAGGACTTTCAGCTGCTGTGCAAATTTTGGTAAAGGAATGAGCGAAACAGACTTCCTTCTCTGCTTTCCTCCTTTAAAATCAACTTTCCATACTGCCAGAATTTGCTTTCCGTGAACTAATAGGTATTTCTAGTGTTACTCATTCAACTTGAACAGGAGTCTTGAAGGTAGTGAACCCTTGAGAAGCTGTGCTATACGTATCCTTTCCTGTTATCATTCGCATTATTCTGTCATTCCATCATTATTTTTAATGTAAAGCGCATAACAATCTTGTTTATGAGAAAAATACTCTTCAACATAATCAAAACCTTGCTATATGATTCATTTTTCCATTCCATACATATATTTCAACACAGATAATGACATCTGGATTTATGCAGTATGCACAGGCCCTGATCCAAAAGCTTTTGAGAGCAGCCTATGTTCATTTCAATTGGCCCTGGATTGGGTCCCTAACCTATACTATACTGGCTCTTTATTTCATACATAATTAATATCAGAGGAAGTTTATTGGTAACAAAAGGCATATGGTGATTCTCCAAGGACCCTAAAAAGTGATTTTTTAGCCTTTCATTTAACTGGAAAGCAACAGAATATGTTAGCAAACCTGACTTACCACTGTCTGTGTTAAGTCCACACAGTGTTTTCAGTGTTAGTCCACACTACCATAAAGGAGTTCATTTATTTTTATATAATTATTCCTTGCATGGCTCATCATTAAAATGGCAAGTGGTAACAAGAAATATAGATAAATTCTCTTGTACCTCTTATATAAATTCCAATTGTAGTCATAATTCTCCTAGACTGTAAGGATATGACTGTTCCTGATCTTGTGCTAATCTCTTTTTTTCATAGAAAAGGGTGCTCTCCCTGGGAAAAGTTATGGAAATAATGCTTTACACCTTCCTGTTGCATAAAAAAACAATCATTATGATGGATTCCTATGTGTCTTACCTTTCTTTTTATTATGGGCAGACTGTTTTAGCAAAGTTCTGTCATGATGACTTGTTTGTCCTTCTGAAATTAGTGGGACTATTCACATGAATAAACAGAATGGGATTTGGCCTTTACCTTATACTGATTTCTATAACCCTTGATCTGCAAAATAGCACCAGGCACTAAATGCAGTCAGTTGTAAAAAAACAATTTTGTGTTCCTACTAAACCAATTTTGGCCTGATATATTTCAGATGTAATACACTTACTACTGAAGGGGGAAGAATAAAAATCAAACAAAAAATTCAAGAAAAACACAAAGCAGACACAAAAGGAAGCACAGAAAACAAACATTAAAAAAGATAACCTACCTAAATCCTAGACTGTGTTCCTTAAAAGTTTAACATGAATATGCTTCTCTTTACAAACACTTCCTTAGCTAAAAAGTAATTCCAGTGTGCCAATATGTAAATGTTTTGCATGACTGTACTTTGGTTTAATGCTACCTGCAGGCAAATATGGATTCCTGTCAATCTTCAATTCACCACGACTACAGAAATTAATTTTTCTTCTCAACTTCATCCAAAATAAACTTGACTGAAAAAGAATCAGTTTATCTCAAGAAACATCTTGCATACAGAAGATTGCAATCAGCACACACGTAATACCAGTTTTTACAGATTGTAAGGCTGTCTCCTAATTTAACTGTATATTTAGTTCCTTTTCTCCTCCAAAATAAGGGGCTGAAGGATATAGGAAAGCATGAGGGCTGCTGCTATTACAGTGGAGACTATACAGGGTATAGCTTAATGATGTCATATCAGGGTTGGAATGTGTTTGATATTCTCAGGCTAAACCCCTGTTTGCTCCAACAGAAAACCAGTGTATCCTTAGCAATGCTCCACTCTCCTGGCCTTGGGGCAAAGATGTGGTGTCACCAGACCATTTGGCCTTTCAAGTACTTGCACTACTTGAAGTCCTTTTGTGTATCACACACAGCTCCCCTGTTCCTGCTCATCAGCTCCTTTGTTAAATATGTGCTCATTTGAGTCCATGAACTCTGGCACTGGAAGTTCTGTTGCTAAGGCAGAGCTCAGTAGCTCGGGAGATGGGCTCATTCTCAAAACACATCCTTTAAGAACATGAGTTTAAAGGACAGCAGTAATTTTAAAGTATCAACATTTTTATAAGTGTTTTTGCCCCATATTTTACTGCTTGAAACAAGCAAGAAATTCCCTTCCCAACATTATCATGTAGACATTAAATGATAACATTTCCTCTGAACGACTAAACTCCCTAACAAAATCACTGCTTTCAGACAACAAATTTTATATGTTTTTTATCAAAAATGTTTTAGTGTTGAAACTCACCTTTATTACCCAAATTCCTCTAATGACATGATCAATAGCCCTATAATCTAAATCGTGCTTTTGTTCAAAATGAAAATATTCTTTCTCAGGAGAAACAGCTTTAATAATTTCAAGATGTTGTTGGAAAAAAGGCTACTGGCTTGAGTAGCCATTCTACTTGGCAAGTCCTTGTAACCAGTGTTCACCACACCCTGATGAGAAAGCAAAATAAATAGTTGTCAAAGCTTTCATGTGTTGGAAACTTTTCACATGTTCTCCACAGATCTGATGCCTGCTTTATAAATGCTAGTAAATCAAATTTGCATATTACTGCAGACATGAGTTACTAAAGATTTCTTTTACAAGTTGAAGTTTCTGTGTAAAACTAATAGCTTACTCTGATGCATGACCAAAGAAATTCAGCAATTTTGTCAGGAAGCCAGAGATTAAATGAGCTGGGAGGCCAGTCAGGGAACTGGTTACAAAACCATATGGTGCTTATTTTTGAGAATAAGAAATCAAGTACTTCTTCAAATGCGAAAACACCTCATGATTGTCTGATAAGAATCACATTGCACAATGTGTTTCACAGATTAATTGCACTCCAGACAATCCCAAGGAAGAAGATAGTGATACCTTCAAAACTGAAATTTCTTGCAAATACATCTGGATTAATACCACATCTCTAACATCCCTTTGTATTATTATGAAAGCAGATAAAAAAAACCCAAACAAATCCTAATGCCATGCTCTGAAAACAATTTACATTGAATTCTGACCTTGAATACTGTACCCTAAATTTTTGTTTCTTTCTTTCATTGCACCATTCCAGGATAGCCATCTGGACACTGAACTCACCAGTTTCTCTCATATGAAGTCATACATGTTGGCTTCCATACAAATCCTAGAGTAAAACACAACACACCAATGAAGTATGGCAGCCCCAGGAGTTGTCAATACAAGGTAAAATTGAAATACTGTAGCTGGACACTTCACCTGGCTCTCCAGAACAGGCCATTGCAGCAAGCATTCTGCTTCACAGCCCACTGCCCAGGTTGGTTCCTGATGAGACTTATCCTTCTTGGGTAAATTCACAAATACTGAAA
Source organism: Drymodes brunneopygia (assembly GCA_013400955.1). Taxonomy (NCBI): domain Eukaryota; kingdom Metazoa; phylum Chordata; class Aves; order Passeriformes; family Petroicidae; genus Drymodes; species Drymodes brunneopygia. Next base: position 80,594 of record VZTZ01043893.1, read on the forward strand.
TGATAGCATCTTAAACTGCTTCTACTAATGGGTCTTTACAAACATATTATTGCACCTTTATATCATCTTACCATTATACACTGCATGTCTTTTCCACATCACACTGGAACTTAGTCCTCATCTAAAAATTATATTAATTTTAATCCCATAAAATCTACCATTCATATTGAAAACTGTTCTATACCACTACTTTAAAACTGTGAAATTAGGCAAATCTCTGAATTGGTTTTTCTTTTCCTATGTCTAGAATTGAATACTCAAAATTCTTGTTAATGAAGGAATTAGTTTAAAAGCATTTATAGATATCATTGTTTAAAAGGATGTTACCATGTTTATAAAAGACACAGTGCATAAAACATTCAAAGACAGAATTATCTCTGAATAATATTCCAATTTGTGGTTTCATTACTTATGAAAAACTTTGCTTTATTACCCCACAACACTTTCGTAAGAACTCCATGACAGACTTGAAGTGACTTCAAGGAGAGACAATCTTCATTACTATAATGTTGATTACTTTTTCATTTGTTAGAGCAACACTGATGTTATTTGTATTTTCCCTGCACATCAGTTATTTCTAAATGCTGGTGTATAATCTACACTTGAAAAATGTCAAATTCTGCAGGATGAGTCATTTCTACTTTACTCCCAGCCTCAGCTCCATATAATTACTGATCATTCTTTCATTGACTCCATCATACTCACATCTCCACATACTCCACATAATCACATACTGGTGATCAGAATTGAAGATTTCTTCCCCAATTCCACATTTAAGAAAGCAAACCAATTATAAATAACTCTTACTAGAAATGGTAACAGTTACTAGAGAGGCTAAATAGGGTGGTATGTCATACACATGGGTGCTTTCAGAAGTGAATATAACATATTGATTACTTTGAGTCTGAACTGAAAATTACTAGGAAATCACCAGCAAAGAGAAGCAAATATTCTAAATCACTGATTAAAAACAGGTAAAATGTAATCATGAAGCAATTACTCACTAATAGCTTTTAGTAAATACCTAGATACATGCATATTTCAGTAAGCATTTTATGCTAATAGGGACATATATTCAAGCTCTCCAATCTTATAAGCAGAATCTTACCTGGAATAAGACCTGAACTATACAAGTACCACTTTTATACACTGTTTGGCAAATCATACGAGGTACATGAGGGCCTAATCTGTTCATGTATGAGCAGTGCCTGTGCCACCCAGCTCCAGCTGGCTCCAAAACCCACATGAACAGCCCCTCACACTCCAAAAGCTGCCAGCCCAGCACAGGGCACCCCTGCTCACACCTGTGAGCTCCTAAGGCAGGAGATGGGAAGAGATACAGAGAGACACTCGAGGAGTGCAGAGGAGACAGGCAGCTGTGAGACACTCCTGGAAGCAGGCACTGCTCACCAAAAGGAGTTCTCTGGCTGAGGGACAGGAGCCCAGGGATGACCCATGCTGGGGTAGGGGTAAAACAGTTGCACACAACCCCACATTCAAAGGGCCCAGGAGGGACTAGGTATAATATGCAGGGAAAACTGAGAAAAGTTGAAGGAAGGGAAGGGAAGGGAAGGAAGGAAGGATATTTTAAATTATGTTCTCTTTTTCTGAATATTCAAATAAAAAATTTGAAGTTTGAGTTAATTAGCAATAAATTAACTAAAAATTCTGGTAGTCCCATGACAGAAGGAAACCTTCTGGATTGTTTTTGAATGACAATGTTTTGTTTCAGTGCAAAGCAAAGCAGAACTCTGACCACAATGTTTCATAAAGTGTTAACAGTGTTCTAGATTCTAAGCCATATTTTCTTACTCCACCTGGTATCAAATCCCCAGACAGCAATTCCCATTGCTTTGGCAGCTACTGCTGCAGTCAGCCCAGCAACGCCACCACCAATTATCAGTATCCAGAGAGATCAAACAGAAAGTAAAGTGCATTCTATGTTCACTTATTCCATCACATGCTGTGTCTGCAATATGCCTTATCTTCAAAAGCACTTGAACTTTAAAGAGCATCAGAGGCTAAAAATTGTTAAGTACTTCAGAGAAATAAAAAAGAAAAAATCTTATCTCAACAATACAACATTGTTAAACAGCTGGTTTGATCTATAAGAGCAGGTGGTCATCTGTACAAAAGGTACCAGATGTAGAAAATAAGAGAAAAAAGTTAGAAAAAATAAGTTATACAAGACACAACTAGAGGCACTTTTTCTGTTCCACAGGACATAGTTCTTAACTCAAACTTTGATAGCAAAGGATGTTGACATTATTTGTCCAGTCATGCAAATACTCTCCTTCACTGTAGCTCTTCTCAGCTGTGAATTCTGACAGGAATGCTGCAACAGGTATCAGAGGGCAGGGCTCAATCTCAGAATGAAGAAAGAGACTGGCATAAGGTTCTTTAGAAAACAGTGAGCATCCTTCTGAAGCAGGAAGTGACAATGCATTTTTTACACTGAAAATAATTGATCAAGCATTTGCCAAAAATAAAGGAAAAATGCGAGGCTGAATTTAGATGTACATTCACTACAAATTTCAATTGCCCTTGGCTGCAGTGTATCAGGGCTGGTGAGAGCAAACAGAAGTCCTTGATGTTGGTGTCCTGCCCAAGCAGAGGCAGGACTAGTAAAGTATCTTTTTTGGGACCATCCTGGGAAGAATCTAGTCCTGAGCGCTTAAGAAGTCTTAAAAAGTTCTGATAAAGTAAATTCTGTATTCAGAAATGGTCAAATGCTGTTAAAATCAACTTTTATGGGATGGTTTAAATATCTAAAGACAGTACACTACAGCAAATCCAGATAAAATCCCAAGGAATCAAATGCTATTAGTTAGCTCTTAGAAAGGTCATGTAGGAGAGCTGAACTGCCTTGTTACATTAATAGTCCATCTTTACAGTACAATATTGTATTCTTTAAATGCAACTGTACTTTCACAGGAGAAACTTGTTCTGCTGTCACTATCTGACCAGTAAAATCCCTGCCACAGTGATTATATGCCAGCACTACCAATTTGTACCTATAATAAGTAAGCAAATATCATTAGAGATGTTGTGACACCATCAGATAAAATAACATCGTAGATGACATTCCCTAGGGTCCAGATGCCAGGATACAACTTACAGAAGCAGAGCCAAATCTGTAAACCAAATCAATTAGCTAATTAATAGAAGTCTCTTAACAATAGCATAACAGACATCTTAAAGTAATACTTTTCAAACATGCATTCAAAAGTAATTAAAATTTATACCAGTGGTTTGAAATTTAAGTGTTTGTTGGAGGACAAATGCTGGAAAAAATGTACATCAAAAGTAGTGACTCATAGCATAAGGTGATTCTTGCAACTGTAGTATTTGAATTAATTATTTTTTTTACCTCTGTGCATCAGCTGACAAGCCTGTACTTGATTGCCAGCCCACTTGCTCATAACATGGACAGTGCAGAGAGCTGCTCACAGCTATTCCAGGAATTTACAGCACAGATCCCCTTGGTAAAGTAGGGCATTGATGAGCATATACTTTACATGAACTGGAAAGCAGTTCATTTCATCTCCCTTCAAAAGTTCATCTCAGCTCCCTTCAAAAAGAAATATGTTTGAAACCTAGAGACTGTCTGCATTGTTAATTGAACAAGAAGGCTTAGGTAGCATGCATCTCTCCCACTGAGTTACTGCTCAAAGATATTTTCAGTTTATTGTCCCTCATTCAAAGTAGAGGTAGCCCCAAAAATATTCACTAAAATACTCACTTTGTGTGAACATTATGCAGCGACATGGACCCCACTAGAATATACCTTTGTTACAGGCTTTTTTATTTCCAGCATCTAATAGTTGTAGGACGTTTTCTTTGCAGTTTTTGTTCCAGTTTTTTTTTTTTACTCATTAAGAAAAGAATTACTGATTCCTTTAAAAGAGTTACGTACGTATGTAGTAATTTGAACAAGAGTTGCAGTTGTTTTGTGCTTGTTCTGTCAACAAAAGATTTTCAAACCAGATAATTTTGAGTTTCTCAGTCCTTTATAGTATTTGGCCTAAAGGCCAAGCAACTTCAAGATTTCACTTAACAAAATGGAACAATTTGAAAATCCAGTTATCATCTTTATACTATTCTTACTTTAAACTTTTTCCTCCTTTCAAATCTTAAAAATCAAACTAAACTGGGCATGGGAGTAAAATCCTCTTTATCCCAAAGGCATAACAGATACAAAACCATTTTAATATCAATGAAATAAATGCTGAAGCAAGTACATCCAGGGCAATTCTCCTGATTCCTTGGTTACAGGCAGCAGAGAATTTAGTCAACTGTCAGTACTGCAGGAGAAGGTAGGCAGTCATTCTGGGAATACCTATACAACTCTAGAAAATTAATATTTTGTACCTAAAGGTAAGTAATAATTTTTCCTTACTGAACTTAGTAACAAATTTTTTACTAGTTTTTCTGAGGTTCACCCAGTGCAAGGAAATTAAAGACTGGCAAAAACAAGAGTTGCTAATACCCAACTTGAGCCAGAGCAAGACAGCCATTGTATACACATGCTTTCTGTAGTAGAGAAAAAAAATGTTTTTCTTCTGTGGGTACCATCTGATTCAGTGTCATAGCCATATAACTGAGGTAATAATTTATTCTGGTACTCAGGGAAATAAAAGGATAAATGTTAAAACCAAATATTTTAAGAGAAGTTGGTATTAAAAAAAAACAACATTGTTTAAGGGCCTGTGTTAGAACATTGGAGGGAAATCAGAGAGTTTGACACTAGGTTAATTAGATTTAAATAGTTTCAGGGAGAGAGAGAGAATGTGCAACAGGAAAATACTATTCATCTTTGTAGCCAGATTGCTTAAATTTACCAGAGCTGTCATCGAGACCTTTTAGAGACTAGTTGCATGATTTTGTTTATGGTTCTGTAAAGAGAAACAATATTGACTGCTGACATTTATCATGGCTTGTAATTTTTCCTCCCCTTAACTTCACTGTGGTTGACTACATGAGAAGTGATTTGTTTTGCTCCATCTTCTTCAGCAAGAAAAAAGAATACCCCTTGTAATAAGGTAAGAAGATGCAACTGAAGGCCCTATCTAGATCCTGAGGCTCTTTCAATTGCAAACCACACAATCTCCCTCCAAGAAAGAAAAAATAATGGTAGATTGTTTCCTATGATTTACTGAAAGTGAGGATGGCCAAACCAGGGAGGATACATAATAAAGAGAGCTCCTTCCATCCACTTGCAAGCAGATGGGTCACAGAAAACTGCTTTGCATCAATGTGCTGCTCTGGCCAGGGTCAGACTTAGTGCTTAGACAAAGAGGTCACTGCCACCATTTGCCTGGAGCTGGTTCCATCTGAACCCGAGTGAGGTTTCTCACTGGGATGATGTGAGAAATCTTAATACCAGAAAACCAAAAACATTAGACCAGACGTAACTTATTCTTAAAGCTCATCCAAATTTAAGGAAAGATTTTCATAGAAGTATTGATGTTGTACAATTTTACACTAAAAGTTAAGCTCATTGTTTATGGGTTCTCAAGATACTCAAGGTATCCAAGTTCTTGACAGTTTTTGTGTAAATAAAGATCCCAGGAACCAGTTGATGTTCTTTTACATATACACACATCCACACTTAGCAGAGTGGCCCAGTGATGGGCTCAAACATCCTCCTTGCTATGAATGGGCACTTAAATTTTTCCTTTATACAGAGAGCAGAAGAGAAACGCATAAAATTACTTTGCTACAGCCTGTTATGCATCATGTGGAACACAGAGGACTACATTCACTCTTACCTCCACAGTGGAATACTATATCATAAACATTGATATGAAAAACTCTTTTCAGATGATTTATGAATACAACAATGGCAAGGCAGCAAGCGGCAGGGAAAATGCCTTGTTCAATGAAGCAGTTGTGTTTGATACCTTTACCAAATTGATTCTGCTTCAGATGAACTGGTTCAAATCTAAAACTGTTTCAATATGCAGCCTATGTACAGAAATAATTGGTTCAGCATTCAAACTAGTTGTTTGTGTTTGGCAGTTTTTTTAGTGAATTCCTTATAGAAATCTAACTGGCTTTGAAATAAGTTCCAAATCTGAATTGTTTCAAAATGTGCCTTATATCGAATGACAACTGCTCTTGACTGTTGTTTGGCCACTAATGCAATGTGCTACTACGTGGGGAGCCAGAATTCAGAACCAGCAGGGAGGATTTTGCACCTTTAGTTGTCAGAGGCTGCAGTTTTGGGAAGGTAACAAATTCTTTTACCACATTCATAGTGTCCCCGGGGCAAGGCCTCAAAATAAATACAGTAGCTTCAAAGACAGTATTATGGGTTACACTCCAGGCTGCAGACAGTCCTGTTTGCATGTTGTGATCAGTTCACACTTCCCATTGCAAACAATCTTAGATTACAGGCCTACTTATGGGAGAGATTATTATGGAAAAACAATAAAAAGCGGTATGTTAAAGCTATGCCAAATATAAGCTGCATTTATCATGCTGTCAATGGAATTTTTTACCATATGTCTCAATGGATTTACTAAAATTAGTTTTGTTTTATACCTATAATAGCTATAGGTCTTAGGCCATGTATAATGTATTTCACAAAAAGAAAGAGTTGTTCAAGCACCAGGAAAAAACCCAAAACACGTGACACATGTGCCCTAAAAAGGAAAGCAGTCAAAACCATTTCTCTAGATCTGCTTGTATAAAGCTGAAGCTAGAAAATGGGGAAGTTTCCATAAAGCTCAAATTGCTATAGTTTCTAAACTGAAAATCATATTTAGTTGACACGAATTAGTCTTCAGAATAAATATGATTACATTTTTCACAAATTACAAACATAATCTTTAGTTATATACTATTTTCAAAAGCTAATTACTACCCTGGCTTGTCTGCATTGGTCAGTAGAGAATTTTGCTTTTTTGTCAACTTTATGTTCCACTTTCAATTTTAGTTGATGTTTTACCAAGGACTAGATACCAGGAGGACAGTGCAACCTGCTTCCCACCATGACATTTCACTGGTAAATCCCATACTATAGGTGTTCACTATTAAGTTCTTATAGTGAACATCTCTAAAACAGAAGACCTAACTAAATACAAAGGCTATTTTCCTTTCCAGATTATATCAATTTAGTTTTGTTTACTTTCAAAGGCACGAATTTTAACATCCAATGGGTGTCAGCAGACACAGTTTCTCTGAAGTTTGAAAATTCCATCCATATATGCAATCCAGTAAAGTTTTATGCATATATATCATTCTTAAAGAGGTATAATCACTGGTTGACCTTAGTGGGAGGGTTAGCGTGAGAGAAGGTGGCAGGATTGGGCCCCAAGTTTTCATAAATAATACAGAACATCTCCAGATGAACATTCCACTGTTAGTTTTTATAGTGCCTTCCACAGCCAGCCCACATGGTCTCTCACACACATTCATAGATGCCAGAACAATAACAAATTAAAGTTTGGTTTATAAAAGGGCCTTGGCTCAGATGCTGCTTATACAAGTTTGCTTGCTGTTTACCCTGAAAAAGGTGTGGAACTGACCACAATGAGGTGACAACCTCAATTCCACTCACACATGAGGTGAGAAAACCAATAACAAAGCTGCAGGATTAGGAAAGGACACTTTGTTTCTCCTGACTTGCATGTGAATAAAGTGTGTTTTGTTAAAAAAGAAATTAAGCCACTTAGTGAAGCAGACCAAGGAACATCTCTCTTCCTCCTTCCTACATACATGCATGGAAACATTTTAAATATATACTTATACAAGGAATGTATAGAAAAATAAATGTCTGATTGTACACACATACCCATACTCACATGATGATCCACGAAAGAATGGAGTCCTAGATTATTATTGCCCTACCTCACCACCCCTTGCAGGCAGTGAAGATTTTCATTGACTTCAGGGAAACTGGATTTCTAAGCATTACACTCCCCCTGTGCTGAGCAAAACCCTGCCTGTAATTTCAAAACAAGGTGTGAGTGATTGAAGGGTTACATCCTACTTCCCTGAACTATTTAGATTTACCTTCATGGCTTGATACTCCAGAATACCCTTAAAATCCAACGTTTGCTGTTAAAATAGTAGACACAGAGAATAACGGAAATACCTTGGAAGCTGACTGAGTTTCATCTAAGTACTATTTCTGTCCAATTCAACATGAACGTTCTCACAAACATCAAGTGGACCTAACATTTAGCCCCAAATCAGAACAATTTTAAAAAGGGAAACAAATGTTTCACCACACCCACATAATTTCAAAGGTTATTCTGTCATTTTTTAAAAAAAACTACATACAATCAAATGCCTGACTGCAGACATCTCCGTAAAACTTGGTTGTCCCCATAATTAACTGGGGATACCCCAAATTACATTAATTACTAACAGAGATACAAAATCTGAAGTATGTTTGCTTAAACATACACAGTCAGTTCAATGCCAGAAAACATTCTACAAGAGATTACACAGACCAAGCAGATACATGTGGCAGGGACACTTCTATTACAAACACTCTAAACAAAGCCATTTAGTACAGAGTACATTTTGCTTAAAAGATATACACATGGCATTAGAGCAAAGCTGGGAACAACTATAAGAACTTTAATTGACTGAAAAAATAACTGCCAGTATTTATAATTCTACAAAGAAAAGTGTCATAACAAGTTCACTGGAAAAAAAAAAATCTCAGTTCTATCCTGCACATGTGCACATGATATTTTCAGACCATTAAGGCAGCAAGAACTAGAAGAAAATATTCTCTTTTTTGTAAGTAAAAAGGAAAACCTTTATTTGTTAATTACCACAGAAAAATGGAAGGTTTTTGTTACAATTCTGAGAAGATACATAATCGACTTTGTTAAAGAAAGAAAAAGTGCTTCAGATACACTCCCCAAATCACTCTTCCCTGTCTTTGGGGAGAAAGGCAGTAATTCTTCACTATCAGTAATTACTATACACAATGCACTTGCAGTATCTCAGCTGCTTGGTTAATGAGTAGTAGGTAAACCAAAATCTTCCTCTAATCCCTGCCCATTTGCTGCAGGAAAGAAGGAAATAAACACAGAATCCTCTGATGCTCAATTTAAGTAACCCAAAGGAGAAGCAAACATAGATTCTGGAAGTGCTTAACCTATATCCTGTTCTACCCCATATGGCTAATGGAATTATACAAGTCTAAGAAACAAAAGATTTAATCCACAGTAATTTTTGTATTCTAGATTCTTCTAAAGTCAGACAGACAGACACTGCTCTCATTTTATTTATTAATCCAAAAGAACATTCTAATATTTTGCACACTGGTTGCACAATATAGGAAGAATTGGTTTTCAGCACTAGCCTTCAATCTGCAGTCAATTCTATACGTCATCTATATTAACTTCCATTCTTTGATGTTATGACAGCATTACAGACCAGCATCTGGTCTTTGAATTTAGATTCCAGTTTTATATTGGAAATGGTATTTTCATTTATATACCAAATTCGAAAAGGCTTAATCCTCAGATCTCTTGCACAACCTATCCCTGCTTCAGTGTCATGCAAGTCACTATTGCCCAAAAGTGAAATACTATTCTAGAAATTTGTACAGAATAGACCACATTGATAAAAACACTCTAAATGTACTATTTCTTTTAATACAATTGTTTCCATACCCATTTTGGGGGAAAGAAAAGGTCATTTTTTTATTATCTCTATATATGCAAAAGCAGTAAAAGTTCTGGCAGACCTAGAATCAACAGGTTCCAAGCCTCCATAAGATTTTTTTGAAAATTGGCACACTTTAACTTGAGAGCAAGCCTGTGAAACAGATACTTTCAGACTCATACTTCTCCCCTCTAGTAAACTTTTCATTGTAACAGCTTTATTCTCAGCCTAAACCTGTGTACATTTCTAAGCTCATTAATACAGCTGTCCCAAAAACAAGAAAGAAAAAAAAATTCTTCAGCACCACAAACCAACAACCTAAAACCCAAAAAACTCATTCTAAGCCAAAAGACAGGCTGTAAGCAAGCCAGAATGAGACTGAAGCTGAAGGTTACAGCTTTCTCTTATATACTCTTTGTTTCTTTACTGAGTTGGAGATTATTTCAAATTTTTGCTAATGAAACACAGCATTGTCTAAATCTGGAGCTTCATGAGCTCCCATGAGTATCTTTCACTTGCAGACTTACCTGTTTTAGGCCTGACATTCCTTTGAGCACATTTACCAGACGGTCCAAGTTACATTGGGTATTATTAGATACAGGCACTACATCAAGTAAATGAGGTGATAAAAAATAACTCTTAAATTTTGAATGCTTGCCTAAAATAACCAACATTAGCATAGGGTAAATTTAAGTCCTCCATTTGTAGAGAATAAAGAATAATTACAGAAAACTTTACTACAGCATTTGAAGAATTCAGACATGTTTCTTCATTCTATGGTTTTAACTAGGATGTGAAACAGGTTAACTGATTACGTTTTGTAGGTGCCATGAGCAAAACCACAGGAATACTTCTGAATTTCATGGTCCTGGAATGTTCTATTAAAGTAAATAGTTTTGAATAATTATGCTTCACATCTTAAAACAAATTTAAAAGTCATTAATATGAGCCAGTAAACACTTTAGTGTACATGTACAAAGTTAGTTACAATCATGCTCCTTCCTGCAGGTCAGTAAACTCATTAGTTACATGTATTTTCTGAACACAGAAGTGTTATGTCTTTCCATTAATAAATGACAGATAGCTGTAAATTGCTGAAAATCATTTGTACACTTCTTTTGTTTTAAAATCTTCTTTATCTGTCTCATGTGTAGTAGACGTCCCATATAATTCAGCATATTGCTGAACTTGGACATTTGGTTTTAGTAGATTTTGCTTTCTACATCTACATTCATTCTCCTGGTAATAACAGCACTAGTTTTATTGTTTCATTCCATACCGATCATAGACTGTGCATTCAATTTAATAATTTATAGTGCTTCCTTTCTGACATAGTATCTGTTGGATATTTAAATGTTTAAAATCCCCTTGCAACCAGTAATTGCTGCAAGCAAGTCCAACCTTCTCCAGAAAATTAAGATTTTCCACAGCTCTTCTCAGTCTCAATATAATTGGCAGCAATTTAAACTACATCCTTATGTCTTCTTGTATTCTAAAGAAACTCCAACAGCTTCGTTTGGGACAAAAGATGTTTATAAAATACACACATAGCCCACTCCAGGTCCAAGTTCGCTGGATAAAGCAATAAATTTTGGAAGAAGACATAAGACCTTTGCAAAAATAGCAGCTATTCGCTGTTAGCAGCTATTCAGTTGTTAACACAACACTTGTTGTGTTATTTATCCATAGCTTTTCACAGAATATACTAACAGTTTTCCAGGAATTCAGGAAAAGATAGCCCTTCATTGAGAAGTTAATAGCAAAAACCAGCAAAGCACAAAAAGATTCGTGAGGGAAGGTGGGGGCAAGCTGTTTTTAAAGCATATTTCCTTTCTAGCTGAACATTGTGACATCCAGCAATTCACTAAATCTTCAGGGGTTTGCCATTGCTCTTAGGGGAAAGGCAAATGTATTTGAGGAGTATAATGACACACTGAACATTTGTAACTCATTTCCGTACAGGTGGAGTACACAGCAAGAAAAGGCACCATCTTTTCAATCACGACAATCTATGAAGTCTATTCTAAGCATGGAAGCATCACTGGTATGACATGCTTATGCACTCTGCTTTAGAGAAGAGTTAACATCTCTTGCTGTTTTTTGGGTTTTGGGTTTGTTTTTTTTTAACATGTTTGCAGGGGTGTCACTATTTGCAGAGCAAGGGATTTAAAGGCCTCGTTTAGGAGCAGAAATTAATGTGATAGACTTTATGAAAAATGTTTAGATTTACAGGCACTCACATGATTGGCTTTCTAGTTACTAACTCCAAATCAGCCAGTAGTCTATATCTGTCAGTGGCAGCAAGCCTTGCTGCAGGCTATTGTTGGTGTGTATTGGTGTACTTATTTTGCCTTTCAGAAGTCTACTGTGGATCACAGTGAAGAATGCTGTTGATCTAGTTTAACTATGCCTATAAAAGTCTGAATCAAAAAGTGGCAAACACACATGTACACAAAAGTGTACACAACACCACAGTTTTGTAGAGGTCTAGCTCATTCAGTTCTAAGAACAGGAACTGCACTTGAGCAATATTCTTCACATGATTCATCACACTTTTGCCTCAAAGGCTTCCTGCCATAGGAAATCTTTTAGTTTTTCCATTTTATTTAATTCTTCAACATTCTCTAAGTGCTTCAAATGAAATAAAGTGTTCAAATATGCCTTTATGGCAACAGAATTCCCATACTCTATTGATTTCTCTTTGTTTTCTCTTATTTTTCATTGAAATCTTCAAAGAATGTCCCTAAGGAAGCAATAGCATATTAATTATTGTTTGGTTTATTCTTACAAGAAGAGTAATTTAGATTATCTTATTATGTTCCAGACAATGATTGCCTAACCAGATAATGTAAGCAAAGTAAAGTAAACTGGAAACTGAGTTTAATTACAAAAACAATTGCTTGGATTGCATTTGTGGTTGAGAAATACCAATTAATTCAGTTCACAGTGCAGAGATGATTATCACAATATCAGAGTGATAAACAAGTAATGCAGAAAAAAGCTTTCACCAAAGAGTAAATAATGCAATTAGACAAAGTTTGTTAATAGGTGCTGTAGTATTTCTGCAGAGACTCCTAATCTTGGTTTTATTTGCCGCAAGACTGTGTCCCAGATAAAAATATTATAGTGGCCAAAGGTGTGTTTTAACTTATACCAGATACATCATCCACCAGGAAACAGCACATTTGGTTAAGACAGACATACATACTCTCATCCTGTTCTTATTGGCATCACAGTGATAAAACAGTGACAGAGGCATTATTTCAGCCCAACACACCTGAAGATGATCTTCTGGAACCACATACACAAGTCTTAAAGGCAGCATGCATCAATCTTGGTGTACAAAGCAGGCACTTTAGAACTCATACCCTGTCAGAGAAGCTGTGGATGTAGATAAATCAGTTCCATACCATTCGGAAAAATGTGTTCCAGTAGCTATAAATTGTTTAGCATCATGAAGTAAATTTGGTAGATTATGGGTACATTTGAAAAGAGATTGTGGGGGTGGTGTTTACTTCAAACATTTCCAGTACAGTACATTTATTAACACTCTTGAAAGATACTGAAAGACTCAACCTGAAACCAAGAGTAAGGCAAGATGGAACTGACAAAGACGGGCTGAGAAGGAACATTCTCTAAAATTTTTGTTCTCTTTTCAACTGCATGAATGACCACACATTTCAATTCATTCCACTGACAGCTTAATTACATAAACAAGTCTACTGGACCTGATGAGATGAATCCTAAAGTTCTAAAAGAACTGGCTGGTGGCAATGAGAAGAATTTCTCCATCACATTTGAAAAGTCAAGGCAGTCAGGCAAAGTCCCAGTAACTGGAAAAGTGGGAATATCTCACCCATTTTAAAAGAGGATAATAAGGACCACCATGCGAGCTACCAGCCAGTCAGCCTCATCTCAGTGCTCAGTCACATCATGGAACAATGCTCCTGCAAATTATGTCACCACTCATGTCCGAGTCCGCAGTGACAGGACAAAGGACAACTGATTGAAAGCGAATGGGGATAGACTTAGATTGGCACTAAGGAAGAAACACTTCTGTGAGACACCAGAGCAGGTTGCCCAGAGAAGCTGTGGATTCCCCATCCCTTGAAGCATTCAAGGTGAGGTTGAATAATCTGATCCAGCCTATAGAAAGGGGTTGAATTAGAGGATCTTTAAATACTAATTCCAATTCAAATCATCTTATGATTCATTAGTTAAAAACCAAAGCTTTGTGGATCAGCAATGTTTGTCAAAGCATATGTACATACTCATGTTTATCAGGGAGATCCATGACCTCATTTTGTCCTCGTTAGGAGTTCAAATACATTAAGCATCCAATCCAACTGGGCTTTGAGTAAATAAACAATTTCTTATAAATTCTTACAAATAGCACGCTTAGTGCATTCATCTTACATTTGTCACAAAGCACTGATTCTACTGTGACATCAAGTTCCTACAATTCTGCCTGATGTCTACATTTCTCTGAAGTTTTGTAGGATTTATCTACTCTGAAATGTCATCTTTCTGTTCCTTCAGGTAGTTTCCTTAACCATCGCCAGTATATTAACTGATTGTGGAAAAAATTGAGCACAAATTCCCTAAACTCTCTAAGTTTCCCTTTTATGTCAGTTTCATAATTTATTTCATGTGTTCCATTGCATACCAAAACATCTGAATGAGCTTCAGGGCTGACAGCCTACAGAAATCATAAGAGTAGTCTCTGTCAAAAATACAATTAGTAGTTTTCTTTTACTTTGGACTGAGCTCCCCTAATTCTAAAAGCCTTCAACTCATTCTCTGAATACACATTTCTACTCTATTTTTAAATAAGCTTACATAACCCCTTTTTTTCCAGAAAAAATGATGTGTTACCAGTCAAGTTCCTTTGTAACTGGTCTAGTGAATCAAGCAGCAGCTTTTATTTAAACCCTACCCACATTTTTCTTCTCAGGACGTGCACAAATAGCCTGTGTTCTTTCAGCACACTTGTGAATGTGCTTTGTGACATAGCCAAACACTACCATATTTTTCTTCAAATAACTTCATTTTCCTTCAAATGAAGTTAAAAAGAAAAGGCTTTTGCTGGCTGATTACAAAACCTGTAGGACTGATTTCTTCCTTCAGTATAAAGCATTAAAATTTTAGACAATAGATAAGATAATCTAGGCAGAAAAAACTTCAGCCAGTATCCATGAACAGCTTACCCCAAGACTTGGTTTGGTCCTTATACTTGAAGAATCATTTGTACACCTCTGTTATGAGTTACATGAATGTTATAGACTAGCAAAGAAAATCAACATTTCTGCATTGCTGGTACTATTTACTTTTAACATCAGTGCTATTCTTGCCCTTTCCCACATAACTCCAGGTGTTCTATTGCTGGATAGGAAGTGTCCTGTCAATTGTCTTACTACCATGTTAGTATTGCTGCTGAGGACCTTGGACTTGTTTCTAAGTCTACATCATAAGTAAGGAGGCAAATTATCTCACAGTTTTATTAATATTAAATAATTTACTTACATTAAAGGGGAAAAGAATTACTTTCCCAAAATATACATGTTTCTCATGTTCTAGCTCCCCAGCCTGAGCCACTCATGAGTAGGATTCATTTTAACTAATTCTCAGCATCTTTTAGATGCAGACCCTGAACTGTTCAAGTACTTCCATCAGAAGGAAAGAAACATTTTCATGAGGTGTCTCAGCTGTCACATCTCAGGCTTTCTTTAGGAAAAGAATTCTCTTCTAGAGAGACACAGTCAAGGTCAATATTTTTCTGAAAAAAAAACAACTACACACTGAACAATTATAGGAGAAAATCCAGCATTGTTCATTTGAAAGAACAGCAATATGCAAATAAAAGACTGGTACAATACAAATGTTTCAACAGTAAATACATCATAACAAACTTTTGGAAATGTTAACATTTAATGCACACTTGCATCTCCCCTCCAAAAAGGATGTATAATCTCTGAGAACCCCAACAGTA
This sequence comes from Drymodes brunneopygia, assembly GCA_013400955.1. NCBI lineage: Eukaryota > Metazoa > Chordata > Aves > Passeriformes > Petroicidae > Drymodes > Drymodes brunneopygia. The sequence continues at coordinate 96,216 of VZTZ01043893.1, forward strand.
TTGTGACAGCAACTTCTTCTGAGAATAATCTCTTCAGAAGACTATCCAAAACTCATGGATAGACTGATTCTGAGGGGAAATTCTTAAGCATTCACTTTTACAGATTACTCAACCACTTAAAAATGAAATCTATTGAAATCATTCTGCTTCACAGTAAAAAAAGGAACTCATAAACTATAAAAGAAAGAGACAGATATGTTTTGGGCTTGGGGATTTTTGGTTGTTGAGGGTTTTTAAAAGATAATTCTTATATTGGGCAATATTTGCTCTCAAATTTTCCCAAGACAAATGAATAATACTTTCTTACAACATCACCACATCCTGTATATTATTGTAAAACCTAACTTCTGAGTTGTCATTGATGTTTTTAATGAAAATTAGGTATAGAAAGTTAATTTTTGTTTATTCCACAAATAATTTAGCCTTTTAAAATAGTCTAAATCTACAGATTCCATGTACAATGACTACAGAGTTCACAGCTAGCGGTAAAGTTACTGTCACCTTTCTGTTGGTATCGGAATGAAATTATGCTAAAACAAAAAAATAATTTGCTGTTTTTTCATTACAAATTCAATGGGAAGTTTTAACAGAAAGCATAATAGGGGATGGGACTAATTATCTTCCAATGCATTATTTTATTCAGGGTGCAAAGGACATAGATTACATAGTTCCTAAAGTAAGTTACCTTGTTGTAAACACCTTTTGGCTAAAGGAGTTGACACTCAGAAGCAGTTTGAGATATAGCAAGATTACAGGATTATGAACAATAAAACATCAAGAAGCTCTACTTCCTCTCCATGTTGCTATAAGTAACAATGTTTTTCTCCATTCTCAATTTATTTGCACTATTTCCATCTTTTAGGGTAAATATTTTACTTTCTGGAAGCAGTGATCAACATGACAGTTCATCTTTATTTCATGTTAGCAGGGACCCCAGATCTTATCCAGGGTTACACCAATACATCACACGGCTATTTGTGTACACCACTCCAATTTAAATGTTCTTTCACTGACCTGGTGAGATAATTTGCTTATAAATCATCATTAGGACAGGTGTTCCTTGTCCCAAGATATGCAAGAATCAAACATCTCATATGAAACAGCTTTTCCAACAAAAATCACACGAGATTGAAACCAAATGTTAACCAATAAAATCATTAAGTAAATAAAACTATTTTCATGAAGTCTTAGGACTTGAAAGCACTCAAGACTATCTAGACCACTTTCTCCCCCAAGATAGTATCAAGTCTATATCTGAAACTGCTGGAAATGTCAAGAACTATGGACACTACAATATTCTTAGGAAACGTATTCCATTTCCCTCTACCTTAATTTACCAAGTACGTAGTTTAATTTACCTGCATTAAGACATCACATTCACAAGAGACAGTCATCTAGTTTGGGTTTGCAACAGCTTTTTACATATCAAAGAACTGATATAAAAGTTTCAGTGAAGAAAGTCCAGTACCACTTTGTCTTTGCTTGTAAGTCGTATTTCCTAAGCACTGAGTCACTCTTATCCTTGGTGAATAATTCTCTTCATCTTCCCTTAAATGTGACAACCAAGCCTGGTCATACTAAAGTATGACACCATAAGGTCACTCCCTTCCCTATAACTTGGCAGCACTGTCAAGTCACATTGAATCTTAGTATAATATCAAGATCATTTTCGACCGAACTGTTACTTACTCAGTTGTTGCTATCATGGGATTTGGGCAGCAGATATCTCCTAAATGCTATGTGTGGGAGCTTGCCATCATCCCTGTTACTTGTATTCTTTCTCCCTTCTCAAAGCACCTCACAACTTGCAAAGGTAATTTTCAATTTAAATCTTATCCCAGAATAAAACCTCTGTGCCCTCCAGCTTCATCTCAAATGCAAATTCAGTGAGTGAGTATTCATTCCATCCTCTAGATCACTAATGAAAATACTAAGTAGCACCTGACCCAGGACTGACTCCTGCCAATCCTCACACAGTACTTAACTTTCCAATTCAAGAAGCACTGATACCTACTTCCAAATACTCCTACAAAACAGACCAGTACCCACCTGACAGTAGGTCCATCAAGACTTTTACCGGCCTGCTTATATGAAGCTCAGAGCTAAGATATGTCAAACTGCTTCTCCTCCAGTCACAGAGGCAAAGGGCTAATGCCCTGGCAGATAGAAATTAAATCAGCTTGGTAATAATTTCCCCATGAAAAATTTGTTCTGACTGTTCATCACCTTGATATTTCTTTTTATGGGAAATGAGCTGAAGTTCACTACCTATAACATTGTACCTGCTTTCTCTCCCTTCCCAAAGACAGGCACTTATTTTTTCCCCTTCCATTCTTTCATGTCATAACTAGCCTTTGAAAAAAAATTCCAATGGCTTGTGCTGAATATTCCATTAACTGGCAGTAATAAAAACTCACTATAGGTACATTAGGCATGTTACTTTGCTATCAAATGGATTGCTTGCATGTCTCTTGTATAGGGCAACATGGAGTAAGAAAAAGTTCCAATGAGCCAGATTAGATATCAAAGTGCTCAGCATGTAAAGCAGATAATGATCAATCCTTGCTATTGCAATCTATTGCAAATCGTTTCTAACCAGTTAATGTTAATGTGCCATTAAGTTAAGATAGCTATATTAAATTTAAAAAAAAAAAAAAGAAGCCACTGGTAAAGCAATAGAATGTTCAAGTCATTGGTTTTTTTCTTCACCTAACCTGACAGCTGTTTTGATCACTTGCAAAAGTTTTCTGTTGTAAAAATAAAGAGCTCACTGACATTTGAGGTTTAGCTTTACTCATCCATCCTGTTCCTGCAGCCTGAGACATTGACGTGACATTAATCCTGAGCAGCTGCTTTATACGACAAAAGGAATTTGCAATGGAAAGTTATTTTAAAAGTGCAAGTAGCCAATTAATAACCAAATGTATAATTTCAGAAAAACTTTACCAAACACTTGAATTCTTTCCTTATATAGTCACATTAATTTTGATGAAAATTTTAATCTGCAGAAAGGGCCAAATAATTTATCTGACTTCCTTTCTTACATGTGAAGACACTTTACAAAATAAACAGCTGAAACATAGAAAAAATTGGGTTTTTTCCTGTCAGACTCAACGTTTCAGATTTCAGTCACTACTAGAACAACTCACTATCTCCATTGTTCCTTGAAATAAATTATCAATACACTAGTGGTGTTCTGCATGGTCCTCAATAATCCTGAGGACAAATGTGACTTACTGACACACATATTCCTTCCAGATGTTATGTTTCCCATAGTACCCCTGATAAGAAAAAGCATAAGCAGATCTTACTCAGCTGGATTTTACCAGTCCATGTCTTTAAATATGAGCAAAGAGAAAAAAAATCCATAACTATGTTCTTTTTTACAGTCAATTAGAGTGTTTAACACTAGCAGATAAGATGGTTTCCACCCTCTACATCTACATGCCAAAAATGTCTCCAGTAATGTCTGTACTGTATCAATTCATCACAGAACAGGAGAAACCAGGGCAATAAAGTTATCTTGTCATCAAAAAACTTTGAGAATAATTTTCCATAACTGAATTAAGTGTCAAAGTGAGAAAATCCTAACACAAGCAGCAGTTTCTTCTCTTGCACAGACCTTCAGAACAGTGTGAAGCTCCAATCACCACCTAGCAATACGACTTACAAAATGGTCAGTGGATTCAGTGACCCCATTTGGTCATTCATGGGGCTCTCTCACTCCATTTGATATTGCAGAGTCTTGTCTACAACAATTATCTCTATGTCTCCACAAAGAGCCCTAGCCCAAGCTATCTGTGTGATGTGTAACACTCTGAATCAAAGATGTAAAACCAATCCCCCAAGTGCCCAAAGCCGATATAGCAACGTATCTGCTGGCCTCAAATAGTCACTCAAACATAACTTGCAGGCTATCATGGACTCAAAGTCCAGAAAGGTTTTAATATGCAACAGTTTCTCAAAGGTTGAGTCTGCATTTCCTAGGAATTCTAGTAACTTATCCTAGTTTCTGATCACATAATCCATGAACGCTGATACAGATCTGCTCACAAACTAAGCTGAAAAGTTTTATGACTAATGCCATACTTTACAGGATGCTGCTACTTTATAGAGGTTGCAGTCAAGCTCATTTTTTAAAATAGGAATAGCAGACCAGAGCAAGAATATTGCACTGCATTCTTCTTCTGCAAGTCATACAATGAGATTTTATATTTATTATACAAGTTATTCTTAATATACTTAGTAAGGCTAATTTATACTTATTATATAGGTGAAGCCACACTATACACTCCTAAAATAATTGCACTTGAAATTAGAACAGACAAAAATAGCTTAAGGATTATTCTATCAGTGAATGCCAGGTAAATAATGACACTGCTGCACTGTTAGCCTCAATTGCCCTACTACCAGTATTTAGCGTCACACAGGCACACAGAAGAGCTTTCAGATATGCATCATCATCAGTAGATGACATTGCAGAAAGTTTTCAGAAAATGTCATCGGGTTTATGCAACCCACCAACCCAGGGAATTAGCTTGGGACAGAAAGAAGCACATAATCAGACACCAGCAGTCACTTTCAGTTCAATGAGTCTTTTAGATGCAGATTTTTGGAAGCAGAAAAGTAACAGGAGAAAGTATCATTACATATTTGCCTCAGTCTTATACTCTTTAGTCTTTGTTTTTAGACAGCTGAAAGGAGTCTTCTGAAATATGAGGTCATTGGACTGACTAGTATGACAATTAAGGTCTACTGAAAGCTCCTAAACAGAGGTGAAAGATTTTGAAGAGCGAAGTATTTATGAGGGACAGATCAAAACCCCTGTTTGCTTAGAGTATAGGCACATCTCACATACAAATTTTAAAATTAGGGGGTTTTCTTAATTGATTTAAATATTTTCTGATATTACATATTGCTAAGTGAAAAAATTTTAAAATGGGGAGGTTAGGTCTTCATTCTCATAAAACACCTTTTAAACACTCAGGAGATAAAGTTTGGGACTCTTGATTAAATATTTCCCCTAGGTCTCCCATAAAACTCTCCCAGTTCAACATGCTACTAATTCTAAAAAATAATGTTTATCTTCCAAGAACTCCACTCTTGGACTCCTTCAGTATTTCTTAAATCACTACCTTAATGTTTCCTGAATAAAAATGCTCATAGAGCAAGCATTAAAAAAAAGTAAGAAATCCAGGCTGTCTCTAAAAAAGCATGAGATATGAAGACAGCTCTTTAGTAGAATTACAGAATTACTTGCTGGATATCTTCTATGGTAGATGGAGTTTAGATAGGGGCAGTCATTTTGTCATGGCTTATCTACACACCCCTTACAACCACACAGACAATCCCTGGGATTTACCATTAAAGCACAACATATGGTTCTCTTTCCTTTCTGAATACGAGGCAGAAGTGTGTAACACATGAAAACAGTATGTCTCAACAAACTGGGAAAATGAAGGAGATCATTAAGTGTAGTAACTGCAGTCAGATACATTTATGTTTTCAAAATGGAAAAAGAAACAGTAATTATTTTATTTAACTTCCAAAATACTTGTACTCAAATATTTAGATTGCCTAACTCATTCTTCTGACTTACAGTAACTTCTAGGTATCTAAGGAGTACGAGTCACTGTTTTGCTCACTTTTAAACTTAATAACCAGAAACAAACCTGAGTAGAGAAGTCACAGAAACCAGAAACCCAGCAGTGTAAAAGCAACATTTTTGTGGAAGAAAAGATAAGAACTTGCACATTTTCAAACAGGCATGCCTGCCAGGAATCTCCAAGAGCCTCTGGAGGTATTTGAACTGGGCTGTCAGTCACTGGCCAAGGCTGCTTCCATTCCTTCCTAGCCACTGATGCCAACTCCTATGTGTGCACCTGCAAGCCAAGAGAGGAAACTTACTTCTACTGAACAGCTGAAAACCAGATGTCAGGGTATTAAGCTACTGCATAGACAGTTTCAGACAATAGATATAATTACTGTCAATGAAAACATTATCTTAGATTACAGGAAATTTGAAATCAGCTCCACAAGTGTTCATCAAAGTTCACATCAACACTTGCCTTCGTGACTCACTTTGTACGGTCTCTCTCATCCCATGAGGGGTAGTTAAGAAGAAACCTATGCAAAATAATTTATTGCTATGATTATTTTTTATCTAAGCCAATTTCTCTTCTTTTCCTTACACATCCTGTTTAAATCCCCTCTGCATTGTCTCTTCTTCCCACCAAAACAGAGAAGAAAACGCAACCTAACTTTATAGTAATTATAACCCTTTCCAGACCCAGAGAGCCATAGCAAAACAGAAAATAAAACTGTTACAGAACAATCCATTTCTTGAATATTTTGTGGAGGCCTATTTTGCTATTTCTCTTGCTTCAACAATATGCTGTGGGAATTTGAGATTCTGACAAATTTATAGGGCAAAGCTAGTAGGAGCAAGATGAAATAATGTAAGCAAACAACTCAGGCTATTTTTCATCATGAAGTCATCTTATATCATTTTAAGAATGCCCATCAATTAATTAGAAAGTTACATTTTACTGTATAGTCTCATGTAGCTATTGTTCTATAAAAAGGATCTTTCACATATCTGACAGTAAAATAAACAGCAGTTACAAATATTAACTAAGTGTAAATCATTTCTGTGCTTAATAGTGTCTGATATTCTAATCCCACCACAATGTGTTCTTAATATGAACATCAGTCAGCTGGAAAACTTTACAGGTTATCAAAACATAATGACTAATACAAGAATCCTCTGCCTTCCTGAGGCATTAATTCTGAGCTGCTTGCAGGCAGTTAAGTGAGCCCTAATACAGACATCTTGTACTGCATTCTGAGGCTCGTGTTGCCCCTGAATAGTAGAAGTTCCATCAGGTCCAGCACTTGAATGTTCAGCTCACAGTGGGTAAAATAACTACATCTTTGTGCAACAAGCTTGGATTATTTTTCTCATTCCTAAGATACAATCATGAGTAAAATGAAGCATGAAAGAAATTTCAGCTAATACCAAAAGATGCACCATTTTCAACCAAGAAAATATCCTTAAGAGAGGGAAGAGCTAAGCTTTTAGGATGGCAGTTGAAAGGACTCAATGCAGTATTCAGTCAATGCCTTGAATGAAAAGGATGTCCAGGATAGCAGGCAGAGAATAAGAACTCTACTCATACTCTCTGTTGCTACATGGGCTGTATCCTTCACTTAAACAATGGGTGGTGAAGAAAATGGACAATAGCAACAGCAGTCAGCCCCACCTTTGAGAAACACAGCAACATGTTCAAGCCCTTCACTCATAGTCGATTATTTATGTTTAATGCAAACATTTGTAATAGCAACTTTACATTTTAGGAAAATAATAACCATTTGGAGCATTTTGTGGAAGCTAAAATTTACTTTAAAATATTTATATTTACTTAAAATTACATTTTTAATTAATGTTTTTAAGTAAATTACATTTACTTAAAAACATTAAAATTTATTTTAATGTTTTTAAAATGTAACCAAAATTATAGGACTAAAAAAAATTCATCAAGAGCTAGTAAACAAGGAAGACACATATCTTTGAGATACAGAAACTGGAGGAAGATGCACAAGGAGCTTGGAATGGTTGTCCTCTTCCTTTGTTCTTTTCTAAGCATCTGCTCCTGGTCACTGCTAAAGATAGGACCTTGGATTAGACATTGGTTTGACTCAGATTAAGTTCACCCCACACAAACTAATTTATTTCTTTGTCATAGCTTCTTTCAAGTGCCAAATATAAAGGTTGATCTGAGTACATCTTATTTTTTCCATAAAAGGAAAAGTAATTCTTCAAAATAAAAAGTAATGGGCCTGCTATAAATACAAACTCATTAATAAACCATCATTTGTATTGACATTTTAAATTCTAAGTTTGCCCTTATTTTGATCATGCTGATGTCATTAGCTCTATCTCCTATTGCCAAAGTAACTGCCTTCCTGTTTCCTAATCAGCTGTGAAACTCATGCATTTTTTAAAGGACTGACTCAACAGCCAGGCGCACTTTTACACAGACAGTCAAGTTCAAAGAATTTTCTCCAAATCAGCCTCAATAGCAAGAGCCTGAAAACTTTTGGTAACTCGGTTGGTTTCATAACCATTATAAAACAACATGATGTTGATCACTCCTGGAATTTAATGCGTAGGGTATCTTTTTTTGTAACAAACTCAAATTTTAAGCAATGGAATCCTATTCAGTATTATAAATTGTTCTCTTGTGTGTACATAGACACACATATAGCATATATTATCTCAACACAAACAAGATTATAAAACACATTTTCTTGCAAAACTGATTTCACTTTTACCTACTAAACGCTAAAAGGAAAACAACTCCCTTAACTTGGCTACTAGAGAAAAACATTCCGTTTTCCAGCTGACACTGTGAGGATGAAAGAGTAAACAAAGACTTACTAAATTGAACTATCAACTCAATAGGCATTTAGTACAGGAATGTGCTTCTCTGACTCAGTACTTGGAAGAAAGTCCTGCTGTAACTTTTGAAGTTATCATTACATAACCTCCAGCAATCCTCTTCAGGACTTGTATCTAATGCTACAGCTAGACACAGAGAATGAGCCCAGGAGCACAAATTCTGTAGCCACTGCATATATATCACATTATTTAGTTTATCATAAAAATTATTACATTAAAACATAAAGAGCACATTTTCTGAAAGCAAAAAACAGGAAGATCAGAAGTCTTGGACTGCTGTAAATCACAGGATATGGCACTAAAACATGAAGAAAAATGCTCAGAAATGAGGAAAGTATGCATTGCAGAGTCAAGGGTCAGAACAGATCAAGAGTAGAACTGTATGTGTACCTTCTAATGCAGCTATATCCTCATGAATGAAACCTGAAGCTCTATCAAATTATTTTTTAAAAAAAATTTAGGTTTTTTGTTAAAGAGTTCAAACCCTAAGTACATAAAAGGAACACAAATTTGTTCTTATGAGAGGAACCAGATTTTCTCATCAAATCAAATTGCTTACGCTTTCTCATAAAATGCTGGTGTTTAGAAAATCCACTAAGGAGGTAACAGTGACATTATTTTGTCATTTGACATTTGCCTACTCTGAAGGTAGGTGATAAGGTAGATGATTGGTGTAGGGCACATCTGGGTGTGCTCATGTATCTCACCGAGGGAGATCATCAAATTAAATTGGTACCTTTTTCCCCATTTTTGTACTTTTAGTAACTGTAGGATTGAAATAACTAACAGGTGTTACCAATATGTATTACTTGATTTTAGCTATTTTTTTTTTATTCTAGAAATTATTCAGCTTACTTTCTTAAATCTTAATATAGATTTAAAGGAAATTAGTCTCAGCATATCCAGCTGCTAAAACGGCAACTACACAAGGCAGATGCTATCTTCACGGATGATTTCTTGATGCTTTGTTGCGAAGATTTTTATATGTTTCAGAAAGCGGTTCAGGCAGCAATTCAAAGAAGCAGCTTGCACAAAAGCGGGCAGTATCAGCAAGCAGCAGCAGCAGCAGCGGCAGCAGCAGCAGCGGGGCTGTGCGGGGGCAGCAGCAGCAATGGAGCCCCGAGAGGAGCAGGGCTCGCGGTGCCGCTCCCGGTGCCGCTCCCGCGCGCCCCCTGCGGGTCGAGGCGGGCATTGCGGAGCGCGGGGCCCGCTCACACCCGCACCGGGGACAGCGCCACCCCTGCGTGTGAAGGACGCACCAAAGGAGGAAACCACATCAAAAATGTTCACATATTTCCAGTCTTGAATATGAGAGCGATAACACTGTAGTACTAGCTACTTGAGTAATCTCACACCCTAGGAAAATGTACATTCCCTAATAAGAAGTCTGAGATGGATCTTTCAGCATGTAGAGCCAATCTTTGTGATAACTCTAACGGTGGAATATATTTTCAAGAGAAAAAGAATAATTTTATATTGTTCTTACCTAATTCTGAACGCATGTTCTCTCAAGTCCTAATCCTCCATGATTAGCACTCACGCTGGGTTTTCCTCCTGTACTTTAAATCTGTTCGCACAACAATTTCAAGTGAGTCATGAAACAGTAAAATTGATTCAGCAAAACTGATTTTCACAGTCTAAACTATGCATTTTGAGGTAACAATGTTGTTAATACCACATGTATATTACAAGCAAAAATAAGAAAGTAACTCTTGCAAGTACATATTTTCCATTTGTAGATTTATAGTGTATTATATAAACTGAAATGCCTATAATCCTCAGTTCAGTTCAAAACCTTTGTAAAATGTGTGCCAGTAGGGGATTGGTTATGCTTGGAGGGTTACAAGCTCTGTAACTGTATGCATTAAAGAAAAACTCTACTTGTTTGGAAAAAAGATCTACAGAAGTACGAGAGGAAAAAGCAGAAGCAAGGGAGAGGAGAAGAGAGAAAAAGGAGAGACACTGACTCTGAAGTCACAGGTGCAACCTGACAGAAAAAGGTGAAAGGAACACAACTTGCCAGCATCATCATCTAATTCAGTGTGTGAGTGCTGCACAACAGTGGAGCTTCAGCCAGACCAATGGCTTGTTCCCTTACCCAGACAGCAGCTGTACCCTGCCCACACACACAAACTTAACCTTGGAGAGAAGAATGGAAAGTCGAGGTTTTATCATCTAAGGAGATGCTTAAAAAAAATCAGATGCTTATGATTCCAACTTTGTTTTCATATAAAACATGTTGGCCTTCTGGAAAAGATTAAACAAAGCCAAGAAAGCTCTATTACAGAGAGGAAAACAATAGTTACGTTTGTAACCCATATTAAATATATGTTATGATGGTTTTGTTATGTCACACATTTTAAAAATCTTGGAATGGTTTGTATTAGGCATGGACACTTAGAGAGAATATGAATTCTTAAAGCAAGAAAGGAAAACCAGGTAAAACTCTTATTTAAGTTCACATTAGGGTAGACCCCTGAAAACAAGCAGAGAGCATACATTTTAAAATAACATGAAACAGGATTATTTGTACTCACATTTGTAGACTTTCACAGATTTCAAGGAATTCTAAGATATGGATTATTTGCACAATGTAAATATTTTAAGTGTTTTAAATATTAGCATAAAACCTCACAATCCATATTATTTCAGTAGATTTAGCTCTCTAATCAGATTTTGGATTTGCCTAACTTCACAGCAAAACATTCTAGCTCTGATTCAAGAAGCCCTCTTGCATTTTTGTATATCTTTACATCAAGAAGAATGTTCAAACCACGTGATTTTTTAAACCTTTATTTTAAGTTGAATATGTTGACTGGTCAATGAGTTTTTGAATCAGTATCCCCAGCAGCAGCACTTCCACCAAAACAGTTGGATGCCAAAGGCATTGGTAGCTCATTGCTGGATGAAGCTGTTCACACACAGTGCTATCTGTCCCTTACAAGAAAGCTTTATCTGATCATTGGGATTTCTAAATAAAAGAGACAACAAGAATTTAAAACAAAACCCCCTGTTTGTTAGCCATTGTTGTTGGGGTTTTTTAAAGGTTGTTTGATCTTCCAGGTCTAATTGCATTTTTATTGCACATACCAATTAAAAAACAGATATTACACAGAAGTAGCCCAATTGTATTTTTTAACTCCACTGACTTTGGGGCAAACTGAGGAGACTTCCCAGCTCAGTTTTAAATGATTACATCAGGTGCTAAATTTGACCCAGGAGTACCTCCTAGGCTACTTGCATTGGTTGTTTCAGACAAGACAGCTCTGTGCACTACAAAAAGAACTCTAATTAAATGCACAAAGACTAATAAACAGAAAAATGTAATGAAGATTACACATAGAAAAGAACAGGTTTCATTCTTTAGAGCTCAGTTTCCAGATTCACCTGATGACGGTTTAGCCTCTGGACAAACATTACTGTTCATCTCTCACAATAACCAAACCTGCTGTTGGGATCTAATGGGCAGCACTGAGAGTGAAATGATTCCACCAGCCCTTTGAGACATCTATCTATCAAGCATTTCCCTAAAACCATTTCAGGGTGAAATATTTCCATTTGCAAGAAAATAGAAGGGAAGAAATTAGAAACCCTTCACATTTCTAGTATTTTACTTGTGATCAGGCTCCTAATTCTGCTGTGTTACAAAGTCAGGCTGCATTTTCAGAACCTTTATAGTAGAACACTTCTTATTTCTCTAAATGTTTTGGCAAAAACAGATATGATTCCCTAGATAAATGCTGTATAATGCAGACAGAAAACTAAGGCTCAAAACAAGTACAGTGCATGAAACAGATTGTGTTTATTTAAAGAGTGTATTGGAATGCCAGTGATTCTTTTCAGCTGTCCCATTACTTTTTCCCTCCTCAACTTTTGTTTAATTTTTTCCATGGTCCTAATTAGTCAATGCTCAAATTTGGAAAAACCAGCAAACGTATAGTCCTGTGCAGCAGATGGCAAGATATTCTAAAGACATGCCACTAACAGTAACTTGGACATCTTTTGATGCAAAACAAAAGCAAACACTTGTAGCAGCCAACTGGAATCAATTCTTCACAGTGACAGAGATGGCTTCCCACAGCTTGCAGGAACAGAAAATTGAGTGTGAAATCACTGGCCACCCACATATATAGAGGTGATATAAATTAAGTACCTCAGGCTTGGTCACTGGTTCCAAATTAACAAAACATTTGTCCTTAACTCACATAACCTAAATTTTAAGGTTGTAATGCAATATAAAATGTCAGAAGTCAACTGTACTGGTTAACACCAGTTAACCGCTTGCTGAAGTTCATAGCTCAATTCTATGTGCAATAATTGCCTGTTACAAAATCTGAAGCACATTTGGTTTCACACACCCTTCAAAGGATGCATTTAATTTTGATAGATATAAATTCTTTCATATTAAAAATCACTGGCAGATTTTGTTTTCACTTTTCACATTTTCAACAGTCAAAAATCCTCTATCATGAACTATGCATTTTGTGTTACAGGCACACCACTGCTTACTTATTTTCCTCAATACTACTGTCAGTGTTTTAAAGCTGATACTTAGATTAATAAATACATAATTCACATAATTGTTTAATAAATATGAGTAAGAACTTTCAGCAGGATGATCTGATTGGTATTTTTAAGTTTAACTCTATATAGTCCATTTGATTGACACAGTTTATGTATACCACACTTACCACACTCGAATCTGAATATAAAGCACAAGCTTTAGAATTTGTTTGAAGACAAGTAATTTAAGCTCTCAACTGTAGAAGACTACAGTATACTAGAATAAATGTAATGGGGTCTGTTCAAGGCTACACTGGGCTGACCGCAAGCTAGAATTCCTGGATTTCACCCCTGTTCCTCTGCAGTGTTACACAACTAACTCACCTTAACTTTTTTCACTCTACATTATTCACTTGTAAAATTGTTTTGCTGATTTATAGGCCAAAAGAGATGGCAGATAAGCCAAGTCCTTTCACCATAGGAAAGCAGAGAATAAACTATGAACTTTTGCAGGGTAGGGAACATGACATTAACAGAAAGTATAACTTATCCAATCTCATCCTTGTCACCTAGAAGAGCACAACCAGAGACTGGTAATAATAGGCAGGGATGATGACACAATAGTGGGATTCACAAGTAATAACTTGCTAAATTCCCACTTGAGTTTGTCTCCTCCTTTTTAAAAACAAGGATTGGAGTCCGATGGGTTTTTTTTTATGTCAGTTCTTCATTTTGTGAACTGTTTTAAATGAAGACAAACATAAATATTCTTCCAGCCACGTATGGCACCAGGAGAATTAAGCACAAAAACATGGATATTTCACTAAGCAGATCACAGAATCACAGAATGTGCTCAGTTGGAAGGGACCCACAAGGATCATCAAGTCCAACTCCTGGCCCTGCACAGCACCATCCCCAAGAGTCACACCCTGTGCCCAAGAGTATTGTTCAAACACTTCTTGAGCTCTGTCAGGCTTGGTGCTGTTTATTTTTCTCCTCTTCCAATTCATAAATTGTCAAAATGACCACATGGTATTGGATATTTCCTTGTAAAGGACTCCTAAACCTTTTGCTAGTATAGAATTTAGTATTAACAGTCATGAAAATATGTAAACTTGCCATAAGTTACATAAAACAGATCACAACAGCAGTCAAAAATCAGACTGCTAGGCAAGACTGTATTAAATGCAAAATGGTATATACTATACTTTCACATAGAAATAATACCCGAGTATGTGCAGCTTCTGTTATTTTTAGATTTCCCTTACTTGGTAAATTGTAATGCCTATAAAATTCTAATAAGAGACGAAAGAAATGAACTCCAGTTCATTAAAAATATTTCTTTCAGTGTTAAAAGTATCTGCACAAGTTAAACAGTTATATAAGATATTTTAGAAAAGCCACACTTTTTTGTTTTCTAGATCAACAAGTGATATTTATTCAACATAGCAATGTCATATTTTCACTGTTCTTAAAAGGTTGTAAATATACTATTACAAAAAACCTTTTGTACTGGCCAGCATAGTCTCTTAGATCAGTAAATACTAAAAACAAAGCTTACAGGTTTGGGGACTAATAATTTAATATTCTTCCAACAAAACTTGTTTGTGAAGTAATTCATGAGTTGATTTATAAGTGTAATGTAATGTAGAAACAGAACCTTAAGGAACTCTTCCTCATATTCCAAGAAAGGATGTAATAGTCCCCAAAATCCATCCTTGTTAACATCAAACAACTTTACCTAAAATACTGGGAAAAAACTTTTCATTCAAGCTACAAGCATCCCCAAACCAATGAAACAAAATGCAATTAGAAATTCCATATTTGCTACCATATATTCATAATAACATTAAAACTTTAATTCATCTAGGTTAATCAAACCAAGACCTTATATTTATAATAAGCATATAATAGATTACTGTAATCCTTCAAATGGAATTTATAACTCACTTATGCCACACTGTTCTGTCACTACATCCTCCTTGACTGCTTATTAAACCACTGTACCAATCCCTGTTTATCAAAATACACAAGTGAATGGAAACAAACAGATTGAGCAGCATGCCACAGTTTTATAACATTTAAAGGTATCTAGCTGCTGAAACATGTGTCATAACTCCAAACAGACTCTTTTAAGCCTGAACAGATTCCATTTATTCATTTGAATTGACTTGATAGAAATGTTCCTCTTCTCCTAAGGAAGAAGGGTACCAAACGCGTTTCTGAAGACTTAGAATATCTTCTCCCCTCGGTGCAATTTCTGTTAGAGAAAGATTTCACTTCTGTTCTAGATCACACACCTTTTTTACCTGCATCAGGCATTAAGTTGTTGATACCAACAGCACAACCCCTCTGCCCATATGAAATGGTGGGGGGGAACCACACAAAAGTCCCAGTTTAGTCTGTGGAGGAAGATCTCCTGACCCTTCCTTCCACAACTTAATGTCTTAGAAGAGGAAAATCTATATTCTACAAGCAACAAGGAGGAGGGAGAGCCTCATTAAAATGAGTAAGACTTCTAAAGAGGGCTGGGCAGAGCTTTACAATACAAGATGTCAATTAGTGCCTATTTCCAAATTCTGTAGAAATTATCTGCAAGAAAACTAATCCGCTATGATATTCCCTACTGGGTACCTTGACTTTCTCCACTCCTGAAAGCAAGAACTTTGGTTTTCTAGCCAGAGCCCCCACACTGGTAACTTTTGGGTACTTTCAGACACCTACATATCAACTGCCTTAATCTGTCCAGCCATGTTCACAATGATCTTTCTACCACAAGTGGGACCAACTAAGAGTCAATCCAAAAGTCAAGCACTTATTCCACCAGCATCCTTATCTACCTGGCCAAAAACCACACTTGCTACTTCCTGCCCCTTTCCTTAGGAATTTCTAGGATAACTTCTCATTTGCCAGCAATTAACAAGAAGCAGTATTTAAGAGGGTGACAGATCTTAGAAAAATGACATTTCTGAGTGAATCTTACAAGAAACTGTTGTATTAGGATTCCAGTCTTTGTCTCTTTACAATGTATTTCACAAATTAAAGAAAGTTCAGTGTGGCCAAACTGTAAATAAACAGGAAATTTAACAGGAATACTAGAAAAGGGCTCAAGGGAAATCACAAGCCAATAAAAACTATCACTAAAGTCTACCTTTTGCATTTTGCAGTTACAAGCAGACATGTTCTTGGGAATGATTGCAGGAGGGCCTAGCAAATAATTTCCATGGTCAGAGTAGTGGTGCAAAGGCTATAAACAGAACTAGGATCATATTACCATTAAAACTGAACAATAGGAATTATATCAAACCCTTTTCTGGCCACAGAGAGTGAAATTTCAAGTTTATTAAGCTGTTAAAACTTTAGAAGAGATCAATACCCCACAGAGCAATGCATTATAGAACATTGTGAGTCTCAATATTAAAACAACCATTCTCTACTCAAGAATTACAACGTCATTTTCCATCACAACTAAGTACAGAGGGTAGAACATTGTACCAGCATGGCTATATGGGGTTTAATATGCCATGGGTTAACTGAAGATACATGTTCATGGTATATTTGTACATTTAAAGTATAAATTCCTAGCAGCATGAGTTCGTGTAACAAACCAGCATGAGAACACAATAATTCTTTCAATCAAAATACAGTCTCCTGATTGAGAGTTTTGACCCTACATGAAGAAAAACCCCATATTTTTTGCAGATAAGATACATAAAATAATTATTGTGAATGACAAGTGATACAGTTTTGTATTTATGCTATGGAAGGGTGAGGTTTAACTGTACTCCAGTATAATGTATATGAACAGTGGTAATTTTAAATTAGTACTGTATATTCTGGAAAATACTATGCCATTTTTGTGGAAAAAAATTATCAAGTTTAAGTTTGCCCAATGACAAAAGTGATGACTACTACTCTGACCTAAGCAACTGGTTCTCTTTTGAGTTAAGAACATTCCAAATCTGAGTAATAAATACTACTTGTATTAAATATTGTTATAGTAAAAGGTCACCAAGCATTCCAGAAAGTTTCAAAAGACATATAACAAATATAAGACTGTCACTTAGACTTTTGAGACATTCCAAAAGTTTGAACTCCACTACAAATTAAATATTTCTTATTTGTATTGTTCCTCTACAAGATATTGGGAGATAATATGAGTGAGAAAAGAAGAAAAAGGATTAACAAAAATATTGCTTTAACACTTGAAATTATAATAACAAAATCCTATGTGTTGACAGAGCAGTAAGTCATATTTCAAAATGCACTTGTGTTGCTTTTTGGGGACTCTTCAGAACAGTGAAAGCTGAACAGTTTGTTTCCTATTTCTTGTCAGAGCCAGAGAGTTAAAGCTCAAGATTGTTTTGAGTCAGGAAAAGATTGCTTTAGATCATTAATGGAAAACAAATGGGGGGATTAAGGCAGAAGACAATAGAAAGGAATAAAATGTGTAAAAATGCCTCATTTTTATTATCCTCCAGTGCTGATGTTGAAAAAAATCCCTTCAACGGGTGAACCTAGTTGAGAGTATTGCCCAAAAGCTTATTGCCTTTTAAAAATATTATTTTGTAAATATTTCATGTCAAGCTATCAAGCTAAAACAAAATACAATACCCTAGTATGTAAGTTCTTAAGAATTATTGCTCGAGAAGACTGGTTAAGTTTCACACTAAGAAAAAATAAAAGGGGCTTTTAATACTTTGAATCATTTATCCCTTCTCTCAGTTACAAAATGAAAACGACACAGAAGGAAAACCAAAAGGAAAGCAAAGAAAAATAAGGTGAAAATGCTAACAGTAAACAAATACCTGCCTGGGGTAAAGTTGTGGCCAAAAACTGGCATCATTAATACCAATTCATCAAGACAGCCTGATTTTGTGACAAATATGACTGCTATGGTTGTGAGCAGACCTGCAGTCTTTCTAACCTGTTTATGGTAGATCTGCACAAAATAGCAAGTTCTCTATAAATTTCTGTACATCCATGTAACGCTTTCAAGACTTTAAATTTGATCTAGATCATATTGGTGTTTGATCAATTTTTTTTTTTGCAATAAGCACTACAATAGATATATTTTGATGTTTAATGATGCCACCCTTGCTTTCCTCCTTTTTGATTCTGTAAAATATGTAAAGGAAAACATTCTCAATTACCAATGTTTTAAGTTACAGGTGATTATTTGAACTCACAGTAGCACAAAAATCTAGTGCTAAAGTATAAAATGGGTGCTTAAGATCCTCTACTGACATCAACACTGTGCTCATTTATTAACAAGCCTTCTTTAAAAGAAGGTATGAAATTTCATGTTCTTTCATTGGTGACATAAGTGTTTAACTTCTTTCACGAGATTCTTCAGTGATTCATACAGACTAAAACAGTCTTTGACAAACCACTGCATGCATGAGTACAGAGCAAAAATAGTGGTTGACAGAGAAAGGAAATTAAAACAAGCAAAGCAATGTGAAAGATGTAGATAAATGAAATGAAAGCAGAAATGAGACAACAGTCTTTTTTACTTCCTTGAAAAATATTTCCTGTTGTCAGTATTTGCAATGACCTTATTGGTATTCATTATAATGGAGGAAAGACCTGTTCATTGCTAAATATTACTTTAAGAACTGAAATAGAGTGGAAGCCAATTGACATTTTTACCTAAAGACACAGTGACTATAACAATGCAGCTTTGAGGGGCTCTCTAATGTCAAATAGAGGAGCATGTCACATATCTTGTTTCCTGGAACCATTAAGTTAGTAGCATGCTTCCCTCTAACAATAATAGAGCAGCTACTGGAGTTGGTATCAGAACAAAAATACTTAAGGCAGACAGTTTTCCTTTACATTTAGCTTAAATTCTAATTTAGTTGTTTTATAGACTGAAAAAAACCAGTTTAGGTATTTATATAACTGTGAAATATGCTCTGCACTATCAATGCACTAGGTCATTTGGCTTAGACATGCACAATACTTCCCTTTAATACTGATCCAAGTACATGTTGTTCTGGAAACAGTTCAATAGCAGCATTTTCATCTAGAGCCAGAATGCACTCGTTTTCCATTTCTATTGTCTTCTGCACTTTATCTTAAGTGGGGAAATATATGTTAGTTGCAGCATATTTAACTTAATTTTATTTAGTTTTACAGGTGCACTGATGCATTTGGATAATCTTTAAAGAAACAGCTGTAGGAAATATAATTATCTTCAGCAGTATTTCTCCAGATAATTTTTAGAACAAAGCCCAGTCAAGATAGAAGTTTCAAGATGGAAGTTTTAATCTTTACTAGCAATCTAAATGGGATCTCAGATCCACAGTCTTCAGTTTTATATCCCAAACAAATGCTGTATATCATAGCTCACTCAGATCTAAATGACACTGCCTAGACAATCTACTGTTCATCTATTAAGTAAGAAATCAACAATTAAAGGGTATTAATCCCAGCAAGTGTTTGGCTACCAAATTGTGCTCAATACAGAAATTAGGCACAATCCTGTTGCAATCCTGTATGGAGACACTGAATTGTGGACTGCC
The DNA here is from genome assembly GCA_013400955.1 of Drymodes brunneopygia. Taxonomy (NCBI): domain Eukaryota; kingdom Metazoa; phylum Chordata; class Aves; order Passeriformes; family Petroicidae; genus Drymodes; species Drymodes brunneopygia. The sequence goes on from VZTZ01043893.1 coordinate 115,707, forward strand.
TTCCTCGGAAGAAATAAGTCACCATGAAACCTGACAGACAACACTCAAAAAGAACCAATAAGCACAACTAACAACAGGGTATTGTTCAAATAAGCTACAGTTCTATAAAACCTGATGCATTCCAATCATTTTATAGCTTTTAACTAGCTGTATATCTGCTAAATATATGCAGCAGAGCAGTTCTTAAATCTTCGATCTGTTTATAGCCCAAATGACACTACTCTTTATTCCAGCCAAACTTCTATTAGAAAGTAACAATAAGCAAAATACAGTTTCATGAATGCTCATAAAATTATAATGTTCCAGCATGTAAAAGAAAATTAAAAGTATGCGGAAACATCTTTCATTCCTTTTCTGGTAAAAATTATAAAGAGGCTTCATGCACTTTAAATCAGTCTATTTTAATTTATGTTACAAATGCAATTCCTCCTATTACTCTGAGCAAACCTACTTTAGTACAGCAAGAGAGAAGGACTCAAATTTACAAGAGAAGGCATCCCTTTCATATAATAAAACAGCTTTCTCCTAAGTTTCTAAGACAGGCTATATTTTCTGTGTTTTATAATTAATTCCCCAAAGATATCTGGGGCCCACCAACCTCCTAGAAACCATTGAAATAGGTCCTCTATTCCAAAAGAAACAGGAAAAGCAGTAGGAGACAGTACCAGTGATATTCTGTCCATGATAAAGCTGTTATTTTCATTCCTCCTATAGCATAACCAGACAGTCTAAAACTGTCAGGGAGTTGGAGTGAAAACATAACAGTTGATGTGAAAATGAAAAATAAGTGTTGATGTCTCATGAGCTAAGAATTTGGATCAAAGAAAACCCAAAAGTATCAGCAAAGTTGTCTGTATATCATCAAGATTCCAATGAGCAAATCCTCAGCTGGAGATCTGCCCCCTACACTTCATCCTGTGAACCAAGCAGATTTGGACAAGGATTCTGTCTCTCCCCAAATCCCTGTCTTCCCTGCAGTCACAGAGGAGAAAAAAGGCAATAAATGAACCTACGCAAACCCAACCAAACGTTGGTCAAGTTAAAACCCTCACGATGTAGATGCCAGACAAAACGGCACTGGTGCTATCAGGCATCCCAGTCCTACTAATCAAAGAGAAAGGAATATAATGTTTTTGCAGAATGGGAATACTTAAAGGCAGCTGAACAACTTGGACCTTATAGGATGAAAGAGGACAAGTCAGAAAGGTATTGGCATCTGGTATTAGTACAAGAGAATGTATTCTGGGCACACAGAGTCCCAAAGAGTCCAGCACTCTAGAGGTCTCCAACCAGCCACACTTGACATATGAAAAAACCTACAGCAATTACAAAATAGCAGTGGAATAAAATACTTGAGTTTTAAACACAATTAAAGTTTTGCCGGTTCAGTATCCAATTACAGACTGAATCCTCTCACCTTTCCTCATTTCCCTTTGCTCTCACCTTTCCTCATTTCCCTTTGATGCCAGGTGCCCTTTAACAGGCACTGTACAAAGTTTCTGGCTTCGAGACATCAAGAGGACAGTACTTCAGCTTTCCTTTTTTAAGCATACTTTAAGAGTCAGAAGACTGAATTATAAGCTTTGAATATTTGTGTTTTAAGACAAAATAACTCTAAAATAAAATTATGCATAGCCTATCAGAAGAGCTATGGGAGATGATTACAGGAATTTATTCAAAACATTCAATATTACTTACCTTTCGGAGAAAAACTTTTAACCCATATACAAAGTGATCAAGGGTGGCAATTTTCAGTTATGTTGCAGTTGTAAAAGAACCTATCTTTTCAAGAACAAAAAATAAGTTTAATGCTAGAAAATGTATTCAAAATTTGCAACATAATCAAACCCTTTTATATTTTAGGGTTCTTAATTGAGAGAAAACTGTGACAAAAAAAAGTCTTAAAGGTATTTAAATTCTTTTTTGTGGTTTAATTCATTATTTTTTTTTAAAACCCCAAACATTTGAGAAAACTGATATGAATAACTCTTCATTCAACATATGCCCTCAGTATGAGGATTTTTAGGCAAATCCAAAGGAAGCTTTGCCCAGTTACTTAAGTGAATTCTTTCCCCATGTTGAGCATATTAGGGTGAAGTGAACCAGGCACCACCTCAGGTCACTCTCCAAAGAAAATTTTGGAAACAAAAAAGATCTGAGGAAGATTCTGAAACACTCTCAAGTGAAGCACACATATGTACAAGATCTTGTAGTGAGACTAGTGAGTCTAATTTTTAAACTGGTGAGTTTAATTTGTATCTTTAAGTGGTTGTACATCACTGATAGCCAAGAAATAAATCCCATGTAATCAAAATTATTTTAGGTGGTATTGAGTCCTCCATGTGAACAGAAACTGCTGAACCACTTCTCCAAATACAAAACTTTTTCTGTGCATCTCTTACATTATGATGATTTATAAAAATGTGCATGACCTCCGGCAGGCTCTTCTTTAGATGCAAAGAAAGCATAATCTTTGCATTGCCAGTGATGCAGTTTTATCTATTTGATTGCTTTCTGATTACAGAGGACCTCAGAGTCTTATGACAGATATTGATGCAATCATTGAACAAAACAGTATTTTACATACAATACTGCAGCAGGACAGTTTCACGTGAAATCTAATGTCCAAGTGAACTGAACAAAGGATCTTGGTTCTCAAAAAAAAATATTTTGTTCTGGCACTGTTTCTAGATCATTGTAAAATTAAAATTTCTAAGATACTTTGTTTAAAAACTAAAGATGACCTAAAACCAGTAATACTGAAAACCAGAAATCATAATCGTAAATCCATTCCCTTTCAATAAAGAAAAAAAAAAAACCTTAATTTTGATGTTGAATTGTGCAAATTGAAGTATTTCTGTAAGCCGATGATCAGTCAGTCACTTTGTTGGCATTACATAAAACCCTGTAAAACATCAGCAATTCTGCTTTGGCTCTACCTTTCTGAATCCCAGAGACTCCTTCACCAGTAAGACACTAAAAACACATTGGCATGTATAAACTGGTTCAAACTCCATGGAAGAGCACAGAGAGTCAGGATGACACGGAAAGAGAAATCTCTACTCATTGTAAAAGCCAAACAGCAGTTCAGCTTTCAAACAGATAGATCTCCTCATAAGAGGAGAGAGACTCACCATAAAGGGAGCCAGTCTCAGACTATCACACATCTGTCATAATCCTGAGATAGATACCACAGTGATGAGAAGAGTTAAAATTAATAAAAAGAGGAACTATCATTATCTTTGTGCACTGAATAAGAGGAGAGTTATAAACAAAAAATTCTGTCTTGACTGGGCAGATGCACTTACACCACAAATGCCTGTGGACAGATGTTCAATTACATTCGCATATAAAACTGCGACAGACGTTCAAACTCGCATATAAAACTCCTTTTGAAGACTGAGAACTACCCACACCATTTACTATATAAGGACAGTGGATCTAAGCTCTGTATTATTCAATTTTCAAACTATTTAATAGGAGAATCTGTTGCTAATGAAAAAGTGAACGTTTTGCTATTTCTGTCAAATCCGTTAGACAAGATGTTTGAGGAACTCTCAAAAAGAAAGAAAAATACAGGAACAGAAACTGTCTGTAATGTTCATCCCAGTAAGGATCCTATTTATTCCAATTTCACTTGTATGATGCAAAGACTATAAGTGCAATTATGACAGCATGCAAAATTCAAAAGTGATTGGACTGCTTTTCATTACTGCTCAGCGTGTGACTTGTGTGTGTCAATAATAACAGCAGCATGATTTTAATACATATGCTGGGCAAAAGGTTTTAAGAGATTTGAACAAGAACCGCTAGCATCTGTTTGTAAGCAAAAATTTTGCAAATAAAGTAGAGCTGAAGTCAGGAATTTCCATCTCACTTATCTGGTTGTGACTAACTGCATTGATGGATGCTTTGTCTGGTGCATGTGGTGTACAAGTGGTGAAAGATTAAGGGCAAGACATCAGAGAGACAAGAAAAATTGCTGCACATCAAGCAGTCCATCTGCTTTGGCCATACAACTGTTACTATCAAGTGACTGAAAGGCCAAATTTCAGTCTGCTTCTGAAATTGGGCCATCTAAAAAACAGTCTCAAATTCTACTCACTAATATACATTTAAGACTTCTGTGAATTCTCTGTGGATACAGTTTCACATAAATCAGTGCAAGACAAAAGCAGGAATTTTGGTTTATGTTTAAACTCAGGCTTCTTAAATGCCACTTAAGATGGGGTGTGTTGTTTTATTTTTATATCTGACTTGAGGAATAAAAATAAAGACTTCAATGACTACAAATTTAATACTGTGGACTGTAACACTGTGAATGTTAACCTACTCTATTTTAAAAAGTTTATATATAAAACCCACACAAATATGATTCACTATTACACATGTAAGCCGCTAAAAATCAAAGACAGATGAAAAAGGACTGGTGATACCTCTCTCAAGAAGTTTTCTGTGCAGCTTTTAGAAGTTCCCCCTGTTTAAAGCACACTGAAATACCCAAGTTTAGATAAAAATAAATTCCCCAGATGCACATATAAAATGTTTGGTTAGATGAGGACTGTCACAAGAGCAGCCAGATGTGAATTATCTCCTACATTGCAATCTCGTTTCTTTTTGACCATTGCACTGTCCTTGCTAAGGTGGGCATTGTACCACACACATCTGTATTTGTGACTCCTTTTTGTAGTAATTCATTAACTGCCTTATAAATTTATATTAAAGGAGAATTAAACATGGAAAGCCAAGTACTACCAGCTACATTGAAAAAAATCTGGATGGTTTTATCTTTTGGAAGGGAATAAGGTAGGGTAATACATAACACAGAAAAGACAGCAGCTCCACAGGACCGATCAATACACAATGATAATGAGAGGTGCCTTAAGCACTCAGTTCAAGAGTGGCAGTGTCACAGAGACAACTGAATAAACTAAAAAATCTTGGGTTTTGATCACCTAAAGCTAATTCTCAGCACAATTGTTTTCCAAACTTGTTCAAAATTAAAATTTTGAACTTGAAATTTCAAATGTATAACTCAACAGTCTAAAATAAACAGTTATTAGACTTGGTAAAATGTACTTATAGTTAAAAATTAAGTCATAAGCTGCAATAGTGTCACCAATGAACACTTCAGATTTTTAGTTTTTCACCTGGTTATCAATTCATTGCAACATTAAACACGAAGTGAGTGCTAGCATAAGAAAACTATTTCAGGAATATGTAGCCCTTTTACTAAAGACTCTGTCTTTCCACAAAATCCCATCCTACGAGATGAAAAGAGTTCATTCTGAATGTAAACCTAAGGACGTTAAGTATCCTATAAAATTACTTAGTATTGTCCAGATCATCAAAAAGCATCTCTCATTTAATTAACTTATAATCAAGTGTTCGGAACACAACTTAGTTTTGCTATGAAAAACCTACCAAATATAACATATTTTCCAAACTAGTTTACCACTATTATCTAAAAAAATCCTTGACATTTCTCAGAAGCAGTTTTCCACTCATCATGCAGCCCAGTTACAGGTTAAAGAGCTAAATCCTGTAATTATTCAGATTATAAGCCTATTTCCTGAATAAATATACAGCTCCTTCTAAGTTTGAAAAGCCTTGCCCAGCATTCTTTGGACTCTTTGTCTACAGTAAGCTTTTTCCATTTCTAACAAGCATATTGTCAATATTTTTTTTATTTGAAAATAATAATTCTCAGCCCAACATCCAACAACCATTACATTTTTAGTACTTTCATTGAAGCTGGCACACACAAAAAAGCTTTTTTTGGGAAACCGTTTGCTAAAACAAGTTTTTCTCCCAAAGTAATCTATTACTTTCATCTCTCTAAATTACTATTATAGATTAACAAAACGGAAAGCAACCCAGCTTTTCAAATAAGTTATCTTCCTTTTAAAAAAATACAAAGAAAATTATTTCCTCTGATTTATTGAGTTTTTTCCAATTAAATGTCTCTCTCAAAACCAATGGCTCAAATTCCCCACAAATACTTTAAATGTGATGTGTCAGAAAACTTTGTTTTGACATGATTCGTATCATAGTACTTGTTTACAATTCTCAGGCGATAACATTTTACCATGACTACAGAAAGCCTTGAACTGGAAGCTTGCCCCCTGCAGGATTTCTTTCAGGACACAGCATTCAGAAGAATGCTCTGTGGTGGGATTGTCATTTGTGATGCTTTGCAATACTTACACAGCATCTTCATAGACAGCAGAGACAGAACCAACTTCAGTATTTCAAGGTGTGTATTTTTCCTGCCTCCTGCACAAGAAACAACGTTGCTATTTCCACCTATCCAGGGCACCCCATCATGCACATTGAAAGGTCCTAAGGGAAGTCTACATTATAAATTCAATTCAATATTTAAGTTTTGCGCTGAAATAACCATGTTAAATATATTAAACTCTATGATGGGGAGCTACATAATGCAAGATAAATACACTAATAACTGATCCCACAGCAACTACAGCTGTAACAAAGGGAGCTTGTTTGATTTTCCTGCCAAATTAAATGTTCTAAGCCAATGTCATTTTATTTAGCAGGCACTGTTAGTGTAAAACTCTTTTAATGTAGCTATGAGAGCCAAATTCCTAAAATGAACAATGAGCTTTCTAAAAGAAGTTGAGGCTTTGAAGACTAGGTGGCTTCTCATGAAATTCATGTGCATCTACCCTGCCTATGTGTAGGAGCACAGAGAATTGTTCTGGGTTTCATTTCATGCACTCTACTGGGCTCTATTCTGCCACAGCAAACCTGATACTTTTACACATTTTGACTAAATTTAAAACTCATTTGTGTTTCCTGGCACCACACCTTTGAGACCCCAAATCCTAACTACCTGTCTTGCTGCCAAGAACAATTACTTTGTCTCTCACCATGGGCACAAGAGATTTGCCCCACACTAAAGAGAAACCACAAATTCTCTATAAACAGGGAAGAATGGACAGAAGACTTTTTCTTCCCCCTAATATTTAAAGCGCTTGATTTTTCTTGCATCTTGCTGGGTTTGTTATGTTTTTTATTGGTTTTCAGAGGCATTCAAGAGAAAACATGGGGAAAATCAATCTCAGTTGTTAAAAATCTCAAGCATTTTTAAAAATTGGAGCAAGTTAGAGCTATCTGTTTATTTAAAGTCCAGAAAGCTCCACTATGATCACATAATGTAGACATGGCCAATTTGTGGTTCTTGAGCCACATGTAACCTTCAGGCAGTTCAAGTGAAGCTCTAATGGGGCTCAATCACGCAACAAACACGTCTGCCCTCAGCTGCTGAACAATCCAAACCTGCAGTTCTGGGGCATCACCCATGGTTATCCTACTTATCTCTTTCATCAGACTGAAAAATATCTGCAAAGCTCCAACATCAGCAGATAAAAGCAGGCACATTCAAAGTATTCTCATAATGTTATTTCATAATATTCATAACAATCTTCTTCTGCAGTACTTCCCCCTTTAAAGTATCCATTTCCACTATTTAAAATACCACCATAATTTCATCAGGTTACTTGAGGACAGAGACCACTATTGAAGTCTTGTCGCCATCTCAACACACTGCCTGACTACCAAACATGGCATTTTTCACTTATGAAATTCTCCTAAAAAAAAA
>VZTZ01043893.1:123372-174306 GCA_013400955.1 Drymodes brunneopygia
AAAGCAGTTTCTCCTCTACAGTACTTAGATTTTTCCCTACTTCTCAAATCTTTTTGGTGTTAACTTGGTACAAGTACTGCCATATATGAGAAAGACTCAGTGTCTATCCAGTCATCTATAAACTACCTTTGAATGCCCACTTATCCCTGAACACAGAAGACTTTGGTTTAAAGCGCTGTGTTAAGCTACACAAGTATGAAACAGATTCAAATTTGTTCATTAAAAATACCAAAACATATTTTAGAAAAAAATAGGGTTATATCAGCTGTAAATTTGGGGGGGGGGAAATAAAGCATTTCTTTGAGATATACATCAGTAAGGCAATTAAAAAATCTTAAGTCATAAGATTAGTTTTACAGGTATTTTATAATTATTCCTTAATATGCCAACAACCATAGATGGTTGTAACTAAGAAACGAAAAACTGCCATTGTAACTGATTTGAGTTTCATATAAAATTCAGTATTGGAATGCTCCATATTACTTACATCTCTTCCTCATACCAGATTCTTGCATAGGGAAATATGCACATACTTAAAATTATACATACACCCTAATTCAGATTAACTTTCTTTCCAAACCGTTGTAATTACAATGAAGGCTTCCTGCTTTTCCCAGCAGATGTCACTGCAAGGCAGGTGCAGAGCAGGCACATGTGTTGAAAGAATTGCAAAATGCAGCATAAGCTGCACAGGTTCCCTTGCCCATACAAAAGGGCACTTTATGAATCATTAAAATTCAGTATAACTTTTTTACAAGATAAATTTAGTTTAACTGCTACAACAGCTATAAATTGCAATCTTAAAGTTCCATTTTCAGCTATCTCATCCTTTCTATTTCCTTTTAGGAGCTACATTTGATTTATCTTAGAATTCTACTATGCATTATCCTCTGTAATTTCAGACTACTGTAATATCATTTTTAAGTGCCCTTTGAGGTATTCAAGGAGAATCTGCAGCTGACTGTTAATGCACTCACTTTCTCAAAACTGGGTGTAACAAAAACATGGGCATGTATCTGCGTAGGCAGCCTTGAAATAGCTTTGTGCCAACAAGCTACTTACCCTCCCCATATTCAGTGTCATTCTAGTGGGGAGATGTCACATGGTTGAGCAGGTCCTCAGCTCCTCTTTAAAAACAGGTACATGAAAATACTTTAATCACGTCAATCTCCCTGTTTGCACTTTTTCCAAGATAATTTTCTTTTGTAAAGGAAAAGGCAATAGTTCAGATAAAGATTAAACCAAAGGAAAAGAACACATTTACAGAAATTGAAAAGGAAAATTGTGATTACCAGTGACTTCACAAGCTGGAAGCGTTCTAGCTTTCAAATCTCAGACTAGAACAGAGCCTTTAGAAAGGCAAATAATTAAAAATGCATTCTTAAACTGAAAAATAATTTGATCAGCAGATATTAATTTGAGGAACAAATGCATACAGTAATTTTTACACAGATTCTTCCACAGTAGACCTCCACAAGCTTCACACAAATATGCTTTGAACAGTTCCATTCTGTTCTGTGGAAAATGCAGTTTTTCCTAAATTGGCTGTCAGGGCTCCATCCAACTCCCACAATACTTAGTGGGATTTTTCAAAATAATTCCCTGTGAGATAAATAATCCCCTATTGAGCTACTTCTTAGAAAAAAAGTTGTCTACACCCAATGGGGCAAACAGAATTCTGCAAATTTGGATTTTAACTCTCAACCTCTGGCTAGCAGTGGTAAAGGTAATGCAGCCAATGGCTGGTTCCAGTCTACAAGCAAGCTATTACTGAGCCTCTTATTTTCATTAAACTTGTAGGAAACAACTACAGCTTATGTAGCTTTGGGCTTGAAGGAGGTGAATTTAGAGCTTTGAAGAGATCCAGCCTGATCCTAGCTTTCTTAAGTGAAGATCTTAAAAACAGCACAACCTCTAAAAGCTTTGAAAAAAGGCTGAGAAAATAAAGTCAAAAAAAGCTAAGAATCAAAGCACTGCGGGTAAAATGTATTGCATGACTTGAGGGAAAAGTGTTTCTACTGAGATGTTTAATTTCATAACAGATTGGAAAAACCAAAATAGGATCTTTAGTTTTATGAAAGTGTTTGTTCAAGAATCAGGTCTACTTAGAACATTCAGAGTAGAAGATTAGTCTTCAGAAAGAATTCATCTTTAGATATATTTGATCAGTAAGCACTTTCAGTCTTGTGGATCTGTGGGAGAGAACCATCACATCTGTTTCGTGAGTTGTATTCTCTAGTCATGATTCACATGAGTTAACATGCTTTAAGGACACTTCCTGGACATTTGAACTAAAAATTACTAACAGTGTACTCTGCTATAAGTAATTACAGCATCTTGCTTCATCAGATGACTGCTCTGGTCTCTAAAATGCGATTCATGTGAAAGCTAAGTTTAATTTCTTATTTATTTCAGGAGTTCTGATTATGTAGAATTCCCAAAAGGGGAAAAAAGTTAAAAGTTTCCTTAGAAATTATTTGAGATTTTGTATAATTTCTTTCTTCAAATTGCAGACCAACAAGAATTTCCTAAGAATCCATCTCATTGAAGAAAGATAGCAAAGATGATTTAATTGATGCATTGACAATTTCCATAGTCCTGCTTTTCAAGCTATGCCTTTATGAAAAATGAACTAAACTTTAGCCAACTGCCATTTTAGAAAGGAATATGTTCATACTCTGTTAATCATCAAATACAACAAGGACATTTGAAGTCATAATTCAATCTGCTGTGATTGGATGCAGCTCCGCCAACCTCAACAGGTTAATTATTTCACTGATATTGCTTCACAGACCTACATTCACCACAGTAACAAACAGCTGTTCACCATTAACAAGAGTCTATTTGACAAGTGGCTTTATTATTTTTTAATTATTCACTTTAATCTTTCACAGATTTGAATCATCATTTTCAATTACAATTATGCTTGACAAGAACTTCCTTTGGGAAAAGAGTCTGGAGAAACAACATTTCCTTCAGGCTACTGAGGACGACAACACGACATTCGCGGTGTTTTCCAAGCCACCCCATCAGTTTGGGTGATGTAACAAACTATTCCTAAGATCACATTATCGGCTTGATAGCTTGGTGCACAAAAATCAGTTTCTATTTCTTTTTGCACAAGTAGTACATGTTTTCACTGTCAATGATCTATGTAACATGAATTCGGAAGAGCATTCTTAAGCTTCTCACTTGATACTTCAATATGACTATTCATTGCACAGTTAAAAAGGTTTAAACCTTTGCAGAATAAGGTATTTCTATTGCAAATACTTTTAGCCTTCCCCTTTTTCAGTTCTGCTAACTCTATGCCTACCCAAATTCATAGTTAGGTTAAAATTTTAAAACAACAATGTAGGTATCTGAATGAAACCATCTTTTGCACAGGTTCAGTCAGCCAGCTCCCTAAAGTACTAGGCAAGATCCCCAAACAGACACCATCAGTAGAATGTTGCTTAGTTACTTGAATGAAAAAAAGCTACTTGAGTTAAGATCAAAGTCTAATTACAACATCTGCATCACAGCACTAAGTTGATCTCATTATAAACAGGATGAGTTTGTAATTCTTCCACCAGGAAAAAATAAAGGAAAAGAATACTCCCTTATTAGGAAAAAAAAATTCTCACAGCAATTTTTCAAAGTAATACACTGCTACAGTTCTTACAAAAGAACAGGGATGTCCCTTGATAACATCTGAACACTGATGTAAACTCAAAGTTATTGCAAACTTCATGCCTTGCAGCCATCAATGCCTCCAAATCGTTCATGCAGGCAGTAGCACCTTTGTTATTGAATGCATCACTGTCCAGGTTCAGCTTTGCCCTCTTGAAGGCCAGAAAAACAATCACACAGATTTCACCTTACTCCCAATGCCTTAAATATATTTTCCATATCCACTGACAACGTTGATTTACAAACCTAAACATTTGCTTCCATTTCTTTGGTAGCTATGAAATTCAACTTAGCTTCCACAACACTAGCTAAGGTAACAGGGAATTAAGTTTAAGCAACATAACCCAAGTACTGAGGAACTGGCATTCTTGATACCCTTTGAAAGAGAATAAACAGGAAAAAAGACATTAAAGATGGAGCAGCATGAGCAATAATTGAACCCTTTTCCATTCAGGCTCAGTCTACAGAACTCTATATCACACCTAGGAATCTGGAAAGATGACACAGCCATTATTTCTGTGTGAATCTTCAATCTCATCTTATTAGAATAAAGAAAAACATCTTCCAGCTTCCACAGTCAGCAGCTAAGGAACTCAGTCACTGAAAATCCTTGCCATGGTTTTCTTCCATTTTTGTTCATGACAGCATTTGGGTGACATTACTTAACCACCAGCATTTGAAAGTCAGTATGTTACAATAACAGATTTAATTCTGTGAAATATTTTGCATTGTAGTATTTTCTGAGGTATGGAACCCTTCCGACATCATTCCTACTCCTTTTGTTAAGTCATAGCAGTCTCACACCAGTAAGATCAGTCATCAAATACAGGAGTAGGAAGCACAAAGGGCAACTCATTCCAATAGCCTTAAATATTTTAAAACATCACTAGACAAGACACGGCAGCTTGAAAATAGAAATGCAGAAACACAGACACGGAAGTGAAAATTCATTCAAGTTTAGAATAATTAATTAAGGGATGATGACAAGGGAAGACATGTCAATATTTGGGCACCACTATGTTCCACCAAGATATTTGTTTCAGGAAAGAGGAATGCTGAAGGCATAGGACCCCTCACAAAGGCAAAGACTAAAACTATTGTAATCCTCAAAGACAATTGCTCTTACGAACAGTTGGATTGACTGTCTCTCCAAAGTTTCAAAAACACCTCTCCAGCTAAAGCATAAGAGATGTGCACAAATATGGATAAAACACAGAGTTATTCCGATATATAACAGCGCAAAAATAACTGTAGAATCATTCACATATCCATAAGGAATACATGCATCACTGTAAGAACAGAGAAATTGCAGGTTCCTGTTCTAATAATGCCTGCTTTTCCCTTCATGCTACCTTTCCTACTTTATACTACCCTCATGAAACCTATTCCAAAGTCCGTGACCTTTTTGGTTTTTTTGTTGTTTTAGTCCCTTTTCTACTTTGTTATCTGTTCCTCTCAAAGAGTACAGACTACTTCTATTAATACTCTAGTGCATTTGATGCCTGAAAGACAATTTTATAGCAGTAAAAACAAATACATTGCATTTAGTTGAGAACACAACAGTTTAACTAACAGAATTCAAGATTTATCACTGCATGGGGTATATCTGTATCCAATTACTGGTGCTAAGGTGAAGTCAGATTTTGCCAACTTAATCAGCATTTCTCAGGCAATACCAAGACTTCAGATGTCTCAGAAAATTGAAGGTGCTCCTATACCTCTCCACAGAAAGAGAACTGGCTAATAGGTAAAGAAGAGTTCCATACAGTTTAATCAAAATTATGATCTAGATGCAACTGCTAACTATGCCCCTTACATAACAAAATTCCTTCCCAGTGAAGAAACATTATATTAATGCTTTGTTTCTTATACTTTCCCTCACCCTTTGTATAAAAGCATAAATAAAAGACTAAATAATTGCTATGACAAATATTAACATGCTTTGTAAGGACTCTACACTAGGGAAATGACACAAGGTTCAGAGTATCTCCAAAAATAGTAATAATAACCTTTAATCACAAGTACTTTTTAGAATGTATTTGTTTCCTTATTTTTTAATGGAATATTCTACATTCCATTAGATAATTAAACTGTGAATAAAGGTATGCAAACAGGACTCCACAACAATAGGCTACAGGAGATGACAGTATGTGGTAACTACTCAAAAACTCTAATAGTTTCAGAAACCCACACCAACTGACAGTGGTTTATGGAGAACTTGGGTAACGTGCAAGTAAAATATAAAACTTTACAAGGAAACTGTTCCCAAACAAGAAAGTCCATATTTGTAGACAAAAGTTCCAATGTACGCATTGCTACAAACTATCAACACATCAGCAATGCTACAAAACTGATCTGAGAACTGCAATGAGCAGCAGCTCTGTAAGAGACAGGAAACCAGCAACCAGATTTGCTAAGCAGGATGGCAAGGCACAGCCTAAGAAGGCCAAGCCCAAGCAACGCAGGCCTAACAGCAAGGCCCAAGAGTCCAAGCCATCAGACAAACCTATGCTAACAGGACCAGGTCCATAAACAAATCAGCAATTCCAGAGATGGCTCTGAAGACACAAATGTACCGCTCAAACCTGAGCTTGGTATGGCTGGGGAACCCAGGTAAATGAGGACAGGGCAATTAAGGCCCATCAGTGCATTCTGAGTTCTGAGAGGGCTTGGGAACAAAAACAGTGAAACAAAAGGAAACAAAAACAAGTGCACCAAAGGCTTTCTAACACAATTAAGCACCAAACTCTCCTCCTAAAAGCTGATTGTTTCCCATGATAACACAAATGGATTAATTGCTAATGTATTTATCTAATTTTACAGTCTCCAAAGAGAAGGGATTTCAAATTTCACAAAAATATTTCAAATAAGGGCATTGAACCTAACTATAAACAACAATTATTAGGAACCAAAGCCAAGTGGAGTGAACAAAACAAGTACCTGAAAAAAATAACAACCTGAGTGCAGGTGATGCTTGCCAGGGTAATACAGGTGTTTCATATATATCTTATTCTTAATTACTCTAATTATCTGATGATTTAGTCTTTGTGCTATCTCTATATTAAAAATATTTTTGTAGATCAATGTCTTTTATTGACTCCTATCAATAAAAATTGTAAACTAACTGATCTTGCTGGAGTTTTTAAGTTAAGATTCAATGAAATATATATTCCTGCTCTAAAAATCAGTCTAAGTTATAGTCTAACATGAATACTCTGTGACTGTATGAAGAAGTGATAATAGTTGTTCTGAAAAAAGCAATATGGCCTATCACAAAACCCAGAAAAGATATAAAAGAAAATCTACCTATCTGAATTGGAGGAAAGGAGATAAAAAAGTATAACACATAGCTGTGGTGTGGAGGAACAGAAGTGTAAAAAAAAATTGTTAAATATTTTTTCAAGCTAAGTTCCAGGTGGGAAAACAGATCTACTGAACAACTAGCTTCAGACCTAAAGCCTTTAAGTTCTGCTCCTGCTCAAAAAGCAGGCATGGCAAGGATTCCTAGAGTGCCTGGGTAGAATCCTTAGACAGTTCTGGGGAAATTCCTGGAATGTAGGAATGCTCCTACAAAGTAGAGAGAATTCCTAGAAATTCTTCTAGAAAGACTTTCTAGAAAGAACAGAGGCGTTCCTGGATGCACCTAAAAAATTCCTGGAAAACATAGGGCAAACACCAGACAAACAAGTGAGTTTCCACTGGAAGGCTCCAGGTGCAGGCACACATTTTTCCTGATGCATCTGCTGTGGTGGCAATGACTTCCAGCAGAGATGCAGCCCCAGTGGTATCTACCTAAGGTGCAGTAACTTCACCATAGCTTCTGTCAGCAGGCAGAGATTTTCCACACTGTAAGGCCAGGGCCTAACCACATATGCCTTGCCCATCCAAAATTCCTCACTGCAATGGGAATTTTTTCCATGTAAAGATACAAGACTGGATGCTCACTAGAAAATTAAGTAAACACATTGAGGGTGGCCCTCCCAGAAAGACATGCAGACATACAAAAGCTCTTTCCACTCCTTTTCTAAGCATGTCTTTACTATTTATTTATGAAGTTTTGTTATAATAAAGCCTGGTGTTTGAAATATACAATATCTGGCCTAAGTGTAATGCAGCATTTATATTTACTCAAAGAACCTCCACAAATACTAAAATCCTGCCCTAGAGCATATTCATACCAGCTTCTCACTTTGAACTTTTCTTATTTGATTAATAAACAACCAGACCACATCTTCAAATCCATCTACCATGAAAAAAGACTATGTTAAAAACAGACTTAATTTGTCAATTTAAAATAAAAATTTCAATTTCAATAATAGATAGAGTAAAACCTTCCAAAAAAAATCAGCTTAATATCTTATTTACTTTGTATGCAGGGAATTATTGGAACAAGACAAAATTATTTTATTTTGTGAGTTATAATAATTGGAATTTTGAATATTAGTCCACCAAAACCCAATACATATATTAAAAAAAAACCAAGGAAATACTGTTCTTTCTTTTCAGAACCTTTAATAATTGCATATTCTCCCTTAAAAGAAATTAATCTGGCCCACTAAATATGAAAATAACTAAAATGAACATTTTTCCCCAGAAATAGAGAGCAACAAGCTCAACAAGAAAAAGTAATGAAGCTGAAAATTATCTGAACACTCACTGTGCTGATTTTTCAGTTTCATATTAGAAATGGAGTGAAGACAATGCTGGACAACATTTGATTTCTCCAAGAACTGATGACTACTCCCTCCAAATTATCAGATCTGAAAGGAGAAATACAGCCATTCTTGAAGATCAGCTGCCATCTAGTGAACAGTGAGGAAACTGTTTAAAACATTACCTTCATTTTTTTGCCAATTCAGACTAAATTTTTGGTGGAATATTTTTTGCCACTTTGTCTCTGTAAATTTTTGGGTCTGGAAATTATTCAGGAGCATGGCTACTAAAAAGTATTCATTTGAAATGAGAGCAATTTCACTTAGCAAAGTTTTCTAAGAAAATATATAAATAATATAAACTGTGATTTCACAAATTGTTCAAAAAAAGCCAATACTGTGCTCTCTCAATAGAACATATTAGCTTTTTGGGGGCTTCACTTCACTATACTAAAAAGAACTGAACTATCAGTGTCTTAGAGTAAAATAATCAGTATTAAATTAAAACCTAAAGATGTTTAAGTTTAAATCGACTGAAATGTGCTCATCAAGCAACAATAGCAAAATTTTTATGCTGGACACCAATTTTTGTTACTTTGTTACTAAGATTAGATTTGCAGGTGTTTTCCTTCTCAGGAGAAATCAGGTTTTCCAGATGTTACAATAAGATTCTTAGAAGGAACCACTATATTCATATATAAACCACAGAGCTCGTTGCAAATATTCAATTTTCCATACTTTTCTTTCCTAAAGACAACTTTCTAAAACCAAGCAGAGGGTCTACCACTTACAGTTTGAAACTCTGAAATACAAATCTGCCATTTTAAACAGAGCATGGTTTTTGTTTAATCGAATACGTACTTGAGGGCACTTGTGTTTATGAGAACCTTTGATGGAAAGAAATAAAACAAGAGAATGTGTTTATAAGACATTGGCTTGAAAATACATTTGCCTTCTTGGAATGAAATCTCCTTATAATCTTTTGTCTGTACATTCTCTGGACAGACATTAGTATGTTCTACACCAAATACCTGGTAAGTCTACATATTCCATATAAGCATATTCCATATAAACATTTGCATATGTGTGCAGTGCAAAACCCTGCTATGAAAAGAAAGATTAAGTAGATATCCAGGAGTAGAGGAATAGAAAATAAACACTGAAATGAGAAAATCTGGTCATGAATTGAAAGGAAATAAACCACATGCCCTTTTGCACATAATTAGACTTCAACAGAAGGCTTGCTGGTTTTCACACTGTGCAACCCTACAAAATTCTTGTGAGTTCCTATTCAGCACTTAGAATTATTGTGAACTGGTTCTCTTAACACTGCCTGCTTTTATTCATATGGCTTACTGAAACATTCTGTGTACAGCCTTGGTTCAGTGTTTAACCAGGACACCATCAAGGTTTTCTTACACTTCAGAACACAATACAGGACAGATTGTAGTTGTGCTGTAAACCACCTTCTCTGGGTTTTCTATGAGAATAACTGTGTCTGACACAAATCATGCATTTGAGATCCCAATTCTTGTATGTCTGTGGTCTCAAAGTCTGTGTGTATTCAGCACGTGTGTGACTTCATTTAAAACAAAGCTACGTGCAAGAATAAAACCATGCACATACTAAATTTTATCTTGTAACCCACAACGCTGACAGACCTCCTAGAAGGTTTTTATAAAAGTACTGCACAATTCACGCCACAATCTAAGAAGGTGGTGGACAAAAACTTTTCTTAAATGCTGACTAAGCATACTACAACAGTTTAACCAAATGTTGAGCGAATATCTGTGTCTTAGTTACTTGTATCAGCAGCTTCTCAAGCCAGTCATGTGGCTGATTGAACCCTGACTGCTGGTGACAAAGGAGCAGAGGGAAGCACTGGCAGGGGCACGGGAATAGCGAAGCCCAACATTTGAGAATGTCTTTCATAAGCACCGAACAAGTGGGCGGCCCTAAGGAGACAAAAAGAGGGCAAAGTAATGAGGGTGGCAAACATGACCAGCTCTGTGGAGAACAAGCCAGATGGCAATCAGAAAGAGGGTCAGTGCATTTTGTCTGTGGGATGAAGGTATCAGAAGTCACCAGGACACAGCACTCACCTCGCAGCCATTGCTTTGACAGCCCTTCAAAGGGAAGGCCCAGGGCAGTGCCTGAGGCAGGGCATGAGGGAGGTGGCAGACATGGAGTACTGTGGCCAGTTCTGGGCCCCTCAATTCAGGAAGGACATTGAGGGACTGGAGCAGGTCCAGAGATGGGCAGCGAAGATGGTGAAGGGCCTGGAGCACAAATCCTGTGAGGAACGGCTGAGGGAGCAGGGAGGGCTCAGCCTGGAGAAAAGGAGGCTCAGGCAGGACCTTATCGCTCTCTACAAGTCCCTGAAAGGAGGCTGTAGCCAGGGGGGGCTTGGCCTCTTCTCCGAGACAGGTCGAGAGGCTGTGGTCTCGAGTTGCACCAGGGGACGTTTAAGTTGAACTTTAGGAAATAGCTCTTCACAGAAAGCGTGATGAGACACTGGAATGAACTATCCAGGAGACACCGTCCCTGGCTGTCCTTAAGGAGAGACTGGATGTGGCACTCAGTGCCACGGTCAGATTGACGCGGTGGTGTGGGGACACAGGTGGTATGCCAGGATTTCAGCGCTCCCTTTCTACCAAACTCATCCCCTGCCCCTGAGGCGGCTGAGGCGGGGCGCAGTGCGCGTGCTCCGCTGTGGCGCATGCGCGGGGCCGCCTGTCAGCGCGGGAGCGGCTCCGCTCTGGCCCGCCCGGGGGTCCTGTGCCGCCCGCCGGGGTCGGCAGTGCCGGGCGGCCGCGGTGCCAGGGGCGGTGGTGGAGCGGGAGCCCCGCGGGAGGGCGATGCGCGGTGAGTAAGGAGCCGACGGGCCCGCGCAGAGCAGGAGGGTTGCTGCCCGCCCTCGCGGAGGCAGCGATGGAGGCGGCAGCCTTAAAGCTGCTCCCGCTGGACCCGGGAGATGAGGGCACCCAGCGGTGCCGTTTGGGACCTGCCGCGCTCTCCTTCCTGGGAGCCAGGATCGGCGCCCCACTGAGGATATCGCTGCCCGGCGGGTGCTGTGTGTGCACGGCGTGGCCCCGGCACGACCTGGCGGACGGGTACCTGCAGGCCGACCTGAGCTGCAGCACGGCGGGGCTGAGGGCGCGGGACCTGCGCGGGCTCTCGCTGAGCGTGGGCCGGCTGCAGCTGCTGCCCCACCGACAGCTGCGAAACGCGACCGTCAGAGTGGTCCTCAGGAGCGCCGCGCTGAAAAAGTCGACTCCCAGAGCGGTGTTGCAGGAGACAATCAGAGAACTGCTAAGAAATGTGTATGTTTCGCCTCGTTATGTTGTTACTGTTGCCCCAAGTCCCGAAAATCCCGTGGTGTATATAGAAATACTGTCTGCATCTCCTTTGGAGGAAGAAGCTGGATTGATAACTCCCCAGACAAGCATAAAAATTAAGGAAGTGATCACTTTAGAATGGTACAGACATCTATCAGAAGACACTGCAAAACCTTCAGTTGCAGGACTAGATGAAATGGGGAAATCTTTGCAAGAAATGATTGATCTGCCTTTCCGCTTTCCAAAAACTTTTAAGAAGCTGGGTCTTTCTGTCCCTAATGGAGTGCTATTAATTGGGCCCCCAGGTGTAGGGAAAACTCTTATGGTAAAGGCAGTAGCAAAAGAGGTGGGTGCGTATCTGTTTGGCATCAGTGGCCCAGCCCTCCACGGTTCAAGACCGGGAGAAGCTGAAGAGAATTTGCGAAGAGTCTTTGAAAAGGGCAGAGAGATGTCAAACGAGGGCCCAACGATTCTCTTTTTTGATGAGATTGATTCTTTATGCCCAAAGCGAGGAAGTTCAAACAATGCTCCTGAAGATCGTGTTGTTGCTCAGCTGCTGACGCTGCTGGATGGTGTAGGGAGTGAGGGTAAGATGGTCATCGTGGCAGCAACCAACAGGCCTGATGCCATAGACCCTGCACTGAGAAGACCTGGCAGATTTGACAGAGAGGTAAATAAACCCTGTTACTCATACACTCACATTCTTCTTTCCGTATAGAAGTGAAAGGGGGCTGTTAATAAAGTAGTTTTTTAAATGTCTTACAGTCATGTGACATAGTGGGATTCTGGAGGTTTGGGACAACTATCTTGTTTCTTTCTTTGGTTTGCTGCAACTTGGGTATAGTTGTTTTGGGTTTTTTTACTCAGGACACTGAGAACTCCATATACTTGAAAATGAACAGGAGGAGTCTTTATGTTTCCTTATCATACAGACATTGACCTGGTCTTGAGGGGGTTGTTTGCTTAAAGATGCTTAGCTTTACAAGATTGGATTTTTTTCCATTTGAATCCTAGACTGAAGATTTGTGCATCTCTCCTTAAAAGTTTATTGTGACAGAGAGCTAGTAACCTGTCGTGTCAAAACTTCTATTCAGGTTTCAGTAACAGAGGTTGGGTCTACTCTGGGTCTACTACTTCCATTAGCCTGGTAGTCCAAAGAAGAAAAACGCTTTTAACACACAGTGCTTGTGCTTGTATTGTTTGTTTTTGTGGCTAAACCCACTCCTAGAACACCAGTTTAATCAAGTTCTTTAATGCTTTCATAATTATAATTTTCATTATTTTCTGGGATTTATAGATTATTAAGATGTGTTTTTATGATGATGTTTTACCAGGCTTTCAATAATGTATGAATATTTATCTATTTTATTTTTTCCTATCATATTAATCTAATTTAGTGCTTGTGATGTAAGGGAATTATTATTTCAGTGTTATGGGACTTGATAAACACTATCTGACAGTGACTTATGAACAACTCTTTATACAAAAGAGTTGTTTACTGTTCACTTGGAAAGCAAATGGTATTTTAAATGCTTGTCATTTATACAGTGCTGGTAATAAGCTTCCTGTAAAACTCTTTAGTTGTGATATAAGTACATATAAATTTTCAGTGTAGAAAGCAGAGACAAAATTTTTTGCCTACATCTATAAAATAAATGAGTGTGGCAAATTATCTATCTAAAATTTTTGTTTGTTCTTTTTGGTTTAGGTTATTATTGGGACCCCAACAGTTACACAGAGAAGATCCATCCTGCAGTTGCTTACATCTGCTATGCCCATTTCTGCAGCGGTTGATTTGGCTGAGCTGGCAGAAATGACAACTGGGTATGTTGGAGCTGACCTTACAGCACTCTGCAGAGAAGCTGCTATGCAGGCTGTGTCCCACAGCTCCTTGGTATGGTTGCAAATCAGTCAAGAACAATGTCAGTAATATTTGTACTACCCTTTCCTCATTAACACTTTACTTGAAAAGCTCAACAAGTTGAAGATTCATGCCAAGCATATTATGAATATAGATATGTTATTTTTGCTAGTCCTTTCAGTCAGTTCTCACCTTAGTTCTGTTACTGCATCTGTGGTTTAATAGTAGCATTTTGTAGACTGTTTGAGATAAAATGTATTACATTCTTCAGTGTGTGATGAAAATGGATCTTGCAAATTTTTTATTTCTATTCATAAGGTTGTAGGATTTGATGTGTGTTAACCCTGAAAGCAACTACTTGACTTAGCAGATCACTGTGAGCTATAATTTAGGGAATAGTAGTTTTCTCTGAAACATTGATTTCTGTTAAAATTGTTTTTTTCCTGTGTAAAAACTTGCTGTTAAAGAGGTTGTATTGTACTTTGTGTTGCATTATTGTGTCTGCAGTGTTTAAGCTCATTAGGTCAGGAATTGACTTCCTTATTAGTTGCATTTAGCCTTATGTGAAGTGTTTTGCATATTAATGCAACATTTAAGTATTGCATTAAAATGTTGTTAATATGCTGTATCTGTGGTTTTTTTTCAGGATTCAACTGAAACTGAAACCATGATTAACATGGGAGATTTCCAAGAAGCTTTTAAAAAAATTCAACCATCCTCTTTTCGAAGTGCAGTTGGACTAACAGAGTGTAAACCTGTGACTTGGGAGCAAATTGGTGGTCTTGAAGATGTGAAATTAAAGTTAAAACAGGTAATTTATTAAAATAATTTAGATAAATAGCAATTTTCTAATAAGTATATGCTCCAAGGTATTCTGTGTCCTGCATTATGAAAATTAATTCTCTTGCAAATTACCTGATTATAAATGTATTTTAAACATTACATTGAGTTATTAAAATGTTTGAGTGAGAAACCTTCCAGTCAGGAGATACCACCACCAAGTGTAGTAATATCATGGGAAAATAGGCATGTTTTTAGTAGCTGGAAAAGGCCTAACTTGTAGCCAGATAATTTGTCCATTCCTACATACTTACCCAGGGATGGCTCTTAGCTATTATCTCTTCAGTATTGCTTTTAGTTCTATTTTAGATGGAAACTTTAAGAAGGGAGCATTATGTGAAGAAAGATTAGATCAGTATTCTCTGATTTCCAGTTAATGTTTGTCTCAAGGAGAGGAAAATATGTACTTGGCAGTTTTAGTGATCGCTTGTTACTAGGAATTTCATCCCTTTTTTATGTATTGGCAGAGTATTGAGTGGCCTATGAAATTTCCTGAGGCGTTTGCCAGGATGGGCCTGTCCCATCCCAAGGGTATTCTGCTCTATGGGCCATCTGGGTGTGCCAAAACCACCCTGGTGAAGGCTGTGGCCACAAGCTGTCACTGTTCCTTTATCTCTGTGAGTGGTGCTGACCTGTTCTCACCTTACGTTGGAGATTCAGAGAAGATTTTGTCTCAGGTATGGTTTTTGGTTTGTGCAAGGTTCTATAGTTTATTTTTGCTTGATTTTTGTAAAGAATTACTTAGACCTAAGTTTTGTTGTTGAATAGGTGATAGAGCTCTCATCTGATTATAAAATAGAAATGGCTTAGAGATTCACATGTAGATGAAGTGAGAATATATCCCTAAAATTATACCAATGTTAAACTTTGGAAATATTTCTACCCTTTTGTTTTCAGTTCATTTAGGAATATAAATAAGAAGCAGAATTTGACAATGGTAAATGTAAGCCAGAACGGCTCTTAAGAATCATTGCAAAAGTACCTTTAAAGTAAATTAAAATACAGAGGATATGTAGGTGGGATTTTTTTTTCACCTTACCTGATGGAATGCAAGCATTACTGTTTTACTTTATTGACATTTGTTGAAAAGGTTTTTCGCCAAGCAAGAGCAAATACTCCAGCAATAATATTCCTGGATGAGATTGATTCCATCTTGGGATCTCGGGCACACTGCAGAGCTGGCCATGGTGTCTCAGAGCGGGTTCTTTCTGTTCTTCTCAATGAGTTGGATGGGGTTGGGCTGAAAGTTACAGAAAGAAGAGGAGGCAAGTTACAGCTTGAGGCTCAGTGCCAAGAACAAAGTGACAAGGAAAGAAAGGTATTTATGCTCCCTTTTCTGTATAGGAAGAATGAGAAATGCTGTCCAGTTGTTTCAAATATTTTAGTTGTTGGCATTCACATTTTAAACTTAAAATCCTCAAACTTAAAACCATGCAAGAAGCTCTTTTATTCTGTTACAATTACTGGTTTTTAGAAATTACTGTATATAGGCTGCTGACTGTTTTTACATACCCTGTTCCTCAATTTGACTTTGTTTAAACATAATACCCACATAGGCTAACGAGCATTACTAGTTGGTGTTCATCTTCTGTCACAAAATTCTTTTTCTTGACACTGAAGTAATTTTTTAGATTTTTAGAAAACAGCTCCAGATTTGTAGGATACTGAATTTTTTGCATATAAAAGTTCTTTATTACAGTCTGGTCAAAGAAAAGTCTGTATTTATAGCCAAGGCAGATACTAACAATACTTCTTTGTCATATAATCTGCCCTGCACCAAGGTATTTTTTTACCTCAAGAAAAATAAAATACTAATATTGAAGGGAAAATAACTACACATAAAATTACATTATCTTTTTGCCCTTCCCCTCTTCTCATTAGTAGTTAACTAATATCTTTAGATATTATCTACCTCAACCATGATGGTGCACTAATTTGTTTACATGATCTCTTACTCAGCTAGAGTTTCAGGAAACTTTGAACAAAGATTTCATGGTAGTTGCTGCAACAAATAGACCAGATATGTTGGATGATGCCTTACTCCGTCCTGGAAGGCTGGACAAGATGATCTACATTCCACCTCCAGATCTGAAGGTATTACACATCTATACATGGCTTCAAAGGGAGAGATATTAATTGCCAGCATACTTTAAGAGCAAAGGGGGCATATTCTTGTAACATATTTAACAAGTGATGGGTGCTTCACTGGAGATCAGTCACCAAATTCAAAGTACAATGAAAAAAATTAAAAAGTAATAAAGATATTTGTATTTTAAGTACCAATAACATTTTAACTGATGTAGGTAGTTACAGTATTGCATACGGAAAATAGAGAAAAGGTATATTTACAAGATCAAACTACCATTCAGGAAATACCAAAATAAGTTGTCTGTCCTTCCTTCAAATAGTTTTAGTGTACTGATCCCAAGGGTAGTGTAGCTACTTGTCCTGAGCCTCACAGAAAAAGTTCACCCAAAGCATGCCAAATCATGCCTCTTCACCCTAAAATACTGTGTTTCCTTGAAGTAAGGAGTGACTGTGAATAACAGTCCTTAAATGTATGAGACAACCAGAAGAACATTATCTCCATTAATAGCATTTTATTCTTCCACCAAAACCAGGTAGTTTTGGTACTTTTCTGGATTTCCCTTGGTTCTAATTTCAAATTTGGTACTGCTTTGGAGAAAGATTAATTTTTGGTTTGTTTGGTTTTGTTTTCTTGTCTAATATGCGCCAATTTGCAGGGAAGACTTTCCATTTTGAAAATCTGCACCAAAAAAATTCCATTAGATACTGATGTGTCATTACAAGATGTGGCAGTCCTAACAGATCTCTTCTCTGGAGCTGATATTGAAAATCTGTGCAAGGAGGTAAGAAATACTCCTGGTTCATCTGTGAAATAAACTCTTAAATAACAACTTTGAATGAAAAAAAAAGAGCTAACCATGGATGTTACCAAGCCATCTGTAGTACAGGTTCTTTCACAGTTTGTATTGAAGATAGAAAGAAAATGAGTAAAACAAAAGAACTGAACGAGGGTTCATTCTTTAAATGAAAAAGCCAAATAAGAATAAAGTCTGTCTGTAATAATTTACTAGAAGTTGAGGAACTGTACTACCCTTCTTCTTATCTGCCCTTCTCTAATCATGCTCACATCGAGGTGAATTGTATTCTTGGGGCTGCAAGCTGAAATTAGCAGGTACTGTCAAGGCTAGAGAGAAAAATAAATGAGGAGAGAAATCCAGAATTTGAGTTAAGACAGAAGACTAGTAGGAAAATCCAAATATAGAAGTGATAAAGGATGTATTGTCTAATCCAGACAGAAAAAGTGAATGAAAAAGTTACAGTAACCTTATCTGGAACCTTGTTAAATAACCATAAGTTATACAATGCTGTTTTCAGATGGTTTAACTAACACTTCGTTCCTTATAAAATATTTTAGGATACTTACACTATTCTTTGTAAATTAAAACATGATAAGGACTAAGTTGGGTTTTTTTCTTTTAAAGGCTGCTTTGTTGGCATTGCAAGAGAATGGACTTGAAGCAACTGCTGTAAAACAGGAACATTTTGTGAAATCATTGAAGACTGTAAAACCATCTTTAAACATAAAAGACTTGGAATTTTATGAAAAATTCTCTAATCAAGAATTAGCCTCTTGAATCTAAAAAGGAGTGGTATAGGTATTTTTAATATATTGCAAAGATTTTGAAAAGTTTTACATCTTTCCTGCTTTTTAATACTGTACTTACTGTAGTTTTCAGGGTGTGTGAAATACAGTAAAGTGTCACTTGTGAAAAATTCTGTAATTTCAATAATGAATAATAAATTAAAGTCTTGTTTACTTTGGGTAGGTCTACATCTGATGAAACAAGTAATTTAGATACTTAGATATCTAAGTGGAACAGCTTAGTGTTACTATAGGTTTTCTACTTTTAAGTACAGAAATGGCATAATAAGAAAATTTAAAATGTGTTTTAAAGTCTCCAAAAGAAATAGAAAAGCTTTCAGGAAATTAAATAGGAGGAAGTACATCCCATTCTATATAAAATGTTAGGTGTTTTATATGAGCCTATCTACAGGCTTACTTTCTTACAGGCATATTCCAAATACAGTGGCAGTGAAAGGGTTGTCAGTGCTTAACTCTTTGGTGTAGGTTTGGAAGTCAGGGGTTTTGGGAGTAATTTTAGATTAGTTACTGCTTACTGTACAAACATTTGGATTGAGTAAGCAGATAACAAATATGCAATCAACTCAAACTATAATCATTTCTTCTTTAGAAAAGGGAGTTTGCCTAATGACAATTTCTGCAGAATTATTTTCCCCACCCAGCCATTCCTTGTCAATACATTTTTGTAGGTCACCTTCTAAAATACACAGACATTTCTAAGGAAATTGGTATTATATGTATGTAAGTGTACATTTTAACTTAATAGAGTTGGAAGGTTTTTATTATTTTTATTATGTTTCCCTTCTCCCAGTGAAAATGCTTGTGAACAAAATATACCACTGTCAAAGATAGTTCCTAATTTTAGCCAAGATTCAGAAGTTATAAGCCCATTAACAAATACTTCTTTCCCATAACAGGCACACTAGGGACTGCACTGAGTGTGGTTTGTAGTGAGATGGATCACAAAAGGAAATTCCAAGGCAGGTGGTGGCTGAGGAGGGCAAAAGGCAGTAGTAGAAGCCATTGTAACCTAGGAAAGGGTTCAGGATAATAAACAACTGCCCTACAGCTTGGTGGCTTTGATCACCAGTTTATAGAAAGGACCATCCTGTCACTTTACTGGTGACAACAAATAGACAGTGCTTCCCAAATATACAAAGGTTTCTCAGCAGCAGTGCTGATAAAAAGTATGAAAACTCTGTGTTTTGCTTTCCAGTGTTTGAGAGTTTGCATTAGAATTGCCGGACCTTGAAGTTGTTGCAGTAAAATGCTGCCAGCTCTTTTGCCTCAACGATGCTGCTGCTGAACTTCCACACTTGCTGCCTAGAAGGACCAACAGAGCTGACTGTGCCCTGTCATGTGTGTTCCTTGCTGCAGGGAGCGAGCAGAGCATGCAGTTAAAGGCAGCCTCTCCTTCCACTCACTGCTTTCCAGTGGGCAAGAGAGAAGCGGACAAACCAATGTATGGGAGTCACCTGCTCTCACCTCCAGCCTGCCCCTGGTAGTTTTTCCTCAGACAGGATATTGAGACGTGGTAGGAGCTGTGGAACACAGTAGAGTGATGAGAACCTAGGCCTGGGTTGAGCTTTTGCTGCAGCACAAGGGGCCATGGTAACACTGGGCTCCTCTTTTGGTCACTGTAGGCATCTCTCCGAGCTCTGAAGAGGCAGACTCTATCATCACTGAGCGTTTGCCTAGATACGCTGTTCTTTGGGCAGCTGCCTGGAGAAGGGGACAGACAAGAACACAAAGGAGAGATGGAGAAGGCAGGTCTGAGTGCTGCAGGCACGGAGAGGGAAGGATTGGTGGCGGGAAGGCGGGCAGGGCACAGGCCCCGTCCCGCTCTGTCCGGCCGCTCCCTGTGGCGCCTGCGGCTCCCCGGGCGCTGCGCTGCGCCTGCCGCCGCGGGGGGNCAGGGAGCGCGGGGCGGGCCCGGCCCGGCCCCGGCACTGCCCACAGCCGCCCGCCGCACTCGGGAGCGCTGACAGCCGACGCTGTGCCCTCCGCAGCCGCCGCCAGCATGAACAGGGGCATCTGGCACACGCTTAAAACCAAAAGAGAAGTAAGTTTGTTTGCCCGAGGCGTCGGGGCTGTGGTACCCGCTCGCGGGGAGGGATGCGGAGGGCTCGGGTGGCTGCACCGTGGTTACCACTTGATTTCCTGAGGAAATGGGACCTGCGTGAGGTTCATGTACTAAAAGTGGGGTGTGGAGAAGAGTAATACAGAGGTAAAAGTGAAATTCACATGTTAAAAGTGAGGTGGTGTAAAGAGTAATATAGAGGTGATGTACATGAACAGGTAATCCCTACCTAGTTCTATGTAACCCTTGCTCCCCCTTACTCGTAGGTCTGTAGCTGGGACATAAATTCAACTCTTTTCTCTATTTTATCTTTCAGCTCATTCCTCTGGCTGGAATATTGTCCTTGGCAGCAATCGGGGCATCTTCTTTTTGTCTCTATTCCCTGTTCTGCAAATCTGATGTGATGTAAGCAAAATCTTCTTGCTTGGAGCTTACCCTACCTATTTTTATTCAGCTGAGTATTTGACCATCATGTTTCACACACAAAAAAAAAAAAGCCAGGCACATGTTCCAGAGTACTGGTTATGACTAAAGTATCTGCAGATTGTAAATAGTGAAGAAATTAATTAATTTGGAGTGTAGACCAAGTTATTTCCTGATTTTTTTGTTTTAATACTTTCTTTTGCTTTGGCTTAGGTATAAGAAGTTTTAAATGCTCTAATCAAAAATTTCATATAATCACATAGGTAGATGAGAGGCACATATATTGCAACCAGGCTATTGACTTGTATATAAAGAGCAGTGTTTGATAGTATTAAGTTAAAATAAGATAGTATTCCAATGGCTTGGCTAATAATTAGAGGCAAATCCTATGCTCTTAAAGCTTTGGGGAGTTTGTTTATTTATTTTAAAGTGATTGGAATAGGCATTTTAACTGTCAGGGTAAATGTCCCCTTACTTTGTGTCTATATTTAGTTTTGATTTTTCAGCTTGCCTCCCTCACAATGACATGTGAACAGTGCTGGCTTGCTTGGTGCTTTGGAAGCTACAAATAAAGCAAACCATTGTTGATTCCTATGCAGATTTTAAAACAGAATGCTCAGACCTGTAAACTTGTGTTTTAGGGAACTCCTTACTTAGGTGAATAGCTCTACTGACAATAGGCTGCTCATGAAAATGTATGCAAGGACACACCTTAAAACATAATACCTGTTTTGTCTTCTTTTAAAGCATTCATAAGATTGGCAGTTCAGAACCATGGGAAGCTATTGATCCTGCCAAGCCCCAGAAGGTAATTTGTACATATAATATAGTCAGTATAAATAGCACAAATTTCCAAGACAATAAATCACTTCTTTTAAATGTGTAAGAACTAGCAAAATATGAATGAAGAAACAAGTGTAAAGTTGATGTATATCTTGTTAAAAGTAGAAACAAATGCCTAATTCATTACTTTATGTCTTCACCCCATCACCTAATGATAGGCATTCAGCTATTAGGTCTGGTCTTAAATTCATACTGTACTTCTGGTTGTTGTCCTATGTCCATTCCCACCCCAAACATCCACTTACTCAATTCCATTTATAACCGTGGAAATTCGGAGTATAGAGGTAGTGCTGTTTACCCCTACCTTGTTCCTGAATTACAGAAATTATTAAGAATGTTTGAGTACTGCAGCCTGAAGGGAAAATAATTTAATACAGCACCAACGATAAGAAAAAATAAAATTATTTGACATTATTACTTAATTAATATCCAAGTGATTTTGTTCAACAAATTATTATGTCAGCAATTGCAAGGAAAATGTAAAGCCACTAGAACTCCTTCCCCAATAAGTTGATGTTTTATATGGGGGGTGGGGGGGCGGTGGGAGTGGACTAAATGCTCACTGGGATTCTACTAACTTTCCTATTTTCCATTTCTTCCAGCTGGTAACAATCAATCAGAAGTGGGAACCTATAGAAGAGCTGGAAAAACTCAAAAAGCTTACAAAGTGAGAAGTTTCTGTTGCCTCAAAAAGGTACCCTATGAATCTAGTGGAATCACTTCTGCACAAACTTGACTACTGAAATCAGTGTGCGGAAATGCTTCTGCTACATTTTTAGGGTCTCCCTACATTTTTTTGGACTCTGGATGAGGAGTTTCATGTTGCTTTAGAAGCTGGCATACAGCATCCACATAGTCCAAAAATCTGACTCAAAATACTCATTTTCAATAAGCATTTGATGTAAATTTTTTAATATTCAGATGTTAATCATGGATTGAAAAAGCCTTCAAAGTTTTTGTAGAATTTCAGGATTTGTTTCAAAATATGTTAATTTTTCCAAGTTATTCATTTTTAATAAAATAAATTCTAATTTTATACATTTCATGTAAATTTCCGAAAAGCCTTTCTAAGTTGGGATTACTGGTCTCTCTCCTTTCTATTCTGTATTTCAGTGTTGTATAGAGACCAAAGTCATAGCCAGAAAATGGCTTTGTTTGGCAGCATATGTGGTCATGCAGTACCCTTGCATTTCTTGTCTG
Organism: Drymodes brunneopygia; assembly: GCA_013400955.1. Lineage (NCBI taxonomy): Eukaryota > Metazoa > Chordata > Aves > Passeriformes > Petroicidae > Drymodes > Drymodes brunneopygia. The sequence goes on from VZTZ01043893.1 coordinate 145,952, forward strand.
TGTTAGACGTGATGACAGATTAAGTCAAAACTAATGTTGGGCTGCAAATAGTGAAACTTACCCACTGAGGAGTCCAATGTTTTTTAAGTGTGTATTTGAGACTGCAGATTTAGAACCTAAAAGCATAAGAGTTAAGCATGACTAGAAGGGAAATGAAAATCAGGTAATTTCTTTTGTATTTAAATATTGTTCATTATTAAATTTTTTTAAATCTACTAGAATTAGAAAAATCGCATTCTCCAAAACTACATAGTGTTAATTTCTTCTTTTATGCAAGGTTGTTCAAGTGCAAGCTCCAATGTACTGCACAGTTAATAATATTTTTAAAGATTTCTACATGCTATTAGGAATATTTCCTTGATCAAATAGATACTAACAGATTAAAATCAGGAATGATTCTATGTAAAGACAGCTCCTCTTTAGGCTTCTGTGTGTTTTCTTATTTGGCCAGGGAAAGAATGTAATGGGCAGGTTCCCAGTAAAATCATGAGAAAATAAATGCATCTGATGGCAGAACAGTCCTTTTGTAGATATTTTCTGTATGTGCCCTCTTCCGAGCAGTTTCCCAATCTATTCCACAGTTTCTTTTACAATGGATGTTCAGAATTCGTAATCCTTTCCGTGAGGAAGAAAGCAAAAGTGAAACAACTCCTAATTGGGAGAAGTCCCCTTAAATGAGTAACAGTCAAGTGCTTTAGGTTACTCTGCTGCAGTAACAACAAACTTCAGTTAGAAAAGCTATCTCCTGAATTCCCAGGTAGTTTGACTTTAGAAGATTTATGTTTTCTTCAGCTGAGAAAAATAATAGTTTAAATGTTACATAAATATTTGTTTATCAAGTAATGATGACTCAGCATTTATGTTTTAGAGTGAGAGGAATTACTAGTTTTCAGAATAAGTCCTTTGCTTGCATTTTAAGGAATGATATTACAAGAAGATTGGATAGCAGAGAACCAAAAAAAATACAGTGCTCTGAGGAATACAAGTTTTAAGTGTTTTAAAACAGAAAATATTTTAAAATATTTATCTGTATTTCTGTATTTCTACTGGACTGTAGCAAAAACAAAGTGCTGTGCTCTGAGTTGATGCATTGATTGAGTTGTTCTTCAGTAAGTCACTTTTTTGGTCTGCAAATACTGTGACCTAAGTATCTGTCAACATTGGGGAAATAAGTGTAAGTAATTTTTTGTTAATTTTTGTATTTAGCCACATTTCGTTAATGTTTCCAGTAGCACATTAAGCAGTGTGACTGCTGTCAGTCACAGGTTGTTGCTTCTCTTATCATGTCCTGAAGCATAACAGCTCTGCTAATAAAACTGTTTTGCTTTGTAAGGTGTTCTGTTTTTCTTTATTAATACAGATTTTTTGCGGAGGGTTTTCACACAATATAAGAAATCAAAATATTTTTGGCGGTTCAAAAATATCATGAATATTGTTCAAGTTCTTAGGGTTTTGTGTCTTCTCTGATTGTCCCTAAAAACCTGTCTCCTGCATAGATGAGGGGTTTTTCTTATGAGTAACCCACACCAAGAGCAACTACTGTATCTCCCCACTCAGCTACTCAACATAAATCTATAAAGCAAAATACTAATTATTTCCTTGTTCTACAAACAGTAAAGATTCAATTGGATGAATTTTATGAGCTGATGTTTATAAGAGCAGTGAAGACTTCCCTGATCTGTCTCATGCAAAATCATGACTTTTTTTTCCATGAGCAATTTGGCTCGTGAAAATAAGAGGCTATTGAAATAATTTGACAACTTTCTTATTTCTCTCCATTCTGTTCGCTCTCATTTGTCTCCTACTCCATTCTGTTCGTGGTTTTGGTTTGGTTTTTTTGGTTGATTTTGGCTTTTACTAACAATCACTATCTTTGTTCCCCCTAGCTAGGACATTTCCATGGAGCTATATCACTTCCAAATTTCATATTCTTTATGAAGTCTAATAAAAATGCTCACTAGCTTGTTAGACTTTCCAGTATAGGTTAGAAACCCTCAGAAATGTGTTTTAATAGTTCTAATCACTATTAGAAATGCATCATTAGAATCCATGTTCATGCTTTTCTAACTTTTTCTATGTAGTCTATATGTAAATAGCTTCCTGGAAGAACAGAAGAAAAGAAGGTTGCTTTTTGCAGTGTATGTACAATGAATTACTAATTTTTGCTATTACAGTAGTACTTCAAGGCCTTAAAACTGCAGATCTTGTGGTGGTGTGGTTATCAGAGAGCTGTGTTGAGTTTTTTTGTTTCTTCGCATGTGATAGTCGCGGTGTCAGCATTTCTCCTCCTGACCCCCTGCATTTCTCACCACAAGGTGCTATTAGTGTAGTTCTGCACTGTCTGGTTACTTCAGTGGTGTGTGGGCTGTCTGCAGAAAACAGTAACTTACAGAGGAGCCTGATGCAATTGCTGAAGGAAATGGTTCATCCTGCAGTTGCTGTCTGCCTCAGTAGAGAGGGTGGCTGTCCCTAGGACCAGCTGTGGAAAACAAATGAGTAATGGGAAAGATTCACTGAATCCGGCCAATATTTGGTGTTGGACACTTGCCAAGAAAGCTTTCAGATTAAACAAACATGGCACAGCTTTCATTTGCTGTCTGAAGCCTTTGCTGTCCAGCACATCCCTGCCATAAGGGAGCACATGGACAATGCAATCCCATACAAAGTGTCACTGAAATGGACATAAAAGCAATACTGCTGGCCTGGCCTCAGGCATGGGGTTGGAGCTGGTGAGTGTTGCCCTGCAGGTGCTGATGTGAGCAGGGAGCAGGCAGCTCGTTTGCCCAGAGCTCTCTCCATGGGGAAGCAGCCGTGGCACTAATGGCTCCTGCGAAGCCGTGAGCTGACACCTCACCCAGAGCGCCTTCGCCTGTGTGCCTCGCCCTGGCCAAAGATCACACACCCTCACCACGGCTGTGCATACCCTGCTTGGCTCGGACTTTGCCCAGATGAACAAGGGGTTTGGTTTAATTAGCTTTTGCTTTTAGATAATTTTGTTGTGCTTACATTCTGGCCAGAGAAATGCCGGAGAGGTGCTGCCCTTCCTCAGGGCTCGCCCAGGACATAAAAGGGCTCCTCACAGTACAGGGAACCCAGGCCCTGGTACCAATTTCACCCTGATGAGTGAGAGCTGCCCTGCAGCATCACCACGGTGCCTGTGTGGGGACTGAGGGCCATGTGAGCAAGGTGTAACAGTGGGGGTGGCAGAGCGCCAGCTGGGATGCCTAGAGACAGTTTGTCTGGGTATCAGGATATAGGCCAGTACTGGCCTTCACTGCCAGGTTACCAAATTAATTTAAATAAACCCTCATCACTTAGCAACAGCAGCGTGACAAAGAGTTTGGGTTGGTGTTGGTTTTCACATTTAAGACTTTCAAGGTTTGGCCTGAAGCTCCATGGCCTCTGTTTGGGGGTTGTGACACTGCACAGGCTGTGTCTGGAGTCCCTGGAGGTGTCTGGGTGTCCTGGCTGGTGGCTCTGTGTGTGGAGACCCCTGAATGGGCCAGACTGTGCAGCAGCAGTGACAGCCAGGGCTGGGGTGCTGGGCTAGCAGGTGTGCTCCTGTCCTGCCTGGCAACACCCTTTCTGCTGCTCATGGCCAAGATTTGACCATGTAACATTCCCTGAAAGGTCTGTATAAATAACTTAGACTTCATCATGCAATGTTTTTAAGATAAAGCAAGTCACTTTTGTGACCTTCTTTCCAAAATGTTTAAAAAGTACTTCTGAACTCTGTTAAAATTCCAGTAGATGCACTTCCAGTTTTACTGGCTGTCAAGTAGTAGAAAAATAACTTACTTCAACTTGAAATATTTGATAGAGAATATTTCTAGACTGGTGTGTTACTTGCTTGCTCCCTCTCACATCCTCCTCCCTATTTTCTATTGAGACTCATTTCTTTTTTCACTTGTTGGCACATATTTTCTTCTTCCCAGCTTCCTTCCGTCTCACCCATCAAAACAAACACATCCGAAAAACTTACTTTTTCTTGGCCTAATTTATTTCTGCTTTTTCTACTGTTTATTGTTACACCTGCACTGTGTTCTAGAAAGTTACACATCAAATGAGTAGATCAGAATATAGTTAGGCTGGTGGTTTAAACTAAGAAATTAAGCAGAAGAGGCCCTGCTTGTAATATTTGCCTTCCTTCTCCTCTCTCCTCTTCTGCTTTGCTTTCTTTATGCTGATGGATTGTAATAAATGCATCATGGGGGGGGGGGAAACCAGAGCCTTACTGATAACAGTAAGGATACATGGACTGTAAACATTTCAAGAAGTCATTATATGCATAAAGAACAAAAGTACTTAAAGATTGTCTTTCCATTTTTAAAAAAACGAAGCACAAATTTGGGCCATAGGCATAAGCATGCATTATCTTTCAGTAGACTCATAAAAACATTTACAGGTTTTCTTTGAATTTGTTAACAAATTAACATTATGTTGGTAGGTAGGGTCCATTCCATAGAAAACTCTCTCTAAATCATGCTGCTTCAGAAAAATAAAGGCCATATCTGCTAATAATATTATGGGAGGCTCTTGCTCACCCACTTCTATCTAGATATCTTTTGTTTTGAGTAAGTTAAGTTACTGAAATTCTGTTCATCTGGTTGTTTCTTTGCAAGTAAACGGTAAAATAATTTGTTCGTGTTGTGTAACTACAAACTTGAAGTGGTCTGGCAGTTTTTAACCTAAGCACTGTAAATCATAGTGATTCCTGTGGCCTGGCAGACTGTGGTTGTGCCAGTCCAGGCAGAAGCTGTGAAACAGCTTTTTTTCATTTGTGTATTTTCTGAGTAATTAGAAGACATAATTTCTGTAAGTTCAAATTCCCTTAGCTATCACTCAGCCAGATTTGCTGACTTCACTGACCCCAAGTGTTGCTGGAGCAGGGAAGGAGATGATAGCTCTTGAACTTAGGACTTTTATCACAGCCATTGATTTTATAATCAGATTTCCCTGCTGGAGGGCATGGGAATTCTGCACAGACATTGCTGTTACCAGATGATGGTAAACTGAGGATCTACAAACTCTGGAGGATAAGTCATTAGGATACAGCACCAAAAATAGACTGTGGGGACCAGAGCTCGGTAGCAATCCTGTCAGCATTGCCTAAATCATTAAATCACGCAGTCCCAAGGCAGAGCCACCTGCATTCCAATTTTCCAGTTCCAGTTCTATAGAACTCTTTGGTTTCCAAGCCACTTTCTATCATTTTACTCATTTGTACAGTATTTGGCATGAGACCAGTCTGTTCTGGTACTCCAGAGGCAGACTGTGGGCTCAAGGGCTGCATCAGCCTTTTGCACAGAACTGTATTTTATCTTCAGAAAGTACCAGTGCATGGTGTGAGGTGTAAATGAGGAATACTCACCTCCCCACTAGATCCTAACGGAGATTGCCAACAGCACAGTGTTAGTGAAAAGCTGAAGTTCTTTCCCTTCCTGTTTCAGCATTGTACACTGTAAATTTTTCATTGCAAGGTTCTGTATTAGCTGAGAGGTCAGAAAGACATACAACTCTGAAAAACTTCTTGCATGTTAAGAAATGTGTTTAAGCTTTCAACTGTCCCAAAACTATCACGTTCTTGATCTCCTGTTGGGTCTTACTTCTTTAATTGAATTGAATGTATTCCCAAAAGGCAGGTAACTAATAAACACCATCCTTTATCTGATGCTGCTGCTGCACAAACAAGGAAGTAAATGCAGAAAGTCTTGATCCCTGGTAGTAACAGAAAAATCTTATCAGTTTGCCAAAGAAAAGCAAAGTCATCTACTACTAATAAATCACCGATTCACTACATTAAAACAAAGGGAAAGGTGCTTTTTATTGAAGCTGTTAAAACTGTTTCATTTATTGATGCATCTTTCCCATCTGCTCTGATTTCTTTTATAATTCAGTAATGCCTAAATATTTTTTGAAGACTGTTAGCACTATGCTGCCCATGCTGTTAGCATTATTAAATAGGTTAGCATTATGCTGCCATTACTGTGTTTAGTTATCCTCTTGGCAAATGCTTTGAATGAAACATGCTATGGTCAGTAAAAACTAATTTGCCTTGAACACTGCGTTATCCACCTTACTTCCTAAAGCAGAAATCCACAGCACAATCCTAGCCACAATGACTTGCAGTTCTGGTAATTGCCTCATTGCCAAACTCTTGGCCATAATTTCCATGTTACAATTGCATGTTTTACAAAGTAGATGATAAAACATTGGTTTGAAGTTAGGTGAATGTTTTTATCCTGATTTCAGAGAGGTATGGAATTAATACAGTAAACACTGTAGTGGTTGTAAATATGTACTACCATGTGTTTTTTGAATATTCTCTCTCTTCTTAAGAAAAATTAAAATATTTAAGAATTGGGCATGTCTCTGCTCAAGTTCCTGCATTTGTTTTAGTTCACAGAGAAACAAAACAGGTTATTGCAGGGAAGTTTGTGTTTGAGGATACACTGTTGAGAGTATCACTTCTCAGTAGGTGTAAAGGGCACAGGTTACACCCTCTGCAGTAAACAAAATTACCACCGAAGTCATAGATGGGTTCCCTCAATAAAGAACCAAAGTGTTTGACCTTTCTATGTGCTTCTAGAAATCCTCACAGTTGTCTTGCTGGCAGTGCCACAGGTCTGACCTGCATTCCTTAAGGAATAGTACAGCACAGGGATACTGCTGTAGCTACAGTACATTTGTTGAAAAAAGTGTAATGAGTTTCAAAAAGCAAAAGCTAAGAGAAGTTTTTTACCTACTGGGCTTTTTTCTTCTCCACTAAACAGAAAAAAGACGGTATGGAACCCAACAAAGGGAGATGGGGGCAACACTCCAATATTCATTTTTTCACACAGTAATGAAAATTTGTGGTGTGGGCTAGACAGGTAAAACATACCTTGTTTAAGAGAAAAATTACTGTAAAACCATCAGGTGTCTTAGCTGAACTGCACAACAGATCAATTAATGCTGCAGCCTGTAAAGGAAATTGGTATTGACTTCATTTCTGACCACCCCAATTTGGTGCAGGTGCAGTAGTATGTTCCATACTTGGTTGCACGGCAGTGTAATGGAGTCTAATGTTTCCCAGTTGCCATCTGCTTTATGTGATCTGGCTTTATGTTTTCTTCCCTCCTTCCTTTTTTTGTACACAAACACACCTAGTATCATAAACAAAATATGAACTCTTAAAAAATAAAAATTAAAAGAAAAGCCAAGCAAACAACCCCGCACTGTGAATACCCCTACTTTGCCATAGCAGGTAGTGGGGCTGATTAGTAAGATATAATTTTGCTATTACTCCAACTCCATGAGCAGCTTCCTTCTAGCTCTGACAGCTAAAATTAGGAACTACCTCTTCTCTTGAACTCTCCTCAGAACACTCTCAAAAGTAGTAAGTCTGTGGAAGAAAAATACTCTGCTTTCATTGCTGCTTTACAATGACAGTTAATAGAGCTAATGTAATATCTTGCACAGCTATTCACAAGGAAGTGTATCTAAAACATATCTTCATTTACAGCTAACTGCCCATGCCCTTTAACTTTTGATAAGCAGAGAATTACTTTCCTTTGAATTTTCTATTACGTGACTTGAACTTTGCTCTGTGGCAAGTTGAGGAAGCTAGGTTGCTTGAAAACCATCTTCATTTATTCCATCTAGGTTGTGTTTCAAGCAAATAGAAAGAAACCAGTGTGCAACTAATTGGGCAATTTCTATTTCCAGTTTAAGATGTGTCTCTTCTGCAAAAGCTTAGAAAATACAGAATTGCTTAATAGCTTGAAGAAATGAGGGAAGACTTTACTGGAAGGAAGTTATGATTCTGAGTTCATCAGCCTCCCTCATCTGTATTTTCTCTATCTGAAGTCTGTTCCACTAAAACAAAAAACATCACTGTACTAGCAATTGCAGCATGTAAACACAACAGTATTCAACATTTATAACTGTACCTGCCTAGTTTGAAACAAAATTGTTTCCCTCAGTTATTTTTTCGATTGAAAGTGTCCTCTTATTCTTCACAAAAAAAGCACGGGAATGTTTCAGATGGAAGCATCTGTTGTCCTGGAAACAAGAATTCAGCACTCCAAAGAAGGAATACTTATTTTCATAGAAACAAAGGGCTTGTGTGATAACCTACCTTGTTTACATTAATGAATATAATCTGTTCTAATTACATTTCAGGTATTTGTAGCTTCAACTAATTTCTACTCCTATGATTTTTTTTTAAATTAGATGTTTGTAACTGGAGGAAAGCACTGGAGCATGCATTCCGTGGTATTTACCCGTATATACCTGCAAGAACTGTCTGAACTCCTCCCCAGAATTGATCAGCCAATCTGTGCTAGGTTTGTGCTTTTCCTCATTGCATCCATTAAAAAGTTAAATACCTTGTGTTATTTTTAATAAAAAAAATAAGAGGATTTGGAGGGGGTTTATTTTAGGGTGGGGTTTTGTGGTTTCTTTACTTACTAATAAGACATTTCTATGATGTGTAACAAAATCTATTCCCTTGCCCGCGGGAGGTGTCCGTGGCTCTCCTCAGCTCACAGCTCTGCTAACGCTGGGAGCGGTGCGCCATCGCCTGGGAAAGCCTGGAACGGCCTGGAACGCTCCCAGGTGAGGAGTCTCTGTCCGTACAGGTGAGTCAGACTTGTTCTCACAGCGGAGATTGAAAACACGAACGCGAAAAATGTGTAAAAAAATGCAGAATAATTGTATGCTACGTTGAAAGATCATCATCTTAATAGCATCGCCTTAACTATGAAAACGTTTGTTTACAGTGTTTTTCTCAAAAATTCTGTTTTACATTTACAAGGCCAGGTACTAGACTTAGGTAACTGGTTTTATAAGTTCGGATTTCATCAGTTTATTTAGGGATTTATTAAATAATTTCTTTGTGTGTGCTTTGGAAAGAAGAAATAGGAAGACTGCAGGGACTCAGGTGCTCTTAATGCATCTGTGATCAAAGCAAATTTTTCGTTTGCTTGCCATCTGGGTCCTTTTATTTATTCATCAGCTGAACTAAAAATCCCTGTGTGTATCAGTACTTAGTTTACTATGTAAAAGAATGCAAAACACTCTCTGGACAGACAGCACTGGCTGGTTTCATGTACCCTCATGTACTGGCTGATAATATCCCTGGAGAAACAGCTTATCTTTATACCATGGATAATAATAAGACAATCATGAAGCAGTCATCTTAAGGATAAAATTATACTTTTGCTTATGAAATGGCTTTTTTTCCCTACACCAATTGATGCCATAAAAGGTGTAAATGCTTCATAGCTGTGATAAAAGCTGTTATTTTATCCTGCATATTTAGCATCGGTTGCTTTCAAACTTTGTGATACTGAGAGAAAACAATGGAGAAAAGGAAAATAGAGATAAAAGAGCAAAAATACGCAAAAGAGCAAATATAATGATGAGGATATCATCACTGTACAGCTGTACACACAGAAGGCAGCTACACGTGTGTTTTAAGAGCCAATTGCTGTGATGGCTGCAGAGCAGTAAATGGAAAGGATCCGTATTTATTTTAGTAGCTTCCAAAGTTGTGTCAGGTATTTCAGAGAATGAAAGAGAATGTAGGGTCCTTCCTAGGGCATTCAGCTGTGGAAAATGGAATAAGAAGAGTAGAACAGAAAGGGATTTAGCAGTTCCAGAGCATAGAGACTGTCAGTGCTCAGCACGATCTGGTATAGAGGGGAGGAGAAGGTGAAACCGGAAAGAGAATTAAGGGTGGGGAATGTGGAAGACTTTTTTTTTTTTTTTTAATGGTAGAAAGGGAATCTAGAGTCTTTTAGATTAGGTCTTTCCTGTGATTTAGCAACTTGTTGGCTAGAAGACTTTTTTTTAATCTGTTGATCAAAGAGGAAATTACCTTCGGGCAAGGGCAAGCCTGTATTGAAACAGCACCGGTTTTGGGGTGTGTTCCACACCTGGTGCAGTGGGAGAAGCTCCTGGTGACCCTGTAAGCAGCACATGCCCACAGCATGAGCTGGACATTATTAATGAAACTGTGGAGAGCACAGAATATGGCAAGAAAACAGAGAGGGAAGCTGAGAGCAGTGGCATAATGCAAAGAGCTGGTGAAACAGGACATTTGAGCTACACATCCTCACCCTGGGAAAACTGAATGTACGTGGAGAAACCAGCAAGAAAAAAGACTTTGGCAATGCCATTTTGGATGGATAGAGGGAAATGAGCTGGAATTTCCAGGGGACTGTCCCCTTCCCTTGAGATATCAAGGGAACTTCTTCCCTGGCAATGGATTAATTTACTGGACTAGGAAGCTGCTGCAGTATGTACCACGTCTTTTACCCAACTACCCATCTTTGTTTATTACACTCTTATAGTTACCTGTGGAGAGAAATAATGCTTTAATAGCCTTGCCCTGCACAGCATCAGTGCAGTGTCCTCATGAGATCCCACCAAAATACCTGATTAAAATCTTTGCCACTCATTACTTGATGGGTGTCTTCTGAGGTTTTTAGTGCTATGTCAGAAAATTACTTTTAAATGCCAGCCTACTGCTTTTCTGAGTCATTCTGCCACTCGGGAGTGATTCTGCAAGACATAGCAGATACATACAGTAGTAAGATAATTGAAGACCAGATTCAAGTATGACATTTTAAATGGTAATTCTGCTGGTGAAGAAAGAAATGCCGCTGGTTTTGAAAAGACAAAATGTCAACACAATTAAAAATAACAACCAAACCACATAATTAAGCAAGGAAAACATTCAGAAACAAAATATGTTTCTGATAATTTTCTTCTTAGGATAAGAACACTTGAGAAAGGAAGAGTGGGATGTGAGGGTTTGCAGTCTACTCATATGAAAATGTTTTATTGACTCATATGAGTGGGCTGTCATCAAAACTGTATCTGTGCTTCAGAAAAGGATGGGTGACAATCACAGATTTAGAAAAACCTTCTTCCAATGTGGACTTTCAGAAGTGGCAGAATTTTCTCGAGATTTCATCTGTTCAGTCAGCAAGAGCATTCCAGCACAGCTCTGGAAACCAGGGATACTGGTTGTGGAAACCTGCTCAGATCTTGCAAGTCTTTTGCTTAGAAAGAAGTCCAGTCAAGTATATACATTTTCATTTCAAGCAGATTTGTTAGAAGGAAAAGAATAGTGTAAGAGTGTGTAAACTATCTTAGCCACATGAAATAATCTGGCTTGGAAAGACATGAGACCTTATTTATAATAATGCCCCTTTTCTCTAAGCTTATACTGATAATGATCTTGAAGTATCTATAAAAACTTACTGGTTCTTTTATTCTTTATTCTCAATTCATCTTCTGTTGCCTTTTCTCTGAACTTCCTTCCAAGTCTACAGACCTTGGAAACAAGGGCCCCTCAAGGGTGAATGTAGGGTTTCAGGACTGTTTTGCCGGTTGCTTTATGTTGATCCTTCACCATACTTTGTCAGCTTATACTTTCTGAAGTGCAGTTATTGCATGTGAAATCACAAGTCTTAAATTGTTCTGACTAAAGACAGAGAATCAATTAATCCTATGTAGAGCATCTGTAAACTGAGTTAAAGCTGAGTGTTCAGACATTTCAAAACACAGGTGCTCTAAGAATCAGATTGCTGTAAGAATTTGAAGATGATGAGAGAAACACAAATAAATATTTTATAAGACAATGTGAAGTTTAATAATTGATTTAATAAAACCCACAATAAAGCAACACACCTTTTTTCTTCAATTAAACAAAGGTATAGTAAATTATTAAAAAACTGCAAATACAATACATGTCTACTGTACTTCAACATCTAATTACATCAACTGTAAACCCCAATTTAATTAAAACTCATTTGAGCATTAGTATGTGCAAAATACCTGTTGTTTGTGGTCTGGGGTGTTTTGCCAGCAAGTTTGTAAGGATGGGATGCACATTTTTCATGAACTGTGATATGGCTTAATTGATGATAGTGTTTGTATTGCAGCATTACCTTCCTGAGCACGGTGCTGCTTCTGAGCTGCACGTGCTCCCATGCTGTACTCGAGTGTTCCCTTTTCTTGCCCAAACAGATACAAACACAACCTGCTGTTATGCACACTTTGTCCAAATTCACAACGTGCTGTCAGCTTTCATCAATAAAAATTCACCATGTGACCCCTACCTCCAAAGAGGGAAGAAGCCAAGATTGTTACCACCAAATGCAGATACAAATGAGCCTGATGAAAATGTGAAACCCTAGTGAGTTTCAAAACAGACAATAGCTGAAGTATTCACAACTGAGTATCACAATAACCATAACTGGGCAGAAGTTTTCCTTTCTGATCCACACAGAGAACTACCTTTCATGTCAGTGGAAGTTCTGCATAAAGATGAAAGTACAGAATAAGCAAAAATATTCGAAGCCAAGTTCTTCCCATCTTCTGAACTTTATAGGTCATGTTCTTGCTGCCCTTCAATGCCAATGACTTCAGAAGCAGGTTAAATCTGAGCTTGTAGGTGTATGAAAGCTTAGTGTCAAGATGTATTATCTTGTGTACATTCAAAATACAGGGATTCCACAATGAGGCCAAACAGTTCCACTTTGTGGACTCTGAGCTGTCCAGATGAATACACAGTCTTTCCAGGTTGCCTCCTCTCTGTAAATACAAAAGGGCCTTTCTGCCGCTCGAGGTTGTTATGATATTGTTGTCCAACACCATTGGGTTACTGAGATTGCTTGGATTTTGCTTTATTCGTAAGCCAAATAGTAGGAACTGCTATTCCAGTGGCATTCCTGTCAGGATGCTACCATGCTGTGCTCAAAGCAAAGATGAGAAGGTCAGAGATTGTGATGGATGGAATTGTGCATCTCTAAAACTTCTGCTTCCCACTTTCCTGTTAGATGCATGGATCTGGAGATTGCATTTGAGAGTATTTCCATGTCAAACATCACTTCTATCATTTGACTTTTCTTTTAAAACAAAACAATCATGGAAAAATGATCAATTACAGGACATTTATTAATTACAATTAGAATGCATGCTAATCAACGGGCCTTTTAACGTGAATCAAATGATGGTTTAAACATTCAAGATTATTAATAATAAATTCATCTTACAAGTCAAAACTTTGTAAAATAAATAACCTGTTTCTAAAGTATAAATCCTATTCTAAAATACATTAAAGATAACTGATCACTTAAAACACTTTGGGTCCAGTGTTGGGTCTCTAGGTAAATACCGGAAGTCTGGGCAAGGATCTTCCTATCTGGATCTCTGAATGCCCAGATTAAAGCTAACTTTCTGGTCTGGGTACAGGAAATTCTGTATTTTGTAGTGTCTCCAAAGAGACAGTTTCCAGAAGAATTCAACTTCATGTATGTGTTAATAGTTTGAGATACTGTATGAAAATTACTATTGCAAAAACACTGAATAATGAATTTGGGGTCATGATACATTGTGCAACCCTGGTATGATCAGCTTTAGAGACTTGACTGAAATACTGAATGCTCGATGCTCCGTTTGGAGTGCAGGTGCTTTGTGGTACATCATGATTAAGGACAATATTGGACTGTAATTTGTGAGGTATCTGCAGAGCCACGTTCCAGTTTGTAAACAATAATCCAAAACCAGCTTTGTCTCAAAATCATAATAAATTGAATAAACCAGTACAACAGAGAGAGTGAAATACAAGTTCTGTAGGGCAACCACTGCACTTTTTGCAGCACCAGTTCTCCCTGCTGCATGTCCCATGGTACAAATCCACATATTAATGGTTACTATTGGATAATTTTCATTTTGCATTTATTGCTCTCAGTCTTTGACTACACAAGGTAAAGAATAAGGCAGCAGTTCCCAAAACATATGAAATTAGGCACTGGAACTCTGACAATTCACGCAGGTTTTGTTCATTTCCTGTTTGTAACTCTGAAGCTGGACAGAGCACTTGTACATTCCAAACGTGTTCAGCAGCAGTTGCCGGGCCTTGGACTGAACATCCTCCCACTTAGATGAGCTACCAGGAACTGGAAAATTAAGAAAATAATTAATAAATTCACTCCTTAAGAAACCTGGGCAATCCAAATGTTCTCAAACTTATCACAGTGTCATTGATGAGAATAATTTTTGCTCACACTCATTTATTAATTTAATATTGTTCTTGTGGTCACTGTGTACTCTCTCTTTATTATTTTACACCTCTCTTGATAAAACTCAGTGTGTGTCTGACACTTTCCAACCAAAACCCTGAGCTTTCTTACCAAGAACTCATATTCATAGTATAGTTAGATGTCTGAATCAGTACATGTTTTGGCAAAACGTTTATTTTTCATATGTTAGGTTTTTCCACATTAGAATTTCACTCTTTCTTTCCCTAAACATGTATGAAAATTTCTGAGGAGAAATCTTGTGGGTTTTTTTTTCCCCTACCCAAAGAATCTGCATTGGATATTTTGGTATGAATATATTTTATTTACATCATGTCTTTCTGGGCCAAGGTATTCTATTCCTTGAGTTAGTAGATTTTCTTTCCCCAAAATGGTATTTCATGGTTCAACTTAAATAACAATATGAAGAGGAAGTGGTGGAGTTTTTCCTACACTTGGATTTAATTTAGAATTATGCTATCCAGCAGCTTACCTAGTTGCAAGTGGACTATGGCAGTTGTTTTTCCTGCAGTGAGAGACCAAACATTTAAATCTTCTATAGAATAAACATCCTCAATTTTCATCAAGTCTTCCTTGATGCGATCCACATTTAAGTGCCTTGGAACTCCTGTGATACCAAACAAGGTAAAATGAATTCTGTCTTCTGCAAAGTCTGAGTAGCCTTTAAAATGTCACAACAGATCTCAATGTCCAAAAAAATTAGAATTTGTGCTGTTGGAACTGATTAGTAACTTCCATGTTATCAACAGAAATCAATATGGAAATGGGCTGTTCAGTCTGGTATGGACACAGAAGTTGTACAGGAATTGCTGTCTCAGCTGGAATCTGTCCTGTCCAGAATCCACTCTCTGGCAACAGCCAACATCAGATCCTTTGCAATGATGTTTTTTTGCTGATTACTGCAGCTTCTAACCTCTAGTAACTGCTTAGGCCAGACTCTGAGGTCAAAATCTGTTAAAAAAATAAAATGCTAGGGCCTGTCTCCTAAAACTCCAGGTACCTGGGATCATGTTCACAGGCTACAGCAATCCATGTGCAGTGGTCAGCACAGAGGGCTGTGTCTTACAGTGTGTCATCTCTGCAAATCAGAGATCAAATCCTTTTGGTATTTTCAGCAGCACCTCTGTAACTTACCATCCCCACCCTTTATCTGTACAAAGGGCAGAATCAAAATTTTAGATGATCAAGGTGGGTCAAAAACTAATACAAGTATTGAATAAACTCTTTCTGAGTAGTTTTGATTCTATGGTAGCTTTTATTGCTTAATTTCTAGTTGTATGGAGTTTCTTTACATACACTATGAGGAGTCTTGCTTCTCAAATTTCTTCAGACTTTTTGCATGACTTCTCTGAACCTGGTGCCTTACTGTCTCTTAAATTATGTTAGTTCCAGTACTATCTCCTTTGAAAGTTCAGTGCCTAGGATTGTCTCATATGAAACAAAATTTTCCTTCTAGTGGAGACCATAAAAAAATATTTAGCTGATAAATAACTAGCTAACTGTCTGGTATTTGTACAGCTTTCTTTTTCCCAGGAAAAATGGACTTAAATTCTTGTATCTACATCACACTCGTGATGGGCTTCCATTCTATATCCATAATACAGATTTATAAATCTATATTAAAGGCCAGAATCTCACTGCTTGTGTTGGATAGCTATTAAAATTTTTAATTTAGCATTCCTAGTATAATGAGGAAACTGAAATTAATACCAAAAGTTGATACAAGTTCAAGGGCCTTGATGTTGCAGCAGCAGTTTTCAGTATAAATGCAAGTACATTCTCTGGAGATGCTGAATTTGAGTTGGAAAAGTTCCCTAGCATGCATAAAGCCCATGTATCATCACTTTTAGTGACATCATTAATTTGGAGATTTTTATGACAACTGGGATACCTATGCAAACAGCTACAACTCAAAACATCTTGAATCTGATATTTCATTAGTTTGTCTTATCTGTTTTCTTCAGCACTTAAATCTACTGCCTTGGAGCTAATTGAGGGTTCTTCAACAAATTTCATCATTTTTGCCTTCTCAGTGAACTTCCACTATGTTGTACTTCTTTCTTTTACTCTAAAGTGATGCAAAAGCACTTGACTGGAGATTCTGAGCTTTCTGATTTAACCTCATAACATAATAAAAGTAAAGTCAATGATAATTCACGTAAGACAGTTAGGAATGTGCAGTTAAAATCTAGGATTTTTCTCCCAGCCCTGACATCTTCACTTTATAAATTAATAGTACTACACTGAGCAGTAATAGTTGGCATGTAAGCTGTGATAAAGCAAAGGATGTTGCTGACATGTTTTCTTCTATGTCACATAAAGGTAAGATCCTTCAGGCTATGTTCTGCTTTTTATTCCCTTTTTTTTCCTCCATTTTACACCACTCTTAACTTGCGGCTTCCCCTACGGGAACAGTAGATACACACAAGTAATACAAAGGCACTTGTGGGACAGGGGAAGACTGGACAGACATAAACCATGTGTCCAGCCATTTGCCTAAGCTTGCTGCCTCCTTTTACCTGCATTCACACTCACTTTAACTGCACAAGTAATAAAAGTGAGAGTGTAGAACTGAGTCTGGGCAAATGTTCACTTGATTTAGCTGAGAGTCACTGCAGACACACAAGAAAGTTCTGTACATTTCACTTCCCCATGTCCTGATGGTAAAGAGTGCGCAGAGATAGGACTTGTGTCATTCTGGGCACAGCCAAAGGCACCTAAAGACTGCTGCAATTTAGAGGAGCCACAAAGAACCACCAGACTAAAGCAGCACCAAGACAGACAGGTTTCCAGGCACAATCCACATAGAGATGGGGATCATGATGTCAAGAAAGGGCTAAGGCTCACTGCTATTTGGCACGTAAAGTCCTGCAGACTGGGCACAGATCTTACCTTCCAGAATAATAACTCCCGTGTCACACAGAATTCGAATTGTTGTAAAAACCACCAGGATGGAAAATACATATGTACATATAGGATCAGCAATCTTGTATTCTGGCTGCAAGGGAAATTTCACAATATCAAAGAATGTATGATTACAAAAATATGACTCAGAAAACACAGTTACTTCTAGTACTAAGTTTTATGATTTTTTTTGTTTGAATTGTTACCATATACTAGTAGAGACAGTTTCTTCATTCATCCTTATTTTGCATGAATTTATGACGCTTATCATAAAATACCACAGGTATCTTTAATAACTTATAAAAACAGGCCCCTTTTGACTTTAATCACCAGAGTTGAAATGCCAAGAACTCCCCCGTGCCCCCAGGAGAGGCCCCTCCTCACCTTGAAGCGGATGATGTAGGCAGCTACGAGCACCCCGATGCTCTGTACCAGGTCCCCCAGGGCATGCACAAACGCTGCTCTCACGGCCAGGCTGCTGTGCCCATGGCTGCTGTGCCCATGGCTGCTGTGCCCATGGCTGCTGTGCCCATGGCTGCTGCCCTGGGCTGTGCTTGGGGAGCTCGGCTGAGCTACGTGAGAGTGAGGGTGGGAATGGGAGTGGGAGTGCAGGTGGCCAGACTGATTCAGCAGAAACCCCATTCTGAAAGTGAAAGAAGAGAACTGCTTCAAGAAACAGGTTTTAGGGTTTGTTGGGTGAGGAGGATTTGTTGGGATTTTTTTCATTTTAAAGCAAATGATTGAAAAAGTAATACTCAGTGTCTTATTTATGAAAATTAAGAGTTCCAGCAAAATTACATCCCATGAGAAAATTACAGGCCATGAATGAATTAGCAGCTTATTCAGAAATACATTTTTGAGTATTAATGGAGAGAGAGAGAGATCTTACATTAAGTTAACGGCAACACCGACGGCTGCTGTGATGAGCATGATGTCACCATTTATTTCATAATCCATATGGATAGTTCTCTGAACAGCCTCATACAAGAGGAATGCCATAAGGATATAGACCAGCAGTACACTAATGATGGCTGACAGGACTTCTGCAAACAGAAAGGAAAAAACATTATAAAAACATGTCTCAGATTCTTTTCCATTTCCAAATTAGAATGTGGACAGGGCCTCGTTTTAACTACTTTATGCATAACATATCTAATATAAACTAAC
Source organism: Drymodes brunneopygia (assembly GCA_013400955.1). Classification (NCBI taxonomy): domain Eukaryota; kingdom Metazoa; phylum Chordata; class Aves; order Passeriformes; family Petroicidae; genus Drymodes; species Drymodes brunneopygia. Next base: position 164,119 of record VZTZ01043893.1, read on the forward strand.
ACATTGTGTGGCAAATACAGCTTGTAAAATAGGATTAACCAATGGAGTTTGTTTTAATTCACTCCTTCATATGTCCCTGTCATCAGTATATACCTCAAATTATGTTTTGCCTGAAAGCTTCTGCACAGGAGTTGATCCTGACTTCTTCAGATAACCCAGCCTGAGAAGTCACAGGCAAAGGCCCTGTCCAGGGGTGAGGAGGACAGGTGATCTCAAACATCACCAGCCTGCCCACAAACAAGAGAAACCTTGATTTAAGTGTCCACAGTATTAAGCTGGGTTTAGAAGTTATTTTTATATATCCGTTTGTATTTAGGATGGAGAAGAAATTATAAAAAGATAAAGAAACCAAACAGTACAAATTTGTTACACATTATACTCTTAAACTCCTTGACATATGTGTTCATAAATGTTATCTGAGGCAGATTTCAGCTACAGAGGCTTGCTTAATATAAGTTTCTGTATTGCTGTGATACGCTGTTCTAACATTATACAGTTTTTACCAAATATTATAATTTCACAAAAGTAAGAGCATTCTGACTGCTGTTTTGGCATAGGAATTTTATCTGATCAGTGGGGATTTTGAAAAGGAAATATATCTAAATAAAGATAAAAAATTAGAAAATTAACAAAAAATAGTATTTCATTGTCCTGCACTTTCTGCTGCCATCTGTGGAAAGTGGTTACAGTTCTCTACAAGGTTCCTGCTGTTCAGATGGGAGGTAAACAGGGCTGAGTATTTTATAGGCGAGGACCTTTGTGCTGCCTCAGTACCCAGGTCATGAAATTGGGCTGGTAATAGCACACAAACCTGAGAAGGATGAGTCCACAGTACAGTTTTAAGATCCTACTATAAAGAAAATACATACTTCCAAATGGGCCACTAGTTTTACCCTCTAGCTTCATATTCTGAAAACTACTGCCCTGCAGCAGCTGAAAGTTTAAAAAAAAAAAAAAGCAACACAGCTGACAGAGAAAACATTAGCCCAGTTAACGACTGTCTCAGTTATTAGCAAGTTAATACAGGGCTTTACAAAAAGCACTGGGAAAACCTTAATGCTCACTCCATTGTATTGCATGGAAATCTGCAGCCATGCCTGAATAATCTGTAATCATTATGCATAATGCTCATTACTGTCACTTGCCAGATGGATCCCTGGGATCTCAGCCTTCCTCTGCGAACTCAAAGATCAGAGGTGGAATTAATTTACTTGGAACTGTAATGGTTGTTCTTCCCCTGAGTTACACACATGTTGCCCTGATTTATTCCCCAGTAAGGGCAAAATTCTGCCCTTGGCTATACCACAGCTCTAAGAACACTTATCTGAGAATTGCCTTTTTTCTTCCTCTGCTTTGAATCTGTCAGCCTGCAGTACAACTTTGGATACTGCAGATGTTATTTCTAACACAGAAGTGTTTTAATTTTATTTATTATTTCAGAAGAAAAACATGCAGCTATATCAGGATTTTAATATCAACAAAATCACTTGATCCATGCACTGAATTATAAATGTCATCATGGGAGAAGAAACTCACACCAACACATTCAGCTGCTGCGTAACGTGTCAATGCCTGGATGAGGAACAGCATCACCAGGCAGGAAGAAGGCTCTGAAAGGCAACTGTCATAATCTGAGATGATTTCAGAGCAACTTGAAAATCCTGGACATATCCACAGAAATGGAAGTGAACTTTACAAAGCTGGCAGGTTATTCAGGCCAACAGCCTTAAAAATACACAATACATTGCTTAGAAGGTTTTCTGGAATGCTTTTTAAAAAACTTGTGAAGCCATAGCACATTAGCATTTATCAGAGAAATAATATAGTGTGCTTTTACAATCTAAACTCATGTTTTTTGCAATGGAAACCAGTGTTTTCCTTGCAGTTTCATCCACAGTCACTGTCATGTCAGCATTGTAGATTTGTGCTGAGATCTTTCACTTCTTGTGAAATGAACTGTGCATGGTCTCAGTGGACTGTCTGATTCTGTCATTACTAACATTGTCTCTGCAGCAGTGGAAGAGTGCCAGCTTCCATATCTATGCTTAAATCTGCTCAGTGTCTTGCTGAAAAGGAGGTATCTGCACTTAGTGGTGAAACTGAACTATTTTTGGCTTCAAGAATTGAATTCTTTTTCGACATGACTGCAAGTTCCATTATTTTGTCTTCACTTTTCTAACCCATTCCTAAATCTGTCAGCTTCCTTTTCACAAATGAAAATGGAATAAAACTGAAGATGGAACTTATATATTATGTATTCAAAGGGAATTCAAATAAATGAAAATTAGTGGTAACTTTCTTCTGGAATTTGACTAGACAGGTCTGTTGCTTTTAGAAAGCAATGTTTATGGGAACAAGTTTGAAAATTCATCATTCTGCAAAGAAAAATGATAACAAGTACCAGAAACGCTGTTCATTAGAATATTTTCATGCCTACTGTATGTATGGATTATCTTAAAACTTAATGCAGAGCAAGTCAGTGATGAGGCAGTTCTTGCACATGTTCCCAGCTTTAAACAAATGCTCCACATCTTTTTCTGTGACAGATGCCCAGTCTGTACCCTATTTTTAACATCCTGACATGTTTTAAGATCTCTCTTGTGAAATTTAAGCTATTGTTGAACTGATATTTGCTGACAAGCTTCTTACATATAGGTTACTTGGAAAAATGTGTTACAATGAGGATATAGCCTAGAAACTGCTTTGTTCCATTGCCAGCACTCACTGATGTGTGAAACTGGGCCCTCAGGCCACAGCATTCAGACTGGGTGCCTAAAATCAGGCAAATAAATTTCACAAATGTGATTTTTAAAAAGACTGTGTGTAGTCTTTTGAACTATCCCACCTTCTGAATTTTGAGGGTCCCTGGCAAGGCCTTGACTCACTTCCTCTTCCTTCCTGCAGCACAGAAACTCTTCTCTTCAGCCCCAGGCTCTCCTTCTCCTCCTCCAGAGAGCTGCACTGCTGCCACTCATGCAGGATGGCTGAAGTAAAAAGGAGCCCCTGGAAACTGTGTAGTTCTGCTCAAAGGAGGGTCAGCTACAGCAGGTGGCTCAGGGCTGCTTCCAGGTGGGTTTTTTGTATTTCCAACTGAGGACACTCCACAACCTGTTCTGGTCTTTGACCACCTACTGGCACTGGGAGCAGAAAAGGAGGAGCAATTGTTGCAGAACTGAGAGGCTGCTCCCTGTAGCTTCTCCTAGGGAGAAGGGCAGTACAGACTAATTTTATGGGCCATATCTGGCCCATGGACTACCACTGGATCAGTCTGGCTAGTATTTTTCCTGGCAGTCAAATAGAAAGAAAATAACATATAGAAAATGAGGTGGCAAGAATCCTCAGGGATTTCTTCTTTCACATTAATTGAAAAGTCAGTGAAAAATTACAGAACTGAGTAATATTTTAATGGCTAAGTAAGTTTCTTTTATTTTTCTTAAGGTAAACCCCTGTTTTAAGCTAGGCCATGACATGTTCAAGGTATGTGCTATTTGGTTTTAGAAAAGTTACAAAGACATATAAACTACCCAAATGATTTTGAAATAGGGTTAAAGTATGTATAAATGCTAACAAACATCCTTCTGGAGAGTATGAGCAAATGCCAGGGGCATACCTGCAAGGTCAGGTTTCAGTATGAGGGGAGCTCCTATCACAAAATTAAAACTTCATGAAAGAAAAGTTTGTAATGGGAAATGCTGGCATTGCTAATGCTTTCTTGCTAGAGCCCCAAAGAGCTTAGCTAGTGTACAGAGCTATGCATTCATGCACTAGTGACTAACTGATGACAAATGACAAGGAGTGATGGAGTTGTTGAATTCTACTGCTGTTCTAGCAGCCAAAATAAGAATTGCAAATAGTGACTACACAAGACTGAAATTCCTTGGAAAATGTATGGTATAGAGTATTATAAAAAACAGGTAGAAAACTGGGACACTAGAAGTTATCTATTTCATGAAATAGATACTTTGAAGTTTTTGCTAAAATGTCTACAGACCTGCAGCTGTATATTATGAATTATTATATCCGGTTAGCAACCACATGAAAACACCCTTTATCGTCATTACATTCCCAACATGGAATAAATCCTGAAAATATTCTTCTAGGAGTTAGTCCATAATTCTGTTTATACTTCTTTTTAGAGATACCTAAACTGGACAGAGGTTGAATAATTTGCTGTATTTTGCAAACCATGGGACATTTTGACCTCAGCTTCCCATGGTTTGGGGAATGCATGAGGAATACTGATTTATACGACTTTTGGCAGGGAAGAGCTCTCTAATAACATGTTCTACATAACTTCTTAGTTGTGGATTAAAATGTAATTTTTCACATTGAATAGGACCTTTTTCCAGTATCATAATTCTGCTGAAGTCAACAAGATTTGTAAATCCTGGGCACTGGCAATAATCTGTTGTGAACAACAAAGGGCTGACAAGCACAGCTCCTGCACCAACAATGTCATAATGAATTCAATTCCCCAACCTTCCCTTTAAGAAGGAAGATGAATCAAGCATTCAGATTTTAACTCTGACTCTGCTAAGTCCTCATTGACAAAGATGGAGAGACTCACCCTGCTCCCACGGAATGGAATTCTGCCATCAAACTTTTGGCCAAGTTGTTGTGTTTTTTAGTCTATTCCTTTTTGGCAATACAATCTGTGCAGTGTATCCACAATGGCCAGAAAGGTCACTGAGAATCAGTTAAAGCAACTCTTAGGCTTGTTGCTACTTTCTTTCTAGCTACCTGTGCTTCTGGAATTAGGTGCTTTTTACAGTTGTTGCTTAAAGTACTCTTTAATAGCAAAATCTGGTATGTGCTTACCTAAGCGATGAAATCCAAAAGTGAACCTCTTTGTCGGAGATTTTGCCGACAGCCAGAGAGCGAGGAGGGTCAAAATAATACCACTAAGGTCAGTTAGCATGTGAAGTGCATCTGTCATAATTGCTAGACTGTTAGCAACATAGCCACCTGCAAACATAACAGGACAAGTCAGGATACATGACATTTTAAATTATTTTACGTAATATCTTCTTGCATAGCTTACAGTTATTTCTTTTCAGAATAGTGCAATAAGTACATGACAGCCCTTCTTATACTCACTAAACATGGGGGGGAGGGGGAGGTTGCTATTACAAGCAAAATGCCATGCTATAATTTAAGGCTACCACAGTTAAAAGTGCAGTCAAGTGTGCTTTCTTTTAAGAGTAACATAGAAAGGATTCACTCCTGTTATTCTAACAGAGACTACTTGCATCATAATGTTTGTAAGATCAGGTCCAAAACAGTTTTGTGTCTTTTCTCTACTGCACATGTGTTTGATCAACTGATTCTTTTGTTAAACTACATCTGTTAAACACTCTGACATTACAGGAACAGGAACAGAACTCCAAAGATTCAACAACCAGGAAATTCACACTGTCCCCTTTTTATTTTTATTACATTATCTTTTAACATTAATTATTCCCCATCCTGGCAGGAGCGTGTAAATTCTGGCAATATCTATTGCAGACAATGACTTTCACTTGTACAGCATTTTTCTTTGTTATTTATTACCATATTTTTTTCTTGTAATTATGAGCTGCATGGAGACAAATAACCTGAGATCAAAGGTTAATATCTTTGTTCCAATTCAATTGCTAGTGCTACTATTGGATGAGTGAGAGATTTAAACAATGCACCTCTTGCTTAAGTATCCCTTATACAAAGGGGAATCAAGGACAGGCTGTGTTGTCTTCCTTATGCTTGAAGGTAAGCCCATTATCTCAGAAAAAAATCACATCTTCAGTGTCAGCTTAGCTCTGATTTGGTTTCTCTTTTTACCTTGAGATTGTCATGCAGCCTGTGAATTGTACTGAGCAAAGCGTGCAGCTGGTGTGCCATTTGGCAGGCTTCAGGCTCCAACATTTCAAATAAAGAAATCTTCGTATACAATTAAAATGGTCTTAGTGAAGAGGCTGACCAGAGGAAACAACAAAGGGGAATTCACAACTGGCTGACTGCTTTTAAGACTAGTCATAAAACCTGTGTGTGCTCTTATGTACACACCTGCACACAGAGCTATTCTCTCCTCCCCAGCCAAACACAGAGCACAGCTGGTACTGCAGTACTGTTTGTGCTGTGGGTAACTACCAAATGCACTACATTTCAAACAGCTCCTTTCCTCCATCCCCTTTCTTCAATTGTTCAGAACTTTCAGTGTCAAATTCTTCTGAGGCTGAAATTCTCCAAAAGGCCACTGCAGTTCAAAAACAATGAGTTTTTAAGATTTAGCAATTCAGCAGCTTTTTGAGTAAAAAGAGTTAAGCCCTTCTTTTCTGAATTAATTTGTGTTCTCCCATAATTTTAAAAAAATTACTTAGAAAGTGCAACTCAGCCTCTTTTATCGTCAACAGAGAAGAAACAATAATTTATATCTAAGGACATTTAGTTCAGCAGTTTACATATATCATTATTTACAGTATATATGTTGATCCATATGTATTAATTTTGAGAATCACTTCAGTCCAAGAAGAGGCAATTCCATTTCAGCTGGCCTCACACTTTTAAAGATTTTCAAAATAAAATCATAAGGAAGGTATTCAGGTACTGAAGCTAAAAATAATGCAGCACATGGATTAAGAAAACATAATTGCCATTTATGAAATCCTGAAATCAAAGGTTCTCTGTTTCTAAAGGTATCAGTTCATTGTTTGGTTAAAGGTACTGCCTCAGGGCTGTTTACATACAATTGGCAACTTGGAAAAAAAGACATCTATAACCTTTACAAATAGACAGCTTGATGGCTCACCACTGCTCTCAGTGACCCATGAAGGACAGCAGTTCTCCTCATGGATGATCAATTTGAAATCTCTGAACATAGCCAAAAACATCAAAACCCTGTCAGAAAAGCTAACTAGGACTTGCAATATGTTTTCAATATCTTGATGCACAATCGTTTCCCCAAAGTGTAAATTGTTATCTGACTGTTCATCAAATTAAACAACAAACACTGAGATGGGCTGGGGTAATGAGTTTGGAAAAAAGATGCCAATCAAGATTTCACAAAAAAAGCTGCTGAAATAAGATTTCCTTCATCTTGACATTGGTAACAGACAGCAGAAAGATTTTTACTGAAATAATAAATTATCTGATAGAGTCTTCTGCCTTCTATCAAAGATCATAGAAGGAAGTCAGTTAAAATACCCTATATGATCAGAGTTTCCCAAATACCTGAGCTTCAGATCAATTCATAAAGTTTGGAAATTTGAAACCAACCAAAGAGCACACAGTACAGGGCTGGAGTGAAATAAATTAAACAGATGGGGCACTGACCCAGGACTTGGGGGCTACATCTCTAATTTCTCTTCTGCTGATGATTACTTGCCCCATGACAAGTCATTCAGGTAGAGATCCAAAGAATTACACTGTGGAAGATGGATGCCTGAATATTTTATAGGTCTGGCCCTCCATGCTCTCTGATTCTGTGCCCAAAGAACAAAATATGGCTGGAAACAGCACACCCAGAGCTGAGGAGGACGAGCCCACAGGACAGCACTAACACTCTGTATAGACAAATCCAGCCTGCTCAAGTCCTCACTGTACAGGAAGAACAACAGATGATGTGACAATGATCAGGGAGTATTTTTACTCTAAATGTATTATTTCTAGAGCTCTCCCTGCACTAGCTATGAAGAAGTCTACAACAGCATGAATTGGATCCAAAACCCCAAACAGAAACACTCCCAGTGATTTGAGCATCAACCTGCCAACAGCTCAGACGTTATTGAGTAAGAGGCCCTTCAGATGAAGCAAATTCAGTGTACATCAGAACTGTTATGAATACAATCACCTCACACCACTCTCATGTTAATGGATGTCTAAGCCTAAAATACAACACTATTGCTTATCAAATTTACCTCAGTTCATGCTGAACCAAAATTTCAGCCAGAGAAAAAACATGGAGCCAGGGGGCAAACGGAGACATTCAGCCAAATCCCCACAACAGGTTTGACACATAGTGCCCGAGCCATAATAAGCTGATGAATTGTGGCCGTGTTATTAATGATCAGCCACACACTGAGACATGCTGAAAGGCAAAACCACTTTTTTTTCCATTAACCCACGTTCCTGAAATAAGGCCCCAAATAAAACTGGTGCAGACACAGTCAATATTCTAGTCTCTCTCTGAAAAATGGAACATTTCTTCTAGGGTTTTTTTTCCCCTACATCTGTGGGACAAACTGCATTATTTATCCTCTAGCAATGATTTTGTTTCCTATCCATCTTGCACAAGTTTGTCTTAAAGACACAATTCATAGGTGTCCTAGCAAAAGCAACCAAGAGCATGAGCTCACTTCACAGGAGCACTCAATTGACTTAATTTGCAGAAGTCAGGAGGAGGATGTAGGTCCCATGCTACTCTTCTTCACTTCCAGAAAGTTTTTATGAAATTTTTTTCTATGCTTGAATTATGGCAAGTAATTAATCTGATTAGCTCTGATTCAGACTTGAATGTTGAAATTAAAGAAATTTAAAAGCAATTAATTGCTGTGGAGAGATCTGGCTCAACATACACATCAATGTACTGGCACTGTGTTGCACTCACCACAACTCCAAATCAGGGGACAGTGGATGAGAGCATTTAAGCATTTTTCAGGAGGCTGAGTCACACCCAGCAGACACTTGCACTGCATGGCATAGATATATCCAAAAAACAGATAGTAACAGGACACAGTAAGTAAAGGACAGAGAGTAAAAGATGAATACTGAACTTTGTAAAAATGATTAGACAACGGCAAAGGCATAACATTTAACAGCTAATCTATGCATCTCTGGGACACTAACATTTTATTTCAAGTCTGTGCTGCTATAGTCTATTAGATAAAGCACAGTTGTTCAGTAGAGTGGTGAACAATGCACAGGTTCCCCTCATCCTGCACAGCACAGCTCTTAGGAGGGAGCAATAAAAGGTGAACTTGAGCAAAAGGTTCGTTCTCCTGACCAACAATCAGGTGCTTATATAGGAACTCATTTTTGGGTGAAACCCCACTATACTTCTGCGAGTACTAACAAACAAAAACCACAAATAATTTAATGCAACTACTTGCTATTCTTATACATTGTATCAGGAAGTGTTAAAATACCTATCACTTTAATTAACTGTGCTCATGATTTGTGTCTGGATGAAGCACGTGCTAGTCCAGAGCACAGTAAGACATCAAGAAGTTCTCAAGGCAGTGATGTCTTCACTGGATTGTCGTTGATAGCTCAGGACTTGTCTTTTCAGTTCTAAGCAACAGCGTGTATTGCTGTATCTGGTGAATAAGGACAAATACCCCCCAGTATTACTGTCATTATTATGGTAAATGTCACATTTGAAACTGTATTTCCCTCTTCTTCTCTTGTTGCAAACACAATAGGATTTTATGGCAGTTGATTAAAAAATACTGCAATTGAAACCGTTCATGCCACTTCTCCTTTGTTAAAAACACCTTAAAAACTTACAAGGAGAAATAAAAATCCATTAGACAAAGAAAAATATGCATATTTTATGCCATTTCGGGGAATTGATGAGAGATTCAGGTAAGGAAAGCTGCAAATTCTTTCATGGAAAATACAGGTGGACTTTATCCCCTCTCACACTCTGCACGTGCAGCTCATCTCTCTGGTCCCTCTAAGGACTGATGGTTTCTCTCAGTAAATACTCAGAGCCAAGGCCGGAGCAGCACAACGAGCTGTGCGGCACCGTACCGGAGGGACGGCACAGAAGGCCCCCGACTCACCTATGAGCTCCCCCGTCATGAAGAGGAGGTAGAGGAGGGCAGCGAGCGTCAGCCGCTTCTTCACCTTCCTCTGCTTGGAGCGCTCCCGCCGGCTGCTGCAGCCGCTGCAGGGGTCCGGCCGGCCGGCCCGGGCGCTGCGCAGGGCGATGTCCCGGTCCAGCAGGGACTCGTCGTCGGACGGCAGCCCCGGGGACGCCCCGTTCACCGGCGTCTCGGGGGCCGCCTCCGAGCCATCGTCCGCCACCACCACGCGCAGCTTGTTAAACCTGGGGAAGTCCTCGTCCCCCACCTCGTCCGAGAAGTCAAAGGCACTGGAGTCGTTCAGGAACAGGGGGTCCTCGTTCCTCCCTAGCAGGGACTTGATGCTCGTCCAGAGCCCGGCCCCAGCCATAGCGGCGGCGATCGGGGGCCTCGCCGGGCGCGGCCGACC
>VZTZ01043921.1:0-63953 GCA_013400955.1 Drymodes brunneopygia
GCCCTTGTGTGAATACTGCACTTTCCTGCCACCACAACAGCTGAAAATCTGTCTCCCAGAAGTCCAATGTTTGTGCCTGTTCCTAAGGAGCAGTAACTCTGGATCAAAACAAGCTGAAGAATTTCTCTCTGTGAGATGAAGAGTCACAGAATTCAATGAGGGAACTGAGGGAGAAAACATTAGAGGGTGAGAACCACGAGTGTTTGCATCTGCTCCTCTGAGCTCTCCATGCAGTGCAGGGACAGATTTCAAGGTCTTCCCTCCCAACCCTGTGTGGGATATTTTGGCAAGAGGTTTCCAGTAGTGCTGACTCAAAACATACATTTAATTCCCCTGCACAACACACAGATACACCCACAAGGGTTTCACTAGCACTAAGAGAAATTAAGAAATCCAAAAGAGAAAGAAATCATACCCTTCAGTTTATTTGATTTACACATTATTAGCTGAGCCAAACGTGCTGATACTGACATGGGGCTTTCAGGATAATGAAGAAGGAGGTCAGACCTTGGCTGTCAGGGACAAGCAGGCACCTCCTCTGTCCCAGAATGCCAGATTCAGCAAGAAAGGAGAAAACCATTCTTCATGGAAATGTCTCACTGTCTCAGTCTCCTCACAGCTTTTCTACAGGTTCTGGTCCTTTTTAGGGCTGTGAGGAAATGACTGGATCACACCTTAAGCCCCAGGCTGAGGATCAGTTGTCTGAATAGGACATGGGAAAGTGCTGGGTGGGACAAGACCAATGTGCAAAGCTGACAAAAGTCACAGCACCTCGAGGGATGGTTGGGTTCCCATTTCAGAAACCTCTCATTTGCCAGCCAAGGGACAGGTACGTGAGAAGTGGCCAAACTTCACAGATAATTGGAGAGGAATTTTGGGGGGATAAAGTCTTGTGAGGCCACAGTGCCCAGGGAACCTGTCAGTAATACCAGCAGCAGTATGTACAGTACCAGCAGGCAACAGTTTTGAGAATACCAGACTTTGATATTGATGTAGCAAACTGGGGCCATTAGGGAAAAAAGCCAATTATGGATGGCTCATTGATAAGGAATATAATCAGGTCAGAGAAAAGGAAGTACAAGGACTCTGAGCAGAAGAATCCAGAAACAGCAAAGTTGAACAAGTCTCAAATTAAACCATTAAAAATATTTTAAAACTTCAAAACTATTCTGCTCTTTGGAAGACTCAGAAAGCTTCTGTATTTTCACATCCCATATTCAGCCCACATTTGAAATTCAGTGCATCAGAAGATCACAGCATCTTAAAGGTCTTTCCATCCTGGGAAAAGATGTCTTTCTTAAAAATACTTTACATTATTTCACAGCTTTTCCTGACTGAAAAAGTCCAAAATGGACTTTTGCAATTTTAAATCACCAGTTTCCTAAATATTTAACAGTCAGAACAAAATACACAGGTAATGAAGTACCTGTGGATGAGTCTATAGGAAAAAAAAAGCAGTAAAGAAAGATGTTCTGATTTAAAACAAAGACTTCAGTGTGTTAGAAGCTGACTGTGTGCAATTACTTTGGGTGGAAGTTTCTAAGTTGTCTAAAGGGATTGTGTGGCTGTTAAAAAATCCATTTGAGCCCTGTTTTCCTGCTTGCTGATGTACAAACACAGCCCACAGAGCAGCCACTGCCTGGTATTTCCTGTGGGATCAAGCTGTAACCTTGCAATACTATACATTTAAGCTTTGAATCCTGACACATCATAAAAATAAAAAGCAAACAAACAGAAACAACCCTCAGACATATTGAAGGAATTTTAAAAGAGAAAATCACTCCTTGCAGAGCATTTTGCCAGTTGGTTTTGTTGCTATCACATAGGATCCACTCCACCATGTCCTTCAGACCAGCAGTTCCTTTCTTTTTCACTCTCCCAAGCTCTGCATGTATCCATGGTTTTCCACATTTTATTCATCCCCACCGTGAAGATGATTGATGTCCATCATTTCCAACTTCTCTCACCCTTCCTTTGCCTAATGTACTGACAAAAGCATGACATTGGAGCAGGAACTGTGCACTTTGATACCTGTGCCATGTCTTGGTGGACTCTCAATTGTCCTTTGGATGTACCTTGGTTGTAAAACCCAGTTTTCTACATAACTTTGTAATAACTCCCACAGCAGAGCCTTGATCCTTTTATCAACAAGGTAACATTACATATTTAAATCATGCTAAAATGCATCATTTTTCCTGTCACTTTGGATAAATCATTGCCTGACCATCAGCACTGCCCCACGTCTTTATATCCTGAGCACAAATAAGTGCTGATCTTTCCCCAAAGTTTCTCAGTCCTACTATGGAATAATTCCACCAAACTGATGCTATTTGGAGGTCAGAAAGTGGAATTTTCAAAGGATCTTAGTGCACTGCTCCTTCTAATCTTTCTCTTTTAAAATCTCCAATCTTATTTTCTGAGAAAAATCCTCCAGCTTTGAGCTTTCAATGTTTCTGAAAGCAATTATGACTCAAACACTGGATTTTCCTTTCAGACATGATGCTTTAGAATAGCAGTGATCTGCTGGCAGTCCTGTCATATTTTAAAAAGGAAAGGGCATGTTTTTGTAATTCTTTCTGCAGTCTGGGACAAGACTCCTTTTGCTTCTCACACAGCTCACTTTATATCTGTTTTCCAATTAGATCTGATTGCATCCTGTCCATCCAGTGCTGATCAGCAAAAAGCTGCACTTCACATCCAATTCCCACAGATTTAAATAAAATCAAATGGTACAAGGTGATGGTGTCTTGGTCTGTGAGTCCTAAAGTGGGGGATTACACAACAAAAAAGTTATTCCCTGTACAGACCATCAGGGCTACAGCTAAAGGGTTTATTTATGGCTGAGACAAAGTCTGGCACACAGAAATTGCAATCTTCAGATAGTCTGTGAGAAGTTTCAGGAGAAAATAATGATCTTTGGGAAAGTCCTTCTTGTTGTACACAGTTTCTGTAAAGTGTATCTTATAAATGCATTTACAAAGACGGGAGCCACAAAATGTCTATATTTTTAATCAAAATGGAGAGGAAAGAGAACACTTTCATTGCAGTGTAAAGCATGTAATCGTTCTCTTGTCATCCTCCACTGCCTAAGAATTTTCCCTGCAGAATCATTCCAGAATGTCTTTTATTAAAAAGTAGTATTTACAGAAAAACAGCAAACATAATTTTTTATCTGACTCCTTTTCACTTGCTTTTTACCTAGCATTTTCTCTCTTTGCAGCAGGGTGAACACAATGTGAGTGCCACAGCTGACTTCTATCAATACACATCTTATAATTTCTGCCCCAGAACTGGCAGACTGACAGTAGTGGCCAAAGCACTGAGACACCAAACTTAACATCCTGCAAGGCACCACAGATACCTCCAAGCCAGGCTTTATATCATCTATCAGAACTGGATCCACCCATCTTCTGAGGCTCTGCAAAGGACCAGGTGGGTTTGGAAGCACAATGAGACCACAGGGTGAAATCCATTTCCTCAAAATGTTTGGTATGCACCTCACTCCCAAGCTTCTTTTACATTACATTCTTGTAGTATGTGGCAGATGCCTTGTAGTGGTATATTTATTTATTTATTGTGTATGCAGTGCTCATTGGAGTGAGGTGTGTGCTCAGCTGTGTGACACAAAGTAAGGTCTATCAGTGAATTTCTAGTCTAAAAATAATTTATTGCTGCCTGAAACAATGAGTATCTTCCACCAGTATCCCCAGCACCATCAGTCATTCCATCAGCTGGTTTTGTTTGCTAGACACAAACTTTCATATCAGTAATATTCTCAGATACATGTGCAGAATGTTGGTGACTGTATAAGAAAATGGCAAGTCACAGCTCAAAGTTTCTCTTTCCTGAAGATATAATTGCTTTTACACAGAGGAAAAGCATTAGGCCCAACACACCATGGACTTTGAACATAGATTTTGTGCTGGTCTTTACATAAGAGCTGGTCCCACACATGCCCTCCAGTCCCCCCCTCTCTGTGGTTTGTGTTTTCCTACCAGCACTACAAAGGAACAGTGGCTTCTGGTCTCTTATAATTATAATATTATTATAATATAATTAATTATAATATAATTATATTATAATTATAATATAAGGATTCAGGCTTCATCTGCAATAAAGCTTTCCATCTTTCTGAATAGTTTTAAGTATTCCCACACAGACCTAACACAACCTGAAAGGCCCAAAAATATTTTAAAGGTCCACAGGCTGTTTGTTTAGCTGTTTGTCTGATTGCAGTTGCTTGGCTCAGACTACACATTATTAAGTGTTTAATAAGACTTTTGGGAGTTGTCATTTCTGGACACGCTGATTTCAAACAAACAAACAAAAAATTAAAAAATAAAACATAAAAGAGCAATTTTTGGCCGTACAGAGACAGATCAATGGAAGTTTAGTTCTTTTCCTAAAGAGACCTGCTCACTTTTCAGTATGTGTTCTGCATACCCATGCACAGGGACTTATCCCTTGTGGTACCCATGCATTCAGCAGCAATGATGGGATCTGAGCCCTCCAATTAAGTGCTAATACATTCAAATTACCAATGGGAGCCACGACTTGGAGATTACATCTCTATTAACCTGCTCTCTAGCCCTGAGACCAAGTGACAAAGTCTGCCCACGTGCCTGTTGTTACACCCCTGTAGCCTCCAGAGAAGGGTAACACATCCAATCTGCCTCTGGGGAGTTCATACAATTATAGGAAAACAAGGGACTGACAGGAAATGTGAATTACCTATGAAAAGCTGTTCTATCTTGAGAGCAATTAACTGCTGACGGAGGAGAGCAGAGAGGCTGTGAAAAGCTCATCCTTGGAGATGTTCAGATCTTGACTGGGCACATTTTCTGAACACGTTGCACTGGGCCTTTTTCAAACATGATTTTAAAACCAGGTGAGTTCCAGATTTGTCTCCCAGCCTAATTTATTGTAGAAATAAATGAAATGTGTTCTAGGAATGGTCCTTGGCCTTTGCTAACTTCCAGACAGTGTTTGGGAAGTGTTTGAGAGCCTGTATTTGGTCCAGACAAAACCATGCCAAGTATTTTGCTGAAAATTTAACAGAAGAGAGGATCAAGTTCTAGTGCCCAGGAATACTCTCTGTTTCTGGTTAAAGAGATGTAGATAGAAGTGCTGGTATTCCCAAAGTTTCACAGAAAGTCTGTAACAGAGGAGGAACTTCAGTGCCCACCTTCCCACCTGAGGCTTACTCTGCATCACTGGCATTCCTCTTCTCATTTGTTGGATCATTCAGCTTTGACTGTGGTGGAGCCTTGACATGGCTTTTGTGGTTCTTTTTGGAATATTTTCACATACAACTGTTTCTTTCTGACACTAATCTCCAACCAAGGACAGATCACCTATTTCATAAGCAAGACTGAGAGACTATAGAGACAACCTGTGTCAGGGGGTGGTGTTGACAAAGTGGTTCTCGTGTACTCTTCAGAATCTGGAACTTGGTGAAAGGCTTGAAGTCACAAAAGACTGAGAACATCACAGACCTTTAGAATAAAGACCTTAGAACTAAAGCTGGTACCTCATTGTATGGTTTTCAATATGACACACCCCCCAAAATCCACACCCAGATTTATTTCTCTATATTACTGGCCAATATATATATGTCTACAGCCTTTGTTTTCAGGCAGGTGAAAATTTTCTTTGCCTCCCTTTTAAGATGACTGGCAAACTCTTGTTTTAGGATGCTGGCAAACTCTTATTTTAAAGTGTTGGGACTAAAATCAGCAGGACTAACCACATCATGAACACAGTTCTGCCTGGTTCTGCCAGCTCCTGGATCAGCATGGGTTAATACCAGAAAAACCCTGCAGACAAACTATGCCTCACCTTCATGGTTGTTTTGGAAGTCATCAGGAGCAAAACTGTGGCATTCATTTGGGAATTTACAGTGTTTATTTCTTTGATATCTATGTGTGAGAAGTCCTTGGCCATGATTTCACAAGCAAGGTGGAATGATTGATCTGAGGCCATGAAATTTGCCAGTGGCAAACCTAGGACAGCTTGATCTGTTCTTGTACCAGCAACAAGCAGCATAACTTCCACGTTTTCTCGTTTGAATTTACTATTTCCCCATTTACTAACCCCTTTAGTACTGTGGCTAATCTTTCCCACTCAGTGAGCCATATTAGTTGATCAGTGAGGGATTTTTTTTTAAAAGGGCAAGAACAATGTCAAAGGGAAATGGCTTTAAATTGAAAGAATAGATTTAGAGGTTTAGATTGGATATTAGGGAGAAATTATTTACAGTGAGGGTGGTGAGGCACAGGCTCAGGTTGCCCAAAGCTGTGAATGCTCCACCCCCTGGAAGTGTTCAAGGCCAGGTTGGATGGAACTCTGAGCAATCTGGTCTAGTGAAAGGTGTTCCAGTCCATGGCAGGGAGTTGGAGCTGGATGATCTTTAAGGTCCCTTCCAACCCAAACCTTGTTCCATGGTTTGGCATTCAGGCTCTGTCCCTTAACACCCCTGACAAATGGCCATATCAGTGATCTCTCTGCAAGTGGAAATGTAATATTGCTGTTCCCTCAGCCCATTGGAGCAAAGTATATTTATTATCCACCTTGAATTTGTTTCCTTTGCAGGTTACTTTGGACCTTTCAAGAGGAGTCCCTGGATGCCATTGATAAAGGAGCAGCTGCCTCTGGATGCTGGCTCAGAGGCATCCAATAGATCAGCAGTGTGTGAAACAGCAAGGACAACTAAACAAGCTGGGTAATTTTTCTGCACTAAAAATAAACAGTGAATAAACATTTACATTTAAATAAGCATATTCAGCATGTTCACATATTATATTCTAATTACTTAATAGCTTGAACTTTGTTAAACGGTGCATTTTATAGCGTGCATTCAATCTTTCTTACATTGCACTGATGATGCTGACAGCAGCAAGTAATTGATCTGGGCTGTGCTTCAGGTACTCAAGTAAATCTTGATGTTTCTCTCTTCCTCACACATTCATTCAATTAATTTCTCCCTAACTTTAATTGACATTCCTCTTTTTTTTTCAAGGGTTCCCAAACTTTATTTCCCCAAGGATGCTTTGTCATTGGACTTGTTTCCTAAACCACTTCCAATTTGCATACTTTGGTTTTCCTCTTCTGCCTGCAGATATGTCTTCCCTAAATTGTCCTTTCCCTCAAGTCCCAAGCATCCTTTCTATTTCCAGTCATCTCAATTATTTTGCATTTTTAGGGGGTCAGAATTAGGCACTCAGTTGCTGTTGCTGGTGGGGTAAGGGAGCCCTGCAGAACTCTTAGGTTGAAAGATTGCTGCTGTTAAGCAGGATAAGCTCTACTAATAAGCTCTTATTTGCATGAGAAGGACAGAGAAGGTATTTTTTTAGTAAAACCTTGGAAAAACACATGCAAAAAATAATTCTGGTGCATTAACAAAAACTAAATAGGTGCCTCTCCCTACTGGCTGCCTACCTTGCCCCAGGCTCTGTGAATCCCAGGCTCCATCCAGACCATGTGTGTTCAGTTCCTTCCTTCTCTCATAGCAGAAGATGCAAACCTTGCACATCTCAAAAACAATAATAGAACAGTTACTTAACTGTGGAATTCTCCTCTCTTTTTAAAAAAAAATATCCACTAACAGTAAGGAACAACAACATTACAGCAAATTTATGCCTCAGGGAGGTGGTAAAATTACCCTAAGGATTGCTTTGGTCCATTTTTATCCTAAAGCCAAATGTCAGAGACAGTTGCACAGAATAATATGCTATCCTTGACTCTTTGCAGGCACAAAAACCCTAAAGCTCAAGGCATTAATTCAACCCCTTTCTCTGCCATTCCTTATGACTGCAATAAGTATTTTAATGTTATGACCATCTACTTTGGATTCTTCTTATGTCTTTAAAAAGGCAGTGATTCATTGCTTCAAGCTACACTTCTGAAAGCATCTTATTGCTGGGTTTTATGAAAAGTATTTTTATCAATGGACAAAAAATAATATGCAGAATTATGTTTCCGGCTGTTGGAAAAGCTTCCAAGTGATTCTTCTACTCCTCCCAGAAAAAAAGGAAGTTGAAAATCAAAGCAGAATAATTTTAAATAAGTTTGGACTCATAAAGTTTCTCTCTCATATTAAATCCTGCTTTTAACTGGGCTGCTGGAATAGCTGTGCAGGGAAAGAGCCCTCCAGAACCACAGGAACTGAGCTAAGTATGCAACTCTGTGCTATAAAACCACCATGGGTGAAGGTGGATTGCAGCTTTAGCTTTGCTGGAATGTATCTAGCAGCCCCTGTGTTTATGCACTTCCACTCTCATTCACAGGAGCTGGTCTTGCTCGTGCTGTAAAATGCCCAGGAACCTCTCAGAGTGTGATTGGTGTAACAGAACCCCCAGCTCAGTGTGAGCCAGCACCCAGCCCTGATGGCAGTGCAACCTGCCTTCTGTCAGTGTGAACTGTGCACTTCAGAGCTGGGGTTTGCTCTTTTTGTGGTGAGCCCCTCATCTATTGTGTGCCTTTTGTGCATGTTTCTGATAAGGCTGAAATAGCTCCTCTGCAAACACTGAGCCTTCAGACCTGCCTTGTGAATATACATAACAAAGGGCAATCTAAGTATTTTATCAGAAGGCATCATTAATACTTCCTCTGTAACAATTTAGAATGATAGCATAAATACTCACTGAAAAAATTGCTATGAATGTTCTTATTTCAACAGCACCTCAAGCCCTGAACAGAGGTGAACTTATCTGCTGGGCTAAATGTTACAGAAATCAGGAAAGCACAAAGGCCTTTTAAATATAAAGTCGTTTTATTAGCAGCTGTTTATTTTAATAGGAATTTTTTGAATGTAAAGTATGTTTCCAAAGAATAAGTATAACTGAAATAAAGAATGGAAGCAAAGGAAAACAGGGGAACTAGCTTATGCAGTTTTAGCAGGTTGTGTTCCAGTCATGCTTAGGTCTTTACCCTTATCTGAATCAAAAATTATATGTACTTGAGAAAAGCTGACCCCCATACACATGCTTACAACTAATTAATTTAATTTCTTTTTTGGGCGCAATATAGGAGGAAAGGTTTCTGGTCTATTTAGAACAGAAATAGAGTGAGAATAGTTCATCTGGAAGGGATCTACAACCCTCATCTAGTGCAACCAGCCAACCACAGCAGACCTGACCAGAAGTTAAAGCATTTTGTCAAGGGCATTGTCCAAATCCTCTTAAACACTGGGGCATCCACCACATCTCTAGCAAGTTGCGTTCCAGTGTTGGAGCACCCTCTGGCTAAAGAAATGCTTCCTAATGTCCAGTCTGAACCTCCTCTGGTGCACTGCTGAGACCTCCAAACTAATCCTGCTTCTGGATACCTGGGAAAAGAGCTCAGCTCCTCCCTGTGCCTTTCCCCACCTCAGGAACCTGCAGAGCAATGAGGCTGAACCTCAGCCTCCTTTTCTACTAAACAGAAAACCCACTGAGCCACTCCTTGTACAACTTCCCTTCCTGCCCTTTCCCCAGTGAAAAATACGAATGTCAAGCTTTTTTTTGGGAAAAGCTTCACACAGAGACTGTGGGTGGTGTGATTGTGATGCTGCCTTTACCCACAGCTCCAGAGAGCTTCCAGCTGCCTGTAGGACCACAAGAGCACTCAGGATAGAGCTCTGTGGGCATCCTCAGCTTTGGATGTGCCCATCACTGTGACATGCCCATCATCTTCCATCTCTCACGCAAGAAGAAACAATTAAAAAATGAAAAAAATGCAATATGAATAAATATATGTCTCCAGTTTCAGTCACAGCTTCCCACAATTAAATTGCAGGAGGCATCTCCCCGTGTTAGAACAGCTTTGCTCAGCACTATGGATGCTGTTTGAACAGACATGCCATGAATTCCATTTTGCCACAATGCATTGGACAGTTTGCAAATAAATACTTCCCTTTCATTATCTGCTATGAATTACACTGACATGCAGTTTTCATTCATATAATTAGAATAATTAGAAATGCAGAATTATCAAGAACCTTCTCCAGAAGTAAAAGTTCAAGTATATATTTTGGCTTGTTTTTTAATAAACTCTGACTATGTCTCTGACTTTCATTCATTTAGACATCTCAGAACTCAGACAGCTGAACATAAACAACATATTAGGAAAGGGTTTTTAAAGCCTGTTCCCTCTTCTGAGTTTCAAATAATGTTCAAGACATAAAGACTCATTTCAGGCGCCCTTCTCAAATGTTGTGCTCCAAACTATATTCTCTGAAGAAAAAATACACTCCAGGAACAAAAACAAGGCACAAATCATTTTGTTCTTGCTTTGGGAAATGTTCAGCTATCAAGCCTGGAACTCATAATATTTTTAGAGAGAGAATATATATGTATATTGTAGAAATTTCTACATTTTCCAAGGTCTGAGCTTCATTTCCTATGCATACTGTGACAAGACAGCCACAAAACTAAGCAGAGATTGCAAAAACATATAAAACATTGTACAATAATGAGGAGTATTTTGACTTTTATATGGTCAGAATGAGTGGAGACATTTAGAGTTTATTTCTTTTGAGAAAAATAAAAGGGAATATAGTTGGGGAAAAGACAAAATATGCAGTAAGCAAAATGGTGCAGTAAATTGAGCATCCATGGGCCTCCTTCCAGCTTCCTACTGTGAAACAAGATATTCCTTTTTTATGTGCACTCCCCATGTATAGCCACCTACAGCTCTTGCTTTTCCCCTTTGAGACAGACTGTTTATTCTCCATGTTCTGGTGTCAGAGTCATCAGATCCTTTTGTGGACAGAACAAGTTGTGCATTTGCTGAAAACATCACATTTACAAGTAAAATGGACAATATGTATGAACACTTTAAAAACCAACTCAGGTTTTGTCCAATTGAACAAGAATTTAAGAGTGTGGTGAAAAGAACCTTATTCTACAATTTCCAGAAGCATCACTCAGGTTGAGGCAATTTTCATTTCGTATGTTGTCTGAAATAATGGGAAAAGCAGAAATCACTTCCCTAATGGACAAAACTGGCTCTGCCACAGGGCTTGGACAAGAAGCCACAGAACAGAAGTTTGGTCTGGCAAACAGCAAAGTTCCATTGCATCTGCAGAGCAATGCCATCTCCTGCCTCCAGCTTTGCTTCCTCTCCTCTTCCAATCTGTCTAGCAAGTGAAGGAACCTCATTAACAATTAATCAGCTTTTCTGGGACTCAGATTCCTGTGTGTGTTATGGAAGGTTTCTAATTATGGATGGCTTTATTTAAGAATGCATTAAATGCTCCACAGATTTGAAAGGAATTCATCACAGTGTAATTAGGCTGATAGCTCTTTGGTCACCAAGTGTCCTCCTATTTTTCCTCCTGATGGTGGCTTAGATAACAACACTGAAAAATGTAATAGCTGGCTCTAATGACTGACCCCAGACATTTAGGCATTGCTTAGAATAAATTTCTAGAGGTCACAGCTTTTACTCATCACTAACAATTTGTATCCTCACAGAAAGCTGCCAATCAAATA
The DNA here is from genome assembly GCA_013400955.1 of Drymodes brunneopygia. Taxonomy (NCBI): domain Eukaryota; kingdom Metazoa; phylum Chordata; class Aves; order Passeriformes; family Petroicidae; genus Drymodes; species Drymodes brunneopygia. The sequence goes on from VZTZ01043921.1 coordinate 11,472, forward strand.
TATTTGTGACTTGTAAGCGAAGATGCAGGATCCTCCAGTGGGGGAGTGCAATGGAGCAGTATCCAGTTCAGGAAGCCCTGCACAGGAAGGGGACAGAGAGTCAGTAGCTGATCTCTGCTGTGACAAGGTGCAGTTCAATCTCCATTCATTACATTCCTGTCATCAGACTATGGGTTGGATGCTGGTCTAGGCCAAGGCACTACAGAAAAATAACAAAAGAGCTATAGAGCTCAAGCAAAAAAAACAAGCAAACAAACAAACAAAAAACCAAAAAAACCCCAAATCTATAGAGACACCATTTATTGCATTTCCAGGGTAGGGACAGCTTCATGGTTCTTTTGGAAAACTGTGTAACATTTCACTTCAATGGTCAGTTCCCAAAAGTGAGAGGAAGAAGAAAGAAAGAAAGATACTATTAGTTCAGTCAAAGACAATTATTCTTTTCAAAAAAAATAAAAAGCCAAGAAAACCCCTCCAAATAATCCATTTTGCATCAGACTAAAACCTGCTCATTTCATTTTCCATTATTAATGTCATTTGATTTTTTTTTTTCAACTTAGCCAATTTTGACATGAGCTGCTGTTTCTAACAACAACAAAAAAAAATCCATATTTTCATTTAGGTCGAAACAAGTTTTTCAGCATTTAAGCCATTTCTCTCATTTTTGGGTAAAGCTGCTTGTTTCACAACAAGCTTCATTTCCCCTGCAACCCATTTTCAAGCAAATCCAATAAACGCATGCAGAACTCGCCTGCTTGACTTCCCCAGAAAAGGAATTTCGAGTCAGGATTCTCTGTCCTGCTGCTAAAAACAGCCTGTTTCCATAGCTGTCACCTCCCCTGCAGTGAGGGAGCCTGAAACATCCCTAATGCTTCCCCACATGGGTTAAGCCTCTCGTGGCTGGCAGGCTGCAGGCAGGAGGCAGGAGCAGCCTGGCTGCTGCAGTTCTGACTCACTGCCTTGGCCCAGCCTCAGTCAGAGGGGGGATTCCCTGGAGGATGGATGTGTTGGCATCACAGCTCCCTTGGCCATGTTAAAAGGTCAGAGGAGCCCAGAGATAACCAGGAGAGGTCTTCCTGCAGCTGCCTCCAAGGAAGCTATGAAAGCCTCTCTAGATGTCAGCACCAAGGGCACCAGAGAAGGATTCTTCTGCCAGCAGACTTGCATAAGCCATTCAGGTTATTTTCATCCCCAAAGGAAAAAAATATTACTCTGAAATCCAAACTAGGTGGCAATGAGAATTTTGCCCACCAGACAGTGCTTCAGGGCTGCTACAAGTGTCCTACAGGCTACCTGAGGTGGTGGAGAGCAGCAGAGCATCCACTGGGGTCCAGCCAAAATGGGTCCAAGTCCCACTGGCACCACTTGTAATCCTGCATTTAGCAAGGGTGTGAGGGTGGACTGAGAGAATCCCCAGCCCCAGAAACTTCTTCCTTCTCATCATCCATCAGTGTCCAAGGACATAAAGCCTTTTGGCAATGAAAACCTCCTTTCTATCATCAACAACAAAGCTTTGTCCAGGCTGGAGTTGAGCAGCAGATTTTAGGCCATTTCTCATCCAGATATGGAAATGAGGGCTGGCAAGTTTGTCTTGACTGCATTTTGTTGCTTTTCTGACAGAAAAAGAGATTAACTATTTGATTCTCACATTTTCTTAGTAAAACATTTCAGTGTTAAAATCAAAATAAAGTAACTGTGGCAATAAAGTTAAATTTCAACACCTAAGTGTACCTAAAAGTGCAGTTACTTTGGCTTGTACGTAGTGTTTTCTTCAGTCCAAAACCCAGTGTTTATAACTGTTTTGGTTTGGGTTTTGATCCTTTTTTTTTTTAATGAAATCTTTTAACTGGGACAATTTTTTTCCTATTATCTTTTTGTAAACACTGAAAAGGTTTGTTCTGTAGTACCTAAAGGGGGTTAGAGAAGGCTGGAGAGGGACTTTTAACAGCAGCATGGAGTGATAGCATGAAGGGAAATGCCTTTAAACTGAAGGAGGGTGGATTTAGAGTAGATATTAGGAAGAAATTATTTTCTGGGAGGGTGGTGAGACACTGGCACAGGGTGCCCAGAGAAGCGTTCAAAGCCAGGTTGGATGAGGCTCTGAGCAACCTGGTCTAGTGGAAGGTGTCCTTGTCCATGGCAGAGGAGTTGGAACTGGATGCTCTTTAAGGTCCGTTCCAACCCTTTGATTCTAATCATCATGACCTCCAGGAAACTCTGTCTCTGGTGACTCTCTGTTTCTCTCTCTGGGCTAAATTCTGGAGACAAGCAATCACAGCTGGCCCAGAGGCTGCAGAATTAAAAGACAATTATAGTTTCTTCTCACCTGAAGAAACTACACCAGGCAACAGAGCAAGTTGGACTTGCTCAGTGAGAGCTCAAAGTTCTTCCCTCCTACATCAGGAATTATAATTTCAGAACACTGTTATGTTTCAGGGAGAGGGGCTGTGTTTTATGCTCCATGTGAAAAGATGCAGAAGGTACAGCCATCCTGTAAAAAGGCCACAGATTAATTCATACCCATGGGTCAGTTAGGAATGAGTGAAACCAGTTGATCGAAAACAAGGACCAGGCTAAAGAACTCATCACATCCAACCTACACAAAATCCAGACTTGAAACAGTTGAAACCTATTTGTTAGGCATCTCTTTTGACCTTTGCCTCAGCACCGTCTATCTCTGATGATGAAAGACAGGAAGATGGTGTCTGGAACAGGTGTATGGAGCATCCATTGATTCCATGGGAATGGAATAGACTGTTGGATACCCAAGGCATTAATAATCCATTCTGTGAACAGCCTAAAAGCAAAATTATACTGAGTCATGTAATTTAAGTGAAAAGCAAATTGCCCTGCTCTGGTTCTGGTACTTTGATAGATTTACCTATCTGGTTACAGATTACAAGGAGGGGAATGGAATAAAAAGCAAGGAGAGTCCTGCAGGCTCTGAGCTACCCTTCACAGCAGGGGCCAGAACTCATCTGCAGCTTCAGGAAATGCAAATGTTGGGTTAGCACTCTCTGGAGCAATGAGGAGGAGGATATTGCCACTAAATCCCTGCAGAGATGAGGTAAGTCTGTATCCCATGGAAGGAAGGAAATGTGCACACTGCTGTGATAACAGGACAGAAACCTTATAGACCTGCAACAGGGAAAAGAGGATGCAAAAAAAGAGCTGGGGATGCTGTGAAATTGGTCAGAAAGCTCTGCAATGAGAATGTTAGATCATTTCTGAATCCATCATATGCTTCAATACAAATATTGCAGGGATAGGATATATTTCTTATCTATTTTTCATCCTTATTTTTGTTGTTGATATCAAGACAGTGTTGTCCTATTGGCACCATATGCATCCATGCATTCAGGGGCAGGGGAGTCAGGCTTGTTTTTTCCTCTAGTTTGGCAATAATCCATTACACTGACAGATTTTTTTTTTTTTCTAGAGTGACATTTAAGTGAATTGATTTTGAATCTTTGACATTGTAATCGATACGTGTAAAAGAAAATATTAACTCACAACTGCCAGTTTCTGCTGTGACCAGGGTTTTCTTCCTTAGCACCAGATAAGATCAGTAACTATCCAAATGAAAAGTGCTGAGTAAACACATCTTACCCATAAGCAAAGCTCAATCAAAACAAACAAGGACAGAAAGATCAGAGATCCTGAGTCTTTCCAGTTCTGTGATGTCCCAGATAACAGAGCCCTCTCAGTTCCTCTGCACTCTGGGCTCTCCCCTGAGCTCCTGCCCACTCCATTGGATTAATACAGGACTGGTCATGGGTCATGTGGAGCACAAGGAGACTGATCTTCCTCCTTCTGGTTGTAAACAAAACTATGCAAGACGTGTCTGCCTTTCCATCCACAGCAATTTTATTCCCCCTCTTCCTCAAAATGCATCATTAAACTGATGCATTGCTTCCCAACGCTGATTGCTGCACACACCTCTGCAGTTACAAATGGAATGTGAGATTGGGAGGTTTTTGTGGAATCTGGCCATAATTAAAGCAGCTTTCGTATTGCCAAGGCTCTTACAGGTTATTATGTGTCATTAATTAGTCAAATAACAGATGTAACTCCTGCAGCATGAAGAGCTGTTGTTGTTGTTTTCTCTTGCTTTTCAATTACTGCCCTGTGAGCTGGGACAAAGTGTGTGGAATATGAGGTTATTGTTTTGTATATTTCATGTCCCTGTGAAAAGAGATGTGTCGGGCTCCGTTCTCAAAATTCAAAGGGAGCACAAGAAAACAGACTCTGAGGCTGTGTCTGTATCAGCTAATTTAGAATTACCAGGCCCAAGTGCAGCAAACCAACCTCCTCCACGGCTGCCTTGCTAGAAGAGCTCTGCACCACTCTTTCCTCTTGGCCACCAGTCCTTTCTGGAGCACAGGATGAGGAGCACAGCACTTGTCATCCCTGCTGTGGCACTGAGACACCTGACAGAGTCCCCAGCTGACCTCACAGCTGGTGGGGAGACACTGGTGCAGCATCTGCCACTGGACACATTTCTGCTTTTTCTTACAAAACTGTGCTGCACACTGCACCTTTACAGAAGTTTCCAGCTTTCCCCCTCTCTCTAGGCTAAATGGCCACTTCACAGCCTTTTCTTATGTTCATGCTGTTTGTTAACTCCTAGTCCCAACTCCCTCAGTGGTCACACATCCCTGCTTACTTCTCCTCACCTGGTTTTCCAGTGATCTCTGTCCTTCTGGATGTTGTTTTGTAGGATGAACAAACCAGTCTCATCAAATCTGTCTCCTGTGATGGGCTAATCCTCCCAGTCACCACTGAGCCTGGAAACAAAGCAATGCCATGGATCAAGACCAGCCCCCACTCCTGCTGTGGGAACAAGAGGTTTCATGGGCCTCTGTGTCCAGAGAGTGAATGATGTTAATAAAGAAATGTAATTCCCTAGCGCTAGATCTGAAAAATGCCTCTAGTTAGTGCAGAATGTCTTACTCTGTGCATTGACATGACTTTATAGTTGTTTTTTTTTATTGTTTGTTTGACATAATTTAAGAGAGATCTTTAAATATTTTCTCTGTAAGTAAATGGACAGGATTTCAACACATCCCTTGGGTTGGATTTCCCAGTCAAGGAAGAAACTGCTGACTACCTTAGCAGCACATATTCTTTTTAAGTTTTCTTTTTCAATAGTGACTTTATTTGTCCCATTTTTCTTGAACTTTTTAGAAATCATTACTACTGAAAACTGGGCTTGTAAATAAACTATTGACTTCCTTTCACTGCAGTCCTCAGTTTCTTTGCGTTCCATTACTTGTGGGAAACACTGTCTCTATCTTTCCAAAGTACAATTTTGATCCTGACATAGAAAAGTTTAAGAAGTTCCCCAGCTCTCCTCAGCTGAGTATTTGCAAGCACATCCATATCTACATGTAATCACCTTCCAACATTTGCACCTACATAATGAATATTTTAGTGTTCTTCACTATTGAAAGACAGAAGTCAAGAGTCACAAATGAAGCAGCTGTTGATTAAGCTGCTCTACTGAGAGCCCTGAACCTCTCCACAGTTCTCTAAGAGATAAACTGGGGAACAGCATTTGAGCTTTGTGATGTGTCACGTTGTAGTGCTGGAAAGGTAGACTAAATAGCTGGGAGCTGGCACTTGTTGGAAGAGTCAGAAACCAGGCTGCTGTCATTTCAATGGATTGTGCAGGTAAAAGGTAGAATTTGGTTAAAAATAACCCAGAGTACATGCTCCAAACCTCTGCTTTCCAATGGAAAGGGATATTTTGCATTTGCAAAATCACCAAGTGTGTTTAAGGGTGTTATTAACATCCTAAGTGCTAATCTCACACCAGAAAATTAGGCTGTGCTTAACACTTGGTGCTAAATCCCAGTTGTCTATATGCTGTTAAATTGTTAGGATGGTCCCTGGCCAAATGCAGTTTCCCCAGACAACTTCTGGACGTGGTTCAGAAATTAACATAAGGCAGGAACTATTCCTGATCGGCACTTTGGATGCTGTCACCCTGATTTGAAGGTTAAGATAGTTTAATAGTATAGATGCAGGTCATTCTGTGCCAGTTGGCTTCAACTACTCAAATGTCTTCTCTCACCATTTAATTAGCTACTGAAGATACAGCCAAGCCCACCAAAGTAATCTCTTTTACTCCTTTGACTTTAGTTATAAGAAAAACTCTAAATATGAATGCTTCAAACATCGTGCTAGGTATATAAAACAATTTACAGGGGTTGAAGGAGGAGTCTGAGTGATGGGAGATGCAAAGGAAATAGTTCACAATCACAGAGGCAGCCCGCAGCAGAGGAACTTGGCTCTAGACCTCTCACAGCCTAGGTGAGGCAAATATGCATTAGTGGACCTACTCAGCCCAGTTTTTCCCTTCTCTGGGATCTCAAATAACCTTTCTCTGATTTCCTGGCTAAAGTTTTTTTTTTCTTATTTTGCAATATTTTAGTCTTTATGCTAAGGTTTTGTGTTGTTTGTTCAGGAATTTTCAATGTAAACCCAACCTTTTTCATATCTGTTTGCTCAGGGTGTTTTCCCATGTATGCAGTGAAGCAAGTCAGATGAGCAGGGAGACTCTTTTCACAATTTTCCGCTCTTTACCTCCCTGAATACACCAGAGACAACATCAGCTTTGTGCGTATTAGTCCATCCCTAATATTTAACCCTAATGTGTGGAAGGAGCACTCCGGGATTCTAAATGCCTTATAATTTTTTGTTGATTGTGTTAAAGTAATTCAAGGCACTTCTCACCAGCAGCAACCAATCCATGAGAAGGAGAAAGCACAGATCAAGATGCTGACATCAAGAGAGAGATGTGCACAACCTGAGGTGTTTTCTTCAGCTTCCTAAACCATGTCCAGCAATCCAGACATATTAAATACCAATTTAAAATAAAATAATTTAAAATGACAGTGTCTTGCCAACTCTCCTTCACTTCCACTGCTCCAAATTATGCAATTTTCCCGGAATAATTGTTGGTACGAGCATAATGTATTAATTCCAGCCCAGCTGCCCACTGGATACCACCAAGCATCATTTGCTCATGAAGGATGCGTGCCTCTGCTCATTTGCAGACATATAAATGCATGACGTTCTGCTTGGCTCCCAAAGGGGAAAGCAGTGCAGCATCTTCCATCAGAATTGCCACTCTCTCACCTCCTGTTACTGCTAATTTGGCTGGAAGAGCTGTGGCTGCTGAGATTTAAAGGCTTGAGGAAATGCAGCCATTCTGTTGTCAGTGGAGTTAATAAGGCAAACAACTCAGATGGTTGAATCCTGAGCTCCTTCCCCGGCTGAAATGGGTGGGAAAGGAGCCAAAGGAGCCTGTGGAAGTTTGATAATGCACGGCCAGCAGTCAGTCTGCCTGCATGTGTGCAGCCACCAAGAAACAAACATTGATTAATCTCTCGTCTTATTGAGGAAGTTTAGTGCTGGCCAGTGCAGCAGAGATGGGATGAGGTTGATCAGCTCGAAAAAAAAAATTAATCTGTACACCTTTGCAGTGCTGTTTCTGCTCCTCAGACAGAAAAAGGTCTAGAGAGAGAAAATCTTGTTCAACAGACAAGAAGACAGTTGATGAAATCACACAAAAGAAAGATTTAAGACGACTAAACAGTCAAGCAGGACAGTTTCACCATTTTTAGAATAAAAACTTATCATTTTATCTTGCTGGAACCCTTTTTCATTTTTTATACACTAAGCAAAAATAGAGTGACCTATTTTGACTGAACTGAAACTACTCTTTTATACCTCAGAACTTCACTGAAATATTTAAAAGGGAAGACAAATTTCAGAAAAGATCCAAAAACCCCCTGATTTCCCTTTGTTCCATTCATCCCATGAATGCACCCTACAGAGAGAGAACCAGTGACATCCTCATCTGTAAACCAGGAGAACAGGCACATGTTCCCTAAGGAAATAATTAGGGGCAGTTAAATGCAGTCAGACTGAGGAAGGGATCACTCACTTTGTGCTCAGCATTGGTGAGGCCACACCTCAAATCCTGGGTTCAGTTTTGTATTTCTCATGGCAAGAAGGACTTTGAGGGGCTGGAGAGTGTCCAGAGAAGGGAACGGAGCTGGGGAAGGGTCTGGAGCACAAGGCTGGTGAGGAGCAGCTGAGGGAGCTGGGGGGGCTCAGCCTGGAGAAAAGGAGGCTCAGGGGAACCTTCTGGCTCTGCACAACTCCCTGACAGGAGGGGACAGCCAGGTGGGGATCAGCCTTTTCTCCCAGGTAAAAAATGATAGGACAAGAGGAAATGGCCTCAGGTTGCACCAGGAGAGGTTTAGACTGGATGTAGGAAAAATTTCCTTGCTGAAAGGGATTGTCAAGCACTATAACAAGGTGCCCAGGGAAGTGGTGGAGTCACCATCCTTAAAGGTATTTAGAAGATGTGGATATGTGGCACCTGGGGGCATGGTTTACTGGTGGAATGGCAGTGCCGGGTTCATGGCTGGACTCAAAGATCTTAAAGGTCTTTTCCAACCTGAATGATTCTCTGATTCTCAGGTCCTATGAAATACAGCAAGGGAAATGCCAGGTGGTCATCAGTAAATCTTTGTCTCCATGGAGCAGGTCCACACGAGAGGAGATCTGTATGATTCACAAAGGAATTTATATCATCCCCTTAGATACACATCTGAGGCTATCAGGAATGCTGAAAATCACAGAGTCCGGAAGTTCTCCTGGGTAACCCATGTAAAACACCAGCCAGCTACTCCAAACTACAAACAGCTGGAGTTCAGAAGATGATGTAGAAGGGATCAAACACCAATTCTTCTTCTCATACCCTTCCTCTCCCAGTGCACCACGGAACATTCTGCCTGGAAGCATTTTTTTCAGGACTTTTTTAAACTTAACTTTGGGAGAGAAAACTGAAATTTCCTGAAAAATGAAATTTCCAAGTGTCTTTTGGGCCACCTGCTGTGATGGTACCCTACAGGACATTGTGCAATTTGAGACCTTCTCATCACTGCTCTGTATTTGACCACTCTGGCACAAACCCCTGTGTATGATGTGACGCAGACCAGTGGAGCCACAGTGCAGCACAAACATGCTTTTCTCCAAAATACAACCTGCACACATAGCCACCACCTCAATACTTTGAGTGACAACCTGATACTGCCAGAGTCAAACAGAAATCTCTCCTGTTCAGCTGAATTAAACTGAGATTATTTTCCCAGTTGACAATGGAAAATGCATCAGCATCCTTGACCAGGGCAATCTGTAGCATTACCATCTTCCAAAGAGTCAATCAAGTACCATTTTGAAACAGGCATTTTCACTTCTGGGTTTTCCTTCCTGGCATTTGTGAGCAGATGCTGCAGGGAGTTCTTTCCCAATGCAAGAACAGAAGCCTTTGGCCTTGGCATAAGCACAGGAGAATGCTCCCATGCCTGCCCAAGGTATTTTGCAAACCCCCAGCCATCTGGGCAGAGAAAACACTTCTTTGGAAAGGAATGCATCCCCCTATGTTAGCGAGCTCTAAAAAGGAGTTGGATATTGAGCACTAAACAATAAAAATATACATCAGCACTTTTTCCACTTGAAAAAAAGGCAAGTGTAGTCTGCAGCAATGCTTTCCCCCTCCATCCTTTTGGGTTTGTCAGTTTATTGCTCTAGCTCTGTCCAGCATGCACAGCAAATCCTCCTTCATTCCCTTCAAGGCCTCTATGCCTTGTACTAAGGCACTGTTCCTATAACTTCTGTTCTCTGAAGGGTGGAACTGGAGCTGTGGGCCATCACTACAGCAAGAGCAGAGCTCATCAATCTGCTGACCAGGTATGTTCCTTCCCCATCTGCTCCATAGCCTCATATCTTGTGGTAAATTCTTGTGGTAACTGCAGAGTCAAGGCAGAGCTAAAGGACAGCAAGAATTATTTAGGTTTTTAGTTAAAAGAGTCTTTTATGGTGAAGATGTTTCATCTCCCCAAGACCATGACTTGAGCTAAGCTCTCTCTGCTTGTGGCAAGTCTACATCAACATCTTAGGTAGGATAGTGGTAACTCATACTTGTCCAGTGATTGTTGCCAACAGTGCTTTGAAATCCCTCAAGAGAGCCATAGGGATGAGAGTTATGAAGGAATGGAGCCAGTCAGGAATTTCCCCTCTCCCAGAACTGAGCTGGGCATGAAAGCACTGTTTCCATGCCCTCTCACACAATTTGCTGAGCAGGCACAAGATCAAGAGCTTCCTTTCAGTGAGCCCCCCTAATGTCTCACCTCAGCTTGAATGTATTTTCCTGTACTGAATCATATCCCAACTCCTGTGTGCTCCCTGCAGATGAGGCAGAGGAACGGTCCTGAGAGAAGAATTATAGAATAACAGAAAAGTTTGTGATGGAAGGGACCTCAAAACTCATCTCATTCCAACTCGTCTGGCCATGGGCAGGGACACCTTCCACCAGACCAGGTGTCCCACAGCCCAATCCTGCCTGGCCTTGAAGACTTCCAGGGAAAGAACTGGATTCCAAGTTCTCCAAGTTAGAAGCCCAAAGCTGATGCCTCCAGCACATCTCCTGCTCAAGATCAGCTCCTGAACCTTCACTGCAGACCCACCTTTTCCCTTTTCTGATTTCCTTCACCTTAAACCCTTTGCATATGAGCTTTCCTCCCTAAGCAGGGCTTCACACAGAATTGTTTTCATTAATAAAAAGGGCCCCTGTGTGACTAATTCTTCTGTTAGATGGAACAGAGTAGGTGTAATAATGAGTACAATTGGGTACTATGTGGCTGCAGGGCAAGAAAAATATTAGAGAAATAAATTATTAGTATTTCTAACTTTATTTGGAATAAGTCTTAGAAAGTGCTTTTAGAAGCAATAATAACAGTTATAATTAATGAATGCACTGCCAAGTATTGACCAAAAGATTCTTACAAGTTCACCTTTCATTTTCTCAGTGCCTGAGTACTCAATTTGTTTTCTTATTAAAATCCAAGGGCTCTGTGAAAACGTCTTTGAAAATAATCCTCAGGATACAAGTACGTCTTGTAAAAAAAAATTCAAGAATCAACTTTTATGCACCATTTTTCTGTAAATACCTATGGTTTTAGAAGGTTTGCATGGTATTTTAAAAGTCAGAATACAAGTACTCTCATATTTGCCTGATATGATAGATTGCATATTTGAAGACATTTGTATAGACAATGGAATTACTCTGGGATCTGCAAAAGATCTGATGTGGGAAACTCCAAATGTGCAAGAGTAAAGTCATTTGGAGAATTGGTAGAATGAGGGTCAATCAAGAGAAGGGGAGGATAATGTGACATCTAATTTTAATTGTAGAAAAAACAATTAATAATAAGGGCCAAATTTTGTTGTCCAATGGATAAGCCCAAACAACAATGTAATAAAGAGAAAAAAAAATACAGATTTGTAAATCAGAATTCTCAGGCTAAATTTAAATTATAACTTTCCTGACATATTCTGCCTTTTGGTGTTTCCACTGACAGTATTTTATGCAAGGAAGCCAGAATATTTAAATCAATCAGATGTCACACAAAAGGATGCAGGGTGGGTCCTTCCCAATCCTTCCACAAATAATTCCAGAAGGCACATTTAGTGTCCTCCATCAGTGATCCCATGGCACTGTACGCTTGGGTGAGCCTTCAGCCACAAGGAGTGAAATCTTGAGCTTGAGTTCAACACATTTAAATCACTGTTGCTTGAGCCAAACCACTCGAAGTGGAGGCTGTTGTGATCCAGGTGGTAGAGGGAGACAAATGCATGCCTTCAGTACAAATGTGGGACAGACAGCTGTGAGAAATGGGACATGAGGAATTCTTGCTTCCATGCAGAGCAAGGCCAGAGAATAGTTGTAAATTATGGAAACGTGGTGATGGATGCAATTAAATATACTAGCAAGGCTGTCTTACTTGCTGATGTGTTAATACACAGAATTATTTCCATTAAGTTTTAACCCTGCAGGTGGGATCTGTTCAGCAAAGGGAGATTGCACAAAATGGAAAGTTTTTCCTTCCTTTGTAGCAAAGGACATGAATCACACAGGTATTTTCAACCGGCAAGTCCTCTGCTATTGCACTGCCTACATTATCAAGGCCCTTTGAGGTAGGTCCCTGATGTTTCCAGAGCTTTCATGTGGGGTTGTGCTCTTTTGCTCTGAGTACAGAGAAAGCCTTTGATGCAGTTCCTGGTCTTTTAGCCATTGGTTTGCTAGCAATCTCCTTAAGCTTTGCAACTCATGTTCCGTGGCATGGATCTTTAGAACCACAAGCTCATAACCCAGTTTGCCTGTAATTATGGAAAAACAGATTTCAATCTCCCACTGTCCTGCCCATTCCTAGATGCTCTAATGCCATGAGATGTTACCTCATCATACATTTCCATGCCAGGTTGTCCAACAATGGCCATTTCCCATTTCTGCCTCTGTGTCAGATATGTTGGACCAACAGGTTTCCCTTGGTAATGAGGATATAAAAACCAGGGCTTGGCATGTGGGCTTTGCTTCCATGTGCAGCTGCCAGATGGGCTGGAGCAGAGGATGTCCAAGCATGTGACTGCAGCAGCAAGCAAGGCAAATACACAGCCTCCCTAAAAATAGAAATATGCTCTGCAGGGAGGTATTACCCTTTCCCTACAAATCCCAGAGCCATAGAAATATTTAGGTTGAAACAAAACTCTAAGATCAAGTCCAACCATTAACCCAGTACTGCCAAGTCCACCACTAAAACACGTCCCTAAAAAAACAATTTGTTCCTTCTGGAAAAGGGCAAACTGTGGCAGAGGTAAGTTCTGTGATTGCCAGAATGGCAGGAGGATCTGAGTCCATGAAGTCTACAACTTCTAGGTCCAAGCTTTTGTTTTACACTGTTGCTCCTGTGATATGAGCTAAGGGGAGCTGTGTGAGTAAAGATGACACAAGTTCTTGGAAAAACACTGGGTTTCTGCAAACCTCTTCCCAATATAGTGGAGCAGACAGTCCAAGTTGGCTCTGAGGATGGATATTGCACAAAAACCCTCCCAAAGTGTGAGTCTTTCCTTCATAAGAGTCACTGCTCTTTGTGTACACCCGTTCCAAAATAGAATGCCCCCAGATCTGGTTTGGCTGCAATATCCTCTGAACTAAGGTTTGAGAGGCCTTTAGCCTCATCCCTTCCTCAAAATGACACTTTAACCTTCATCAGATGTGGGCAGGTGTTCACATTTAATTCCTGAGATAGGTTTGAAACAAGGCTTTCATATCCTAACTGGACTCCCTAAGACTTTATGATCATTCACCAACTTGCCAGTGAAATGTTGGGCCAGACTTCCTAACTTCTTTGAGCTAACTATCTAAGTGATCTTCCAGCCCCACTGAAATGCATAAACCTTTTTTTTTTATTTGTTCAACCTTCCAAAAGGTACCAAATGAGTGTGCTGGCAACTGAAAAGCTAATGGAGACTCGGCTCTGACTTTTTTCCTACTATATGTATTTTCTTTGTCCTTTAACACCCAGCTACAAAGTGAGTCATGATAGATGATTTTTCAATTTGAATCATGATCACTAGTAGATGTTAAAGGACAAAGGAAATAAATCATCTGAAAAGACATAAGGAGGTGGTGGTGTTTTCATTATTCAAAGCCCTTTCCAAGTTGCTGGCAAATAAAAGTCTTCTTTGACAATGGGAATTTCATGTTCTTTATCTCTCCTTGAGGAGGAAGTGCATTAGATTGCTTTGAATTTTTGTTATCAGCCTGCTGATTTTTCAGGGCAAAAAAGGTCAAAACCTTGCATAACACTGAAAAGAAAGCACTGAATAAGAAAGAAACAGTGCAAGTGAAGAGGAGTTTTATACTCTTTGGAATTTCTGTAAGAGGAAAAAAGTCCCTCATCAAACTATGTTTTCTTTGTGAACTCAAGGGGAAAAAAAATCAAACTCACTTCTAGTCAAGCAAGGCTTTGAAGTTTTTGCCCCAGTGTAAATGCTAACAAACCATGCAGGTCCACATTTCGACTTGTGACCATCTGTTGGAAAGCTGAAGGTGCTGGATGCAGTAGAAATTTTGATAACTCAGGCTTCTTCTCTGGATCTGTGCTTCCAAATTAGTGAAGCATTGATATTTATGTTCTTCAGCCATTATAAACCATGGTTAGGAATAAGGTTTTGAATGCTGAAAACTGTGCATCTACAGACTGTTCTGCTGCTCACCTCTTGAACATTGCCTCTGTCAGACCCATCTTTGGTTCATATTTAGTGCCCAGCAAAGGAAAGGATTTCACCTGAGTTTCCTTACAGAAGCTCAAAATAAAAACACTTTGTACTTTAACACAGACTTCACTCACCTTCCTGAGGTACCTTTAGAACAGAGTTCAGCACAAATTCTCCAGTTTTAGAGCTTTATTATCCAAAGTCTGAGAAACTCTATTTGTTTATACTCTCCACATCTCGAGGGTCATGAATATGTAAAGTCAGTTGTGGTGTTACTGATGAAAATATTCCTTCCTGTGCCATATGCAGTGATCCACATTTACCAGAGCATTAAAATAAGAGTCCTTGCCATTCTCTTTAGTGCAGATGGTGGATTCTTTACAATAGTACTGGTCCCACTGGAGTGCCTGCAGGATTGGTTTCTGGGAAATGCATCTCCCTGTGACCTGGGTATTCTGACTAAATGACAAGGTCCTCCAAAAAGGAAGGTGAAGATATTTAGAACTTTGCAGGGATATTTTTATCTTCTGAGGATGGTAGAGCAGCATGTGGCTTACATTTAGGTCCTAGAATGAACCAAATCCAACATGTAATAATTGTTGCGAAAAAATTAGCACATAAATATGAAGCTTTACATCAGCATATTTCCAAAATTTATGGAATCACCTTGCTGTCTTTTTGCTTAGGTTTTGCAAACACTTATTGATGCCTTACCAAAAAAGCCCTGGCTTTATAGTCAAAGGTATCCCAGCATAAATCTCAAGCAAGAAAGTGAAATCTGTAGAGACAGTTTTGGTCATTAACTTTTACTGGCAAACCCATTTGATATAATTATCATATGTTGCAGGTAATGGACAGAGACAGATTTTACCACTGCAGTTTTTTTCACCCATCACCACACATCAGTCCTTAAGCTGAAACACAAACCAAAGTCCTGCTCTGTGCCACAGTGGTGTCCTGGGCTGGTAGAGAACAATGGAGGCTGTTGAAGCAAGAGAACCACACTGCTGGTAACTTGCCATGATACATCCAGCTAAATAACATCCAAGGCTTCCTCTGGATTTTTAAAATGTAGTCAGGGAAGAGAGTTTTCCTTCTGAGCTCACACACTGGGCTGGGCCATCTGGGTCACTAAATCAGCACTGCTCCTTATTTAACACTCCTGAGGATCTGGAGTTAGAGGACGTTTGTAAGAAGATGCAATTGAACTGTAGCTCTACTGTTCACATTTATTTAGTTGCTGTGTTGCCTGAGACACTGCTGAAACATTAGAGATTTCTATCATCTGTGTATCATAAGCATCACAAAGCAACCAATTTAAGCAGTGTTATTGATAGTGAGTACAATGCAACACTCACTCGTTCATCTGTTGCAGAATAGGCAGGTTTTGTAACAAGATGTTCCTTTTTTTGTATCTCCTTTTCCTTCCAGCATATTGCATGTGTCTCATCAATGCATCACCTCTCCATCTCATTAACTATCTGTGCTCAGAAGACCTCATTTTTTCCTTTGCCTCTGTTCATTAATTTCCTTCTTCCCCTTTCCCACTCTTTCTCTCTGCCATGTAATTTTTTATGTCTCCAGTGTCATATTAGGGGATGGCTGGGGGGAGAATGTTGTTTGTGGTACAGATGATATAGTACACAAAATCCTATTTTTCTCATTTGAATAGAAGCCTGCAGCAGGTCTGGCTTAATTTGTCAGCAGTCTATGTGTAACCATGTTTTAGAGGGGCATAGAAAAGATTTGGGACCAACCTGTTTAAAATCCAATTAGAGGGACATGGAGCTAGGTACAGGTTAATGACTAAAGTCAAGGATGAAAAATATACAACTCTGTTGTGCTTAAGCTGAAACATTAATAAAGCCAGAAAAAAGGGAAGCCTGAGATAGCAGTCAGGTGAGACTGCACTTTTTGAACTTCAACTTTATAGCTCAATGGCTTCTGTTTAAATTTTCTAGGGAAGGAAGGTCTTCAAAAAGGCTCTTCCCTTCCCAGATGTTCTAATAGCAAAGAAGTAAAACAGCTCTTCAGGGAGAGAAAATTGAAAAGAGTCGCTGAATAAAAATACCAGGATATCATGTAATACAAATCTGCACCTTTCCACAGATATCAAAGGAGCAGTGGCAAATTCTACAAGCCAGATTTAGAGGTCTCAAAGAGAAATCAAAATGTTATCAGTCCAGTTTTGGAAAGGCAGTGCTGTCCATGTCTCTGAAGTGAAAATGGTTACAGTTAAATAAAGAATCTCAGCAAAAAAAAAAAAAAAATGAGAGTTTTTCACCTTGGTCCTTAGTCTGCACAAGCTGCAGAGCAGCTGTAGAAGGGAATAAATCAGGAATTCACTGCACAGTGACCATTACATCTGAGGACAGCATCACCTGTGGTAAGATGATTTGGGTTTAAGTTTGTTGAGTGTTTTTTTGGAAGGAATAATGCAATTATGAATGGCAATTTGCCATTAGCCACATTAAAACTTTAGTAGATTAATAAGGTGCTAGGTTTGACCATCTGGATAACATTAGTAAGATCATTAAATCCAGTTGCTTTCTGTACACAACCTTTTCTTTTCTCTTTTTTTTTAATTAGTGTTTTCTGTGTGGCCAGTCTAAAGGTACCATAGTGGCCTGACCCCAAAAGAAAACCTTCCCTTTCTTTAGCCCTTTTTCATCACCTTTCTCTGAAAAATTTCTCTGTCTATTCTATCTCTTTTATGACACAGAATAAAAAAGTAGGAATCAAGGCTGAGAGGCAGCACTGCCTTATATGGAGCAATGAAAATCACACCAAGAATTCCTCCACTTTTATTACTAAATAGTCATTTCACCATGTCCCTGGACATTACTGACTTTCAGCTGCAGCTCCATGAAATCTCCTGGTGCCACAGTGACAGCCAAGCAATGAAAGTCACCTTTTTTTTTCTATTATTTTTTCTCCTTCCCAAAGCATTCTGAGCTGATATTAATCTAGCCAGACCAATGAAGTCTCCCCCTGCAGTGTTCCACGG
Source organism: Drymodes brunneopygia (assembly GCA_013400955.1). Taxonomy (NCBI): domain Eukaryota; kingdom Metazoa; phylum Chordata; class Aves; order Passeriformes; family Petroicidae; genus Drymodes; species Drymodes brunneopygia. The sequence goes on from VZTZ01043921.1 coordinate 28,615, forward strand.
CCATCATTTCTGCAGCTGGGGTGGCACTCATTGATTCACAGGTGTGAGAGTAGCATGTGTTTTACAGACTCAGCAGCAGCAAGGGTCGGCAGTGGCACCCCTTGTGACACAGGATTGTCACCTCTGCCACAAGGAGTGACTTCTGTGCTGTGCTGCAAGCCAGGCCCAGCAGGGAAGGCTGGGATGTGCTGCCTCAGTGGGAGCAATCTAAAATAGCCAGGCAATGGTGCTGCAGGGCCCTGAGATCAGCTGAGGGGGCAGGCTGCTCTCAGAAGTGGTGCTGGAGGATTTCAGTAACTTTGGAAATGATTTCTCACAAGTGCCATCTCCCATGCTCCTGGCAGGATCACTCATGCTGTGGAAGTGAAGAAAATGTTCCCATCAGCCCAGAGACACTCAGGTGTTCCTCCTCTGGGAAGAGTGAGGGCAGAATGATTTACTGTTCTCTGCCTCTCTCTCTCTGCCCAAGGCAGGGCACACAGACATGTCACAAGAGGTGGGAAAGGTTATTTATGTGTTTACCACTTCCCTGGTATCCTAAAACGTCCCCTCCTCCTGGCAAATCATCTGTTACTTGTCAGCATCTCTGTTAGGACAGGGTGTGACTCCAAAAGCTTCACAAGAAATTCTGTGATTCTGTGCCATGTGCAAAGAAACAGCTGAATTGGAAGGATTTTAGAAAATATTAAACTTGCTTCTTGAATATCCTCAGTGTCCTGTGGCTGGGTTTCCAATCAATGGGATGTCATGCAGGGCTCCTCAGAAGCCTGGGTAGGTACAAGTGAGCATGTTCTCCTTTAACTCTTCCTCTTTTCAAAAAACTTCACATATCTTCCTTCTTTTTCTCTCCACACAGACAGGCACAAACACACTCTTTCCCAGCCTTCCTCTCATTTTTTTTCCCAAACATTTTTAGTTATAAGAGCAGAAACCCAGAAGTATAAAAAAAGCCTCAACTTAAATAACCCCATTGAAAACCTGTCTGAAAGGAAGACACTTAAAAATGAGGTGAGTGGTACATTCAGACTGTCATAGGACTATTTTGAGCTCCCCTTCTTTTTGTTTGTTTTTTTAACTCAAGTTCAAAGATGACAGCACAGTAGCTCTTTTGAGAAGAAGTGAAACAAGTGGATGACTTTGATAAATGAAACTATTCTTTCCTGAGATTAGCCTATAAGTATAAAGAAAGATAAATATGACTAAACTCTTCCACAGCAAAAAAATAAAACAAACAGAAAGGGACAAACTCCGAGCAGAGAGTACATCTGACTTCTGTTTAATGCTGACTGAAGAGAAAAGTAGAAATAACCTGCAAAGAGGGCTTACAACAAGGTGTGCTTTGTTGGCAGCAGTGATCAGTTCCTGCCCCATCCCTGGAATTGTTCAAAGTCAGGCTGGATGATGCTTGGAGCAATCTGGGATGGTGGAAGGTGCCCCTGGCCCTGTCAAGGGGATTGGAATGAGATGATCTTTGAGGTCCCTTCCAACCCAAAATATTCTGTGGTTCTCTGACCCCAATTATCAGGGAATAATTAACTAAGAAACTGCTATTTATAACCTCACAGAATGAGAGGTACTCACCTCAGAAAACACAGCATTCCCAACAGAACATTGGTTCTTTGGAACTATAAAGACAAAAGGTGGCACTGCTGCCTTTGAGTCTCTTGCTATTCAAGCTGTGTTATCTACCCTGACATTCTTAAAACTCTTGCTTTATTTGACATTTATTATAAACCTCCAGCTCCAAGAATGGTGACAGCATGGAAATATCAAACCACCTCTGTTTTTCATGTGTTTCCCACATGCCTGGCAGAAGCTATTTCATAAGAAACAAATATTGTGTATTCCTTGGACCCAAAACATTCAGAAGTTTAAAAATCCTTAGGAGACCTTTCATTCTGTTAAAAAAAACCCAGAATTTGTGATACTGTTTCATGACTTTGAAATAGTCTCCTTTGTGGTTTTGATTATCAATACTAGCAACAGCTGCAGGGTTTAATTCTCAGTCTCAAGATAGGCCAAAAGAAACCTTCTGAGAAGAGAAAACAACTTGTCTGACTTGTTCAGCTCAATAAAAACAAAGTCATCAGCTTCACTGTTAATTTCTAGCAGAGACATCCATCTGTGAACAATATGAGAAACAGTCAGGGGACAAAAAAAAGACATAGATCTTTTTCATCTGGATCCCCAGACACAATCTCAGTTACTGTGCTGGGTTGCTAACACTTACACAATAAATAATAGCACAAATTTATCCCAGGTGTAATTCAGTTGAGTTAGTACAGGAATGAATTGCTCTGTTCAGATGTGATTACCCCCATTTATTATAAACACTTTTGATCACTTGTTGTAAATCTGGAGTATTTCTAGCTTCCATGCCAGCAGTACTGGTGATATGCTCCACACAACTGCAGCAGAGGTGGCAGTTTGGCTGACAGAGAAAAAGATATTTGGGCACAGATGCACTTTGCTGCTGTGTGAGGCAAGATAAAGGCTGCATTTGGAAAAAAAGGTCATTTTAGAGCAAGGAACTTCATAGTTTGAAGTATTTGTATAGCATGCAGTTGTTGGGAGACCTCCAGAGGTCTCCAGATATGCCAAACTATTCTGGTTTTTTTCAGATAGATGAGCAAAGAAAAGGTCTGGAGTGGAAAACAGGATCTGATGTATGGATGAGCTGCATGCATTCCTCCCCCTCCTCCTCCTCCTCTCCCCCTGAAAAGATGGAAAACTCTCACACAGTGGCTGCCACCACAGAGCATTCAATCCTGTCACATATTGCCCTCCATGCCCTCCACTTAAGCCCCTCCAGGAAAGGACCCACTCCTGTGCCTGGTGCAGGACAAGGGACCCTTCAGTCTCCAGGAGGTGGCTCTTTTCCCAGGTTCTTATCTTCTTATCTTATAGAACCCAAAGAGCAACGAGACTGACAACACAGCCAGGATCAGCTTGAATATAAGTGTAGAAGAAGCCTGGAAATGTGTAATGGGGGAAGAGATCTTCCAGTGAAAAGAGCAGCACTTGGGTTGGTACTGCCAGAAGCTGTCCTTTGTCATCACAATCCTGCCCAGGCTGGGACAAGTGTCCTGCCCTGGAATGGAGCCACAGCACATGCCCAGCCAGGGGTGGTGAGCTGAGCCCCCCAGGCCCTGTGTGTGATCTCACAGGGCATTTCACCCCATCAGGTACATCTGGAGCACCCACACCACATCCCCAGTATTACCCTAAGTCTGTTGTTCAGGCTGATCTGTTGAATCAAATGATATTAAACCTAAATGTGCTGTTCAGCAATTATCAGCTAATGACATGTCATTATCAGTATATTTCCTTGAACATGATTTGGGTTTAAAGCAAATGAATTGACTCGTTGCAAAGAACAGTGGCATTGCTTTTTCATTCCACCAGTAAAACGTGCCATCCTATTTAATGGTGGCTGAGACACTCAGCTCCACTAATCATTTGTTGGGTCTCACAGGCAGCATAAAATACAGTGTAATAGCACTGCAGTGTAACAGGATCATCCTTACCCCTTGGGATCTAACGAAACCCTACTGCAACAATTCCAGTTTAAAACTTGTAGCTCATTTATCCATTTACTAAAGTGCCTCAAGACCAATTTGCAGTTAACCACTGGGTGGACCTGAAGAAAATACAGACCTAATATGGCAAGCCACTGTATTGCAGCCATTGTGCTTTCTTCTTCTTCTTCTTCTTCTTTACCAGTAACATATTGGATCAAATTAAATCCATTGCTAAACCCAGCTACTGCAAGCAGAACCTTGCCAGCTTCCCCTTCACCCCCCTCAAGTACAGCAATTTTGCAAATGGATATGGCAAAAACCAAATCCCTTGAGCCTTGTTTCTTTTGCCTGGAAACTGATGAGTAACCTTGGGGTACATGTAAGCATCACTGGGATGGAGGCTGAGCTTAAACATTTGCTGTGTCCATTTGTGGGCAATGAGTTTCCTTTCTGAGGTGCTCAAAGGTGTTTCCTCTTGAAGGATGTCAACATGAGACACAGGGTGAAAACCATTTAATCTTTGTCTCAGAAACAGTTGACAACCTGGTGAGAGACCTCACTTTCCATCTAACCACTCCTCTAGGAAGATCTACAGGTGTTTTCATAGTTTATTTAATTGAACTATACTGTAAAATAAAATATTTAAAATCAGGACATGTTTTCCTGGTTATTGATTTTTATGCTTTTTCATGTTGTCTTTTGCAGCAGCCAGTTTTGCTAAAAGCTCTACCTCGTCTAAAATACACAAAATGAAGAAAATTTCCCATTTTTCAGTGCTTTGTCAGTCAGTGTCTTCCTAAACAAATCTCAAATTATTTTGTATATCTGTCTATGGACTTTTTTTTCCCCTAAAAGTATGTACCTGCTTTTGGACATTTGTTGTTCTAGTGTGGTAGTCTGCGTCCTGGGACTGAAACACCACCAAGCAATGATACCATATAGGGGTTAATTATCATGCAGCCCAATCCAAACATTTGCAAGTGTCTGCTCAAGTCTGAAGTACCTCTGGATACAGAGTTTAACAAAGATTTAATTTTGCTGTGCTCCCATCCTGCTCTATTTTCTTAAGTGACAGAGCAAAGACTTTTAGGCCCAGAGGATGAGGTCAGTCCTTACTCCAGCTATAACTATAGTCCTTCACGTGCATCTACAGCTTTTTGGACACTTGCCACCTGAATTTAAGAAAAGAACTGTGAAAGTCACCTTCCCTCAAGCACATGTTTCAGCAGATGTTTCATCAGCAGTTACTGATTCAACAGAAAATAGGACGTTTCGGGAACAAAGCAGACTCAAGAACACCAAGAAGACACTAAGGCACCTGATGGGAACGTGGTCATCATTCATCCTCCCTCCACTGGAGCAGAGGATAGCAGAGGTGTGCCCCTGTGGAGCCAGGAGGTGAGGGAAGGAATGCCTACCATGAAAAGATGCACCACGCAGAGAAAAGCCACAACCATCTTTCTTCCCTTGGCAAGGGGAGACACACCATTAACTACACAAGGACACACAGAAATAAGAGACTGCAGTGGCCTGGGCAGCAGAAATTTGCATCCTAAGTCACCTGCCTAAGACTGGGCATTTTTAGGTTTATGTGTGACAAATAGGCTGAGATCTTTTAGCCCATAGATAGACTGCCTGTTCCCTTGTGCCATGAGCAAAGGGAGGGGAAAGGGAGTGTTCACAATGTCAGGACTCAAGGCCTGTGTCCTGTCTCCCATGGGAAGGATGAGGTGGCCCCTTTTACCTGTAATTCAGAACAGCAGACTCCTGAGGGGGTGAGATCCTCACATCTGGAGTATGTTGAATGGATCTCCTACTGACAGTGCCTGTTCATTTTGACCACATAGTGACCCCAGACTAACAGCAGTTTTAATTTGCCCATATGCTGCCATCTACAAAGTAAATATCAGTATTTGCTCTATTTTTTCAGGCTCTAAACTCCATGGAGACTCACTTTGAACTCAGTGGATGGTGTATCCATCCTGAGTCCTTTTGTTTCACTCTAGCAAAGACAGCTAAAATAGATAAAATTACCCCTTGCTTTCCATCTTGCCTAAACAATGTCTAAGATGGCTTTTTCAGATGCAGACATACACACTGCAGGCATACAAAACCACAAGGATGGAAACCCATTCCTGAATAAGGTGAGATGAACCCCATCAATATGAGTCTGTGCTCAGTTAATTCAATATTCTGCCTTTGGCAGTAGTAAATTGCTAAAATGCAAAGACCCAATTTAGCTGGGCTAACTGTGGTCATTGCTGATTTTAGACACCTTTCCAATTAATGAACCATTCACAAGAAGCTCTGACTTTTCATCTAACATACATTTGAATTTTAAATAGCCACCAAATAGATTCTAGTAAAGATGATGTGATTTGCAAAACATCCATTTCAATTAACCTTCGTACGCACAGGATCACACAGTTATCTCTGTCCCCTCATTCAATGTTTTAAACAGTGGCCTGGTTTAAATCTTAATGAAGATGGTGAAGAAAATCTATTGAATTTTGTCAGGTTTGCCTCTTGACTAAGGAGAATGCCATAGTATGATTATCAGGGTAGAAACTTCCTAGTACTGATCATGTGAAAAATGTTATTCCAGTAATCACCAACATCTCCACAATTACCTGATTATCTTCTTAGGAGATGTCAGGCAACTGTGAAGGATGATAAACTGACCACGGCATTTTTCTTCATGAAAATAATGTTAACCTCCTAGCAAAGTGGCTCTATTGCTAAAAATATGCAATGCCTGCAAGTGTTGGATCAATCAGTAGTGCTACAGACAAAAAGGAGATCTTTTACAACCCCAGAGATTCCTTTGCCATGCTGGGAAACCTGAAATTTGCTCTCTCATCTTCCTGTGTATAGTCACAATTTTAACTCCAAGTCTGATGTTTTTAACATGTCTTTGGTTTCACAGTTTATTGGGACACAGACTGGTCTCAGGCCATTGGTTGCCAATTTATAAAGGTGATATTTCCTCTTCATGTCCCTCTGTGAAACCTCCTGTCAACACCTTTTCCCAACCTGTCTGTGTCCCTTGACACAGCAACCTGATCTCCAAATATCAACCCCAGATGATTGATAAGATGTGATGCTGTCCATGAACCTGCTGACACTGCACTGCCCCATCATCCAGGTTATTAATAAAGACATTAATTTGCTTTTACCCCAGCAATTTACCTTCAGGGCTGACACTAAAAACAGCTGCCATTTGTATCACTGATCATCTCTCCAAGACCAGTGTTCCAGAAAATCTTTCACCATTTCTTCCCTTGTCTTCTCATCCCAGAAGGTAATCAATTATTAAGCAGAATGCTCAATTTCAAATGTTTTGGTTTGTTGGATGTTTTTTTTGTGGAGAGAAAACAGTGGGAATAGATGTCATAGAAATTTAAGCACCTAAATATCCCCTTGACATCAATCATAAAAAAACATTGAAATGTCAATGAAAGCACAAGCAGCATTTTCTCCTGCCTTTTGACAGCACTAAATACATCAAATGTATACACCCGTGGTAAGCAGAGAATTTTAGTCTCTGCCTTAGAGCTGAAAGGGACACCATGACTAGCATGATTTTCTAGTGCTTCAAATTCTGTGTTTCCAGCTTGAAATGATGGGCAGGTGGCCCAAAAAAATGAGGAACCTGGGCTGAAGGGCTTAGCTGGTTCAGTGAACCATGGAGGGGGTGTAAGGTTTGCTTTTTATTTTCTTTTCAGTATTGTGGCTAAATAAAGAGATCTTTATTGGGGTGCTGAGCTGCCAGTATTAAATACTGGCTCTCTCTAACTTGAGAGAAAACAAAGATATTTCTGATCCTGCACCTCTGCAATATTCTGAAATTAGATCCTCTGTGAAGCATGAGCTTCTTTTTCATTTGCCATTGTTTGTACCAGAAAATTAACAATACTGGGGCACAAGTGCAGGAATTCAGCACCCATGATGGTAAAAGGATAAAAAAGCCCCTCTCTGGTTTTGGCCCAGATCAGCCAGTGGCTTCCCAAATGGTTGGTTCCCCAACATGGTTTGGGAATCAGTTCAGAGCAGGGGCCTTCCCCATGAGGCTCTGGAGGGAAGGGAGTGGCACAGCACAGCCTGGCTGTGCCAGCTGCCCCCAAGGCTCCACAGCAGCTCCCAGCACTGGATGGCTGGCTGGCAGTGATGCAAGTGTAAATGTTCTCCCAACCAATTCAGAAGCAAATCCAGCATTTTTCCCATGTTGTAACTCAAAAGTCCTCCCTCTGCAAGGATGTATAGGATTCCTCCACTGTCACTGAGAAGTTGGTATCATTTCCTCAGCATCTGGGTTTTTCAGTACCTGACCTCAAAGTTCCTCTCTATCAGGCAGAGGCTGCTGCTGCCGTTGAAGGAATTCAGTGCTAATAGCACTGTCTGGCAGGGAGTGACAGGCTCAGAGGATCAAAGACAGGAACATAAATCTAACAACCTCCAGCCCAGGAACCATCCCCCCCTCCCTACTGATAAGGATGCAAGATTGAAGAGAGGTGGGAGGATTTATTGGGAGCAGAAAAGTGTATGAGGAATAAAGAGAGAGGTAACCACTTACTAATGAACTTAAGAAAGCAGGGCATTTCTCTAGATATTAATATGCACAAATCCCTTTTAACTCCCTCTGAACCCTCTTAAGGTGATAGTTTTGCTGTATTTTCTCATCCTGGGGTAGGGAAATCCCATTGCTGTGACACTTGACAGGCTAAACAAGGTCACCTTCTCCCTTTCCCACAGGGACATTCCAGCCAGGTTCTGACAGCTTGCCTGTTCCTGGTTTCTCTTAGGGCTAATATCTCCCTTGGGTGTGATTAATGCCATGTCAGAGCACTCTGGATTCCTAAACTAAAGGATTTGCAAAACTTGCAGAAACCTCCAGGAGCTACAGGGCCAAGGTAGATTTCTTGCTCACTCTCTCTGCTTTGTACCAAGACAGACTGCCCCTTCCATTGCCTTCCTCTCTGGGAGCTGGACAGCCCCTGCTCAGGGAACCACATACATCACAAGATCCCCCACACCAAAGCTCCTCTGTGTTCTCTGTGTCATAGAACCATGGAGTTATTTGGGTCGGAAAAGACCTTTAAGATCATCATGTCCAGCTGTTAAACCAGCTCAGCCAAGTCCACCATTAAACAATGTCCTTCAGAGCCACATCTACACCTCTTCTAAACACTCCCAGGGGTGGTGACCCCACCACTTCCCTGGGCAGCCTGTCCTAGTGCTTGAACACACTGAAGGAATTGTTCCTGATATCCAATCTGAACTTCCTCCAGTGCAACCTGAGGCCATTTCCTCTCAACTTGATGTCCTTCAGTCTCTTCTTCCTGTTTTCTGCTCCCCAGTCCTGTTAGGATACACTTGGGGGAGCATGACATCCATATCAGTGTTAATGAATGTATTGGGGTCTGTTAGATCAGTGCTTCAAGGGCAGGAGAATTTTTGAAAAGATACTTGCACATAGCAAGGGACCTAAAAAGTTTACTGGAGCCCTACACTGTTTACATTTCTTCACCCCAGGTGGCTCTACTTAAACTATTTCTTTTTTTTATTTATAATGCTAATTATGTTGGAAATTCTTGTTTAAACAGACAATGATCCCAAATGGACTCTTTACCTGGACTAGTATAAATTAAAGCATGAAAGCCTTTCCTACATTCCGAGACTTCTTTGTCCCCAAGGAGCTCAGCTATTTCAGCCCACAGAGGATGGTCCCTGTTAATAACTATAACACCACTGACTTTGGCTGTTTCAACAACTGGGCCCATTCCATTTTGTAGGCAGTGGAACTGACTGAAGGAGAGTTTTGGGTTGTGGAAGGTGATTTTAACCAGAGATAAAGTAAATTTTGATCTCAGCTTCCACCTAATCACTGACTCCCTGTCACAGGGGAAAGGGGAAGACCAGACTACGTATCAGTGCTAAGCTCAAGTGAGCCAGCTGAGGAACAGGCTGTGTCAGGAGATGCCTGGCTGGAAAGCTCCACAGTGTAGAAGTCTGCGTACAAGAACCACTAAAATACATAGAAGTGAATGTTCTTGATATTGTGGGCAAAGTGCTGATTTGCAGCCTGTAACAGATGAAAGTGAACAGCCATGACAGTCAGCAGTGCCATTTTGCAGACCTACAGGGAGACCAGGTCAGGACTGGAAAAATAGGATTTTTAATCTTCCCCTAGAAGTAAAATTGACTGACTTTTTTTCTAAGTGAAAAAAGCAATTACCACTTTCTCCCTGTCACCAAAGCTGCTCCTGCCTTTCTGCCTCCTATCTCCCATAATTAGAGCAGACACCCATAAAGTTTGGTATTGACATGAACACTGCTGAGGGGAGGGAAACCTCCAGGAAAAAGAACAGGTATGAATGGATGTCTTGGAGTTTTACAACACTTTGTGTTGCAGCCTCCTAAAGCTGTCACAAAAACATAGATCACTTGTTTTACAGGTAAATGACTGCAAGATAAATAGGTGCTCCTATTTTGCTAATGTCTTTGAACATGACAGCAGTACTGAAAAAATTGAGGGTTATTAAATGGAAAGAAGTAAGTGAAAATATCAATAGTGGTTACTGCAGAGGATAATTTGCTGCAATTTCCTTAAGAGGAAGAAAAATTGAGGTTTTTGTTTGATGGTACACAGAAATAACATATACATTAAAGTTTTACCCTACTAAGTTATAAACCTTGTTGAAAATATTCTGTACTGATTTAGAAAGAAAGTCTTTCCTTTAGCTGATAAATTTGCATCAAGAAGTCCAGCTACTAAAATAAAACTATTCAAACCCCCCCCCAAACAGTTGTATGAATATAAATTGCCTTTTAAATGCAAATGAATCAGATTGAATGAAGATGAAATTCACATATATGTGCTGAGCCACTGGTTTGTATTTTCTGTTGCTTTTGGTCTGAATTTCAAGTTTTAGCAGAGCTCCCTTTATGTTCATAGTTCATTGCAGTCCAGTCGCAGTGGGGTTATCTGAGTATCTTCTGATCTTCCTCAGACACTGCTTCCATCACACTTCTGAATAGTAAATTGAGAAAATTTAGGATGCTTGTTTTGTGTATCTCTTTATTTGCACCAGACTGGGCAGTAGGTCACTTTGCAAAAAGACCAAAACCAACACATTTTCTTTCATTTTTCTTCAGGTCAATACCAAATCTTTGGTGTTTACGTATTTTTTCATTTTAATTATGGAGGAGAGGGAATCAAATTTTTGTGTTTGGCTTTGAAAGACTTGAGGTTAATTTTATGGGTTATGCAACTTTTTTTAAGGATTGTGTCTGTTAAAAATTAGATTTTGGAATTCCAGTGGAAAACAACCAATTGTAGGGTGTCTGTGGCCTCTCAGAAACAATAGTCTGAGTGTCAGAATGCCGTGTTCAATGGTGCTGTCCAGGCATCATGGAAATCTCACTACAGCTGTCATTTTTGGGTTTTCTCTGTAATCATTGTACAGCAGTAGTAACAGAAAAGGCCCTTAATTATAAAATCTTGCACACAGGAGCAATAATAGAAACTTCCTTATTATAAACTTTTGCACATCATGTGAGTTAGGCAATTTATTTTTCACTAGTAAAAAACAACCAATCAACCAAACATACAAACTGTAAAATAAGCACATCATGTGTTAGAATAAGAAACCAGGAAACAACACTGAATTATGGGCTGTTGTAGTTGAGAATAGAAAAGGGGAAGAACAGGCTCCAAAGAGGTTAAAGGAGAATGGGGATATGAACGACAGCATCTAGTTCATGGCAGGGAGGTTGGAACCAGATGATCTTTGAGGTCCTTTCCAACCCAAACCCTCTGCGATTCTGCAGTTTTATATCCTTTACAGTTCCAGACAGAGCTTTTCAGAAATGAGGGGTATTCCCCAAAGGTCTGAAGTTACTACAGGTAATGTCCCAGTTAAGCCAGGATGGCTGAATGGAATAAATAAATTATATCTTACTTGCCTGAGGAATCCCTCCAGTACATTCCTAGTGTATTAAACTGATTAAAATCAGTCTGTGTTCCTCCTTTTACCAGCACAACAGTTACAAGAATTCAGCAGCATTCCCTGCGTCTTGAAACTTTTTTTGCAGATGTTTCTTTCAACTTTCATAACAATTTGCCTACAATTGACTGGCTGGGTCACCCTCCATCCAAAATGCCATTTGTCCCAGGTCTTTCTGTTTCCATGCCTGCACAGTTCAGTGACATTTTGTTCCATCTGTCCATCTGGTTAACACACCTGCCTTCCGTTCCTCCAGGTACAGAAGCTGATGACTGTGACAAATAAAAGTTTAGACTGAAAAACAATGCAGTCTTGTTCCTCCATCACACATGCTATTTTTAAAGGTAAACGTCAATGAAGTTCCAACTCACTTTTTATTCCAGCAGTAATGGTCCCCTGAAGATTTGCAGGGAGTGAAAGTCGGAAGCAAGATATAGGGAAGCAAATCTATTCTTTGAGCAGTCTGAAGCCTCATAGCCTGCAAAAAAATTGGATCAGTTCTTTCATTTTTAGATCACATTGCCCACTACATTACAGGCTCTTCCAAAATATCTTTGTACAGTACAAATTTTACTGATAGTCAAGGAGGTCCAAGATTTTTTCAGCATAAAGCAAGAATTCAGTTTTGACTGGAAAAGAAGACAAAAATGTAACAAAACTGTATCATAAGTTATTGAGTTTGTCATTTAACATAAAGAGGAAAGGCATAGCTCCCAGACTACACTGCAAGAGGATTCACAATATATATATTCCTTATAGGCAAAATGAAAAGGAATTTTTACATGTCTGAGAAAAAGAGAGAGAGAACACAGAGATAAAAATTTATTTAATTTGTGTTTTTCCTTAGTAGCATTTCACAGTAAATTATTTCATTAGCCCATGGCCTCATGACTGATGGTATTTTTCTTTCCCAAACTGTTCTGAGTAGAAGTGACAGATAAGGTTCTCTCACTGTCAGTACTTTGCCTGAGCAAGCCTCAAGTAAAGGAAAACATCAACATTCACAGAGGAAATGGTAACAAGTGCCTCACACTCAAAGGGATCTATGACATGTGGCCACCCCCTCATTACTCAGCTTTTTGCTTACTGTTATTTTTCATATGAGTTGAACAATTCAGAAAAAAAAATGCCTGCAGGAGACTTCTGCAGTTCCAGTGGAGTTCAGCAAACTGGTCAATGACTGACCACTCTCTCTGCAATGCATCAGGGATCTGGTCCAGAATCTCAGACCAGGAAGGAACAACATGAAGTAATTCAAGTAGTTCTCACTTGCACAGGAGCAGCTGGGATGGCTGCAGAGATGTTTTATCATTTTGGATAAACCTTGCAAAACCTGGATAGAAAAATATGGAAAGTATTAAACCTGATCTTACCACAGAATGGTTTTGGACTTGCCTGTGAGTAAAAGTTTGCTTCAAGTTTCCCTCAGTAAATGAGCCTGAGGTTCAGGAGATGTGGATTCCCCTGTCCTCATTTGGGTATCAAAAGTCTGGCTGTGTAGATGGAGGATTTAGATCCTGCTGCTCTTGATGAAAATAAAGGAGCAGAGGGTAATTTCTCTTACCCTGAAAGACATGTTTACAAGATTAATTGCTCTCTGATGCTCAACAAGCCCATCTTCCTGCAGGATCTCCAGTGAGATGTCACACCTGCCCAAGCAGCTGGTGCCAAGGGATGTCAGACAGGATTTCCCTCTAGAAGCCTTCAAAGGCAGCTCATGCAAGACAGTGGTGATTCAATAAATGGGGATATTTCCTTCCAGCAGGATTGTTTCACCATTACCCTAAAATTTAGGTTCAGCCTGACAGCCTCAGTTCCCCGGAGAATTTCTGGGCCAATTTTCAGTCCTGCTCTTCAGGAATCAAGCAAGGAACCCAACACAAGACAATTAACAAGACATGTTCCTTTTGTAGTTGGAAGAGAAGGGCTCTTTCATAGCAACACACAGAAGGGAATGCCAAACAGGTGGAGAGATCTACAAACTCTCTGTGACAGAGTCATTTTTAAATGAAATTGATCTTTGGAAACTCATACACAAGACAATTCCTCGCAGGTGTTTACTCTAGGACAGGGTACATCACAGGAAGCAGGTCAGGAATGTTTCTGACGAATGTCTCACATCCAGAGTGGGAACACAGGAAAAACTAAACCTGATTGCACAGATATGGGGCTAATAAACTAAAGGAACCACCTTGGCACTTTCTGCAGTGTGTTAACAGGGAGGGCTGGAGCCCTGATGCCACAATGAGGGGCTGCAACTCACAGAGCTGCCCATAACTGGTGAGCTCTCTGAGGGAGAGAGAAAGAAATGGACCGGCAAGAAAAAAACATTGCCATATTATCAGGTCAACCCTGGTGCTTTAGGGGTCCCTCTGCTCAGCACCCTGGGGCCCATACCCACATCTGCCCTGTGTGCAGCCTCTGCAAGTCTGGGCCCTGAACCAAGGGTTTGCTGCTCTCTGCAAGAGCCAGCTTGTCCCTGGAGCCAAATTCTGCCCACACATAAGTCAACCATTACGTTTACCCACAGCACCCTGGGAACACCATCAGGCCTTTTCTGTTATGCACTTAATGCTCCCCCAACTGGTGCTCATGAAAGATGACAGTATTCTCCATCAGGGGAGCACTTCATCAAGAGTGAAAAACAGCACCAAGGGAAAGAAAAAAGTGGTTCAATTGAGCAGCCCATTGTCCCAAAGCTGTAAAATTCATCTATAAGGTCATATACAGCAATTGTTTTGCAATTATTGTAAGCCCTTAGGAGACAAATCTTTGTCCTTAGTTTTTGTCATCCCAAAAGAGTCACAGAAGCTTAGAAATATAAGCTGGGAAAGGCCTCAATAGGTGATCTAATACATCACCCAGATTCTTTGTTATTCAAACAAATAAAGAGTAATTTCTCTACAGTTGCTCTAAGGCATTAACAGTTTAAAAAAAAAGTCCTTTACCAGCACAGCAGTAACTAAAAAATCAAACTGCAGTTCTCTGAGCTCCTCTAAGATTTACAGCAAAATTCATCCCCATCTTCATTTTGCACTGTGAAGTGCAGAGAAATTCTGATAACACATTGCAGTAAATCTGAGAGAACCTTTCCATAAATCAGGTGAGAACTTTCCCTGCTCTACTAGGGCTGTGTTTAGGTGTCGAGCTGCTGAGGGTCCAGTGCAGGCAGCATCAATGAGTGTTACCACTCTAGTTTCCACACTCAGAAAAAGGCAGAATAATGGATTGAAGTCACAGAGTCATAGAATGAAATCACAGAATCATAGAATTATAAAAACTGGAAAAGGTCTCCAAGATCATCAAGCCCAACCTTTGACCAAATGCCACCATGGCCACTAAACCACACCACTAAGTGCTACATCCACTCATCAAATACTTCCAGGGGTGGCAACTCCACCACTTCCCTGGAAACGTTTCTCCAATGCTTAACCTCTCTTTCAGAGAAGAAATATTTCCTCATATCCAACCTAGACCTCTCCTGGCACAACTTGAGGCCACAACCATCATAACCCAGACTTTCAGACTGGGCAGGACATGGTGCAGCACTTCTCTAACAGCAACCAAGGCATGTATGTATGTATGATCCCATTAGTTCTCGTGTGAAAGCCAAAAATGGTCAGAAATATTCTTTTTCATGCTGGGTCCCTCCTCATGCTGCCAGTGGGGCAGACAGCAGCCACTGAGATTGGCTGAGCTGGTCAGAGCATGGCACTGATAACACCAAGGTCATGGGGTTTATCCCTGTATGGGCCACTACCTTAAGAGTTGGACTTTATGATCCTTGTGAGTCCCTTCCAGCTCAGAATATTCCACATGAAAATGAGAGTGTAAAGTTTTGTCTGTAACACGGGCCTACCCATCCCTCCTCCTCTAGACAGACAGCAAAGAAAAAAAAGCTTTGCAAGTACCCCAGAGAAGCACAAAACCTGCAGCAAAGCCCACTGGGTGGGATTCTTCAGTTGTGCATTGGAGGCTTTTTTGGGGTTAATTTTTTTTAACAACTTAAGCCAAATCATCACTTCCATGGCTGAATGATGCCCTGCTCCTTTTGCCAGGTCACCTCTGAGGGAGACATTGCAGTCAGGTTTTGTCTGATACCATCAGAGCAGATGAGCCAGATTATTGAACATACAGTAAAGGAAAGCTGCTAATGAAGATGTCTGACCTTGGGACAGAGTGGCTGAGATCCACACTGGAGGGTGAAATGGCACTGACAGTGAAAGTCCATTGCATGATAAGCTAAATGTGACAGCAAACTAACAGAAAAATTAATTAGCAGCAGCTGAACTCTTATATGTGACCCAGTTTCAGGAAAAAAAGTGTTTTCTTTAAGCAGCTCTCAACATCATCACCTTCCTTGACAGTTTGGTATCTTTTGTGGAACATGAGACCCCAGATGCAGGGGATGGTAATGTGCCCCCAGTTCTCTGTCAGTTCTGATTCAAACCACTGCAGGATACACCCCAAAGCCCTATATTTTATAAGCATTGGAAAATACGCATCTGCTGGTGGAAAGGTCATTCTTAATAGCAATGTGATAAATATGAACAGAAGCTGTGCTGGAAAATTATCCACAGAGGGCTTCCTTAGTGCAAGGTTTCATTAATCAGGGATCTCCTGCTTCCCTGTACAGCCCAGCCCACCAAAGTGCACCTCCAGATCACAAAATCAACAAAAGTAAATATGATTCACCTCAGAACTTTTAAAACTCATTCACTGTTTCACACCAAAAAGGAACATAGATTTCAAAAGTGCAAGACCTATAAATGAAACCCAGTTCTTTACACGGTTCATATTTCATTATGGCCAAAGATCAAATCTTACATTTTTTGCCAAAGGGAAATCAGAAAACCCAAGGAGCAATAGGAGTTATCAAGAAACAATAAGCCCAGTATAACTGAGTGCTACATGTCATTCTTGGAACTGGAAATTTGTTGAATGCTGCAACTGAATCTAAAATTAAGCAGCATGTCTTGCTTGTTTGCTATTTCTTTGCATAAACAAGTCAATTTCAGTGATAAGGAAAGATTCCAGACCTTTAGCTCTAGAAGCTGAAATATTCTACAGATCTAGAGGTGAAATAAACCTGGGGAAAATGAATGTGATTGTGAAACTTTCTTTCAAGGCTGATAAAGTCTTTATTTGCTGCAGTTTCCACAACAGAAGAATAGTTTTCTAAGCTCTTATTTATTTGCTAAAAGACCTGTAGCAGTTCTATCATTCTTATATGAACAGCTTCATGCAATTTTAAGGCAATGAAACACTTATTTTAAAAATGCTTTGCAAAATTAATGTATAAAACAACTGAAATAAAATGGCAGATAACAAGAGGATGTTGATGATTTGTTGATGGGAGGTTTTTTCTTGTATCCTGTGGACACTGGCTGAAAGTCTGGGGCTGTGTAATATCAGAGTCAACCAGAAAAGAAAAACTATTGATTCTTCACTATTTGGATTAATTTCTTAGCAGACAAAAGAGAGAATTTTTGCAGTATTTCATGAGGAAAAGGAGATATTTGCACTTGCAGTAATACCAGTTCAATGATCCTGACACAAAATATTCATACACTCACACTCCTTGCAACACTACCTGGTCAGAAATGGGGAGTTCAGGTGAGTTTTCCTTTGACATTGAAAGGCCCCATGAAAGCTATCAGCTTTTTTTCTAAATTCTTATCTAAAGTTATATCTCACTTAAGAGATACCTTTCCAAGTGAACTTTTTTGCCGAGCTGAGAACATTTCTGCACACACCTACTAAATATCAATAGCAATTTCAATAACAAAACTCTTAATAAAAATAAATAAATCAGTCTTATCCAGCTCTGTATGCTATAATCAACAGTTCAGTTTCCCAGAAGATTGCTATGCAGTGGTGTTTCCATCTTCACAGTGCTTAGCAGTACTAAGACAGACTCCAAATTCACCTCAGTACTGAGAGAGTACTTCCCCCCTCACCCAATCTGTAAAAACCAGCCAGAGCAGCCTTCCCTGCTCATTTACTTCCACCCCTTTCACAGCTGAATTGTTTTACCAGACCCAGACAAAGGCATCTGAATCAGGGCACCCCCATTTGCCTCTGCAGCTGAGAGCTCAGCAGGTTTGTCCTGTGCTGTTTTTTCCTCTTCAGGCACAGTGATCATGTTCAGTGCTGCCAGCGAGCAGGAATGGGCTGGTTCACCCTGGGAAGTTTGTCTTTTAATGGGATCCTTACCAAAACCATTGCTGGAAGAGGCTGGAGCGAACTGCTTGGGGTTTTTAGCCTAAAGAGGATGCCCTGATCTGCTGGGTGCCATCCCTGCCCATGGCACAGGGTTGGAACTAAATGATCTCTAAGGCCCCTTCCAACACAAACCATTCTGTGGTTCTGTGATTCTGTGAATAAGGGTTTGCAGTGCTTTCTTCCACCACAGAAAGGGTGCCCAGCTCTTCTCATCACCGAATGGTGCAAGGGGAAAATGCAGCAGACATCAGCTGCAGCAGGGGAAATTCTGGTTTTATAAGAGAAAATAAATTCTAAGTGATTAAGCACTAGGACAAGGTCCCAGAAGGATTGTGAATTGTTGGCCTTTGGAGACATTCAAAACTTAAAAAGAAGCAAATCCTTGAGCAAGCTAAATTCAAAGTTAGGTCAGCTCTGAGCAGAGGGTTGAACTGGAGACCTGCAAAGCTCCCTTCCAGAGCAAGATATTCTGTGAATCTATTCTTTAATTCCTTGTGTTTCCCATAATTTAATGACAACCCTGAATAGTTGCCCTGCTCAGGGAGAGGTGCATTTACCTTTCAGCCAAAGTTATAAAGAAGTAAACACCCATAAGATGCTGCTTGCATCCTGCAGCTTCAAACAGAGAAGATCTTTATGCTCTCTCAGCCCACATCCTCTCACCTCTGTGCCATGAAGGAAAGCACAGGCCAGAACAGCCAGATTCAAATATAATTTCCATCCTCATGTGGCACTTTTTTAAGGGGATGAAATATAAGCATCTCACTCTTAACTTGCACCAACACTGCAGTCCATAGTGATGAGGTTGTCCAAGGAAACTGTAACATATTTTAATATATTTTAATATTTCACTGGTACACCCTCCCAGAACTTAACCATTTGCAACTGAGGCTAATTCCTAAGACAAAGAATTTTTATTTCATTTTTTTTAATAGAATAATTTTTGATTAGCTGTCTGGACATTTTTTTTAACTAATGGACATTTTACTACCCACAGCATCTTGTGCTAAATCCAGTGAAAGACTCCAAATAAATAAAACATAGAATAACACATCACATCACAGAAATAGGTCTTGATTTTGTTGAGCACTGCAGAGAAAGAATTCCCATCCACAGCAAGCACAACAGCTCCATCAATACTTTAAAGCACTTAGACTTTTGATCAACTCACACAATTTTTTAAAGTTCAGTTGAAAAAAAAAAAGAAAAAAGCCAATTAATTTCATTTCACCCAGAAGAAAGTGGAATATAACCCATGGAAATTAACACCATAATATTACTGCTCTAACCCCTCTGGCACAGCTGTGTCTGTCTGAAAAATGTCAGAGTGGTCCAAAAACCCCAGGCAGGAAGAGTGCTCAGCTTGTCTTGATCCACATGACTGCACAGGAGGTTTCATAACAGAGGCTGAAAATCTTGAACACAACCCAGAAAAAAAAGTAGATCTGGAAGCCACAGAGCAAGTAGCACCGACCATTTTTTAACACCATCCCTATTTGTCTGCTAATTTCTGCTGGTTTTCTATTACTGTTTTAATTACTATCTTTTTCTTTATTCCCAGCTCAGGTTTTCAGATCACTCTGAAGGGACATTGAGGGCACACAGCTCCCCTGAGGCCCTGAGCTGTGCATTTGCACCTCTTCTGCAGCACCTAGGAGGGCTGAGGGGGAAGCCCCAAGCAGAAGCACAATGGTTAACAGCAATTTGTAATTAATGCCGTTCCTTGAAAGGTGAGTCCCTCAGAAAATCTGGCTCTGGGAGGCATCCAAGCAGTGAGTGGGATGCAAAATGGGGTCTATTTTTTCTGTCAGCCCTGTGTTTGATAATGCAGGACACCCTTGCTCCTCTCAGGGCACCAGCCAGGAGCTCCTCCCTGGAGGGCCTCATATGGGCCCTTGCTTGAAACAGGATGAAATTGTCGTCCTAAAATGTCTTTTGCACTATCTCACTCCTCCAACACCTCACTTCCAGTTTCACAATTACCTCCATGAGTTTATGCAAGTACTGCAGCATCTGCTACACCCCAAATCCTGTGCCCAGTTCTGGGCCCCTCAGTTCAGGAAGGACATTGAGGGGCTGGAGAGTGTCCAGAGAAGGGAACGGAGCTGGGGAAGGGTCTGGAGCACAAGGCTGGTGAGGAGCAGCTGAGGGGGCTGGGAAAAGGGCTCAGCCTGGAGAAAAGGAGGCTCAGGGGAACCTTCTGGCTCTGCACAACTCCCTGACAGGAGGGGACAGCCAGGTGGGTTTGTCTGTTTTCCCCGGTAACAAGCGACAAGAGGAAATGGACACAAGTTGTGCCAGAGGAGGTTTAGATCAGATCATAGGGAAAAAATTCTTCACTGAAAGTGTTGTCAAGCAGTGGAACAAACTGCCTAGGGAAGTGGTGGAATCATCATCTCTGGAAATGTCCCAAAACCAAAAAAACCATGGCACTCAAGGACATGGTTTAGTGGTGAATACAGTGCTGGGTTAACAGTCAGGCTCAGTGATCTCAGAGGTCCCTCCAACCTAAACAATTCTGTGATTCTGTGATCTCTGCCTCTCTCTGCTCTGCCAACACATCTGTTTGACAGTCAGTGGATGCCATTCCCAGCCCAGGACCATGCCCTGGCACATCCAGCCTGCTCTGACAGGCTTTGCTGGCTTGCAGACACAGCTGTCAGGGGCACTTTGATGGGTGCCAAAGCCCCATCACCTTGACACACACACATTACTGCTATTACAGGCAAATAATGCTGGGCACCACCCTGGCCAGGAGCTCCTGTGGGTTAAACAAGGCACAACAATCCACGAGTCATTTGTTGCTGTTGGTCCAGCATGTCTTTTCTCCCACATCAGCAATAGCCATTACTGATTTTGGGTCAGATTTTATTTCAAATATTATGAAATATTTGTGAGACTTGCTTCTTATTAAAACTCATCTGCAGTATTAGTATCTTCTGAGTTTTTATTTAATTTGTAAGTTCTCTATTTTCTACTATATTTCTAGGATTTCATCTCATTTCTGATGGATTTCCTTTCTTATCAGAGTGTAGTTCTGATTGATTTACCAAGTCAGACATTGAAAACCATCAAAACTGAGGGCTCTTTAAGATAAAATAATGAGATCATATTGATCAGAAATATTCAAAGCCAGAAAAGGCTGAACTGCTAAAAAATTGAGTGTAGCAAAACTGTCAAGTAAAAATATGTTTCTACCAAATTGAAATTAATTACAAAGCTGCAGATTCTCTTTGGAAACTGCCAGTCATTTTCACAATGTGAACAGCACACAGGCACTTTCCAAAAAATAAGCATTTCTTCCTTCACAGTTCTGTTAGTCTGAAATGGATTTCATACATTGCTCAGGTGCAATTTGATAAAATGCTATTGCAGCAGTGAGGTCCTGAAGCAGTAGGAGCAGTGAGGCATAATGGGCAATATTCTACATTTATTTACACCTAATATTTTTCAAAGGATTTCTGGCTAAACACAGACATTTGCAAAGCATTAGCATATAATTAATCCTGCTGAAATCAGCAGAACATATTTTTTTGCAAAATAAAGCAAGGATTGTGAAGCAACAAAACCCTGCAGAAAGAGAAAATTATTATTATTTCAGTTTGATGGGTGTTTTCAAAAAGCAGAACAAATATATGAAAAATGTCACTCTGCACATGGTTGTGTTTTTCCATGTATCTGGGTCATTTAATCCATCCTACATTGTTATTAGGGGATTAGTAAAACAGCAAAGTGTCTAAACAGGATCCTTCAGGGAACTTGGGAAGCTGAGATTAAGTGTAGGTTGCAGGACACGTGAGTAAAGTAATAATGAAGAGGAATTATCACCTGCAATTGAAAGTTATAAAGTATGAATGAGCCTGGATTGGATAAGTGTGAATGGTGCTTTTTTATCTTACTAGAATCACCCTCTTTTCTAACCACGAGGCAGAATGGCTTCACTGAGGCCAGCGTGCACACAGGAAATAGGGCATTGCAAGCACGGCTCAGATCTGTGCACAGGAATGATTGATAATTGATGAATTTTCATTTTTAATTAGAATGAAAAAACGCTGATGCTTTTGAAGATGCTGGCAGCAGGGCAAAGCCAGAGGCATCCCTCTACATTAAATGGAGGATTTCCTCCTGGAAGAAAGAATTGATGAAGGCAAAAACATCATGAAAGAGCTGAGGCTGGAAGCATCACAGGCTTCAGTCAGACAGCTCTGACTTCAAGGAGGGTTGAGTCTCCCAGCACCCTGCAGGAACACGCCCTGTGTTTGCCTGGAGGCTGCATAGCATGCAGGGGGCTGAAAGAGAGAAATCTGTGCACTTGCTCAGGCTTCTGGCAAAAAGAGAGAGGTCCAGGAGCACTTCAGGCAGGTGCTGGTCCCATTCTCAGTTTGCAGTGGCCAACCTTGGGTGTCTGTAAGGAGCAGCCACAGCTGCCCCTCAGGACAAGTTGTATCCTAAAGCTCAGGTGCTGGTTAGTTAGCAACAGAAGAAACACGCGGGTTACGGAGCAGCAGTGGTTTTACTAGGCAGGACCGACTAAAAGTCCTGCCTTTCTTTATTTATTTATTTTTATAGGGTTCTAAGGACAGTCAAAGATTGGTGAAAGGGGTTAAAACCCCTGAAGGTTTACAGGACAAAGACATGGTTAATCATCTTTCTTCACCCTAGGGAAAGGAATGAAAAATAATTCCACAAGTGCAAAACAATCCTGGTTGGTTAAGGAAAACAAAGACCATGTTTACAGAACAAGCATGGGAAACTACAGCTACAGTGTTACAACTTATGAGGCCCTGTAAAACCAGGGCAACACTCAGGTGCACCCTTGCAAGGCTCATCTCTGCAGGTAAACCTCATCTCCATGCCTGCTTCTGTCCTCAAAGAATTTTATTTAAAATGTGGTGCTTGTGGTACTGACAGTCACCTGTTTGCTCTTGCCAGCCAGCACAGGTCTCTCCCTGCCAATGAGGCTTCTACTGATTTCACTCTACTATTCTCAGCTTTCTGTCTTTCTGCCAAGGAGTGGTTGTTCTGTTATGTGAACACATGTAGAACCTTGGTTTCTAAAGAAAGTCACGGGAGGTTTAGGGTCTGATATCTTTATGTACCAACTTTCTCAAGGAAGAAGTGCACTCACTACTCAATATTTCCCTGCAGCATCTATTTGAGAGCCAAAACTAATGAGGTTCTACAGCCTCAGGGTGTCATCTCTTCTGACTCTTAGGGGCAACAGTGCTTTTGGGGGTGAGAGGAGTGTTTGACAGTTTCCTCACCTCTGTTATTTGGTTTAGAACAAGAGAAAGAAATCACACAAATTTTGTGAAAATTGTGAGAAAAAATTTCACACAAGCTGTAATTATGTGGCAGAACTCGATGGCTCTTCTGCAAACCCAGACCCATCAGCCATCCAAACCTGGTGCTCTGTGTAGAATTTAAGTAACAAGAAAAGATGCTGCTTCATTTTCCCAGGAAAACACCTGAGCTGTTATGACCATAAGAGAACTGAAGAACTTGTATCAAGAGTTTTCATTGTTTGATGTCTTTAAGGACAGTATTGATTATGATACTTGCACGTGATTGCTGATTAATTATATAAGACATAACTCACTGATATTTAGAAGAATTAAAGATGTCAGTTTAGGTTTATAGGGCTGTAACAAAGGATAATGTGGGTAAAGGGAGCAAGGAGTGCAAAACAGCACTGCCCCTAAACATCCCCGGCATAAATGGCCTAGAAGAGAGATATTTGCACAGTCCTAACTCTGTTAATATCAGTGGCTACCAACAGCAGCTGTGCAGGATAGGGATGTTAAACTTCTGTGAGTGAGCTGTCCCAGTGTTACTCCACCCTGCTGGAGAAATCTCTCTTTGAAATCCCTCCATCATCAATGGAGAGGCACACAAAAATTCTTCCTTTGAAGGTCTGTGACACAGAGAAAGTATTTTGAGATGGAAAGATTCTTTTATGACTCTAATGTCATCATGCCCCTCTGGAATGCCCCTAAACTTAGGCATTTATTTTTTAGAACTTTGGAAAAATCTATTCTTTACTCTCTTGTGCTCCTTGCTCCCATGCTCCTCTCTGAAATGTCAATAATAGCTCTCCAAAAGCTCCCCAACAGTCCCATCATGAGAGTAAATGCAGGTTTTGTACAGGGGATGAGGTCCTGACTCACATCACTGCATTGCAACTTAGAGGTTTTAATCTGAACTGAGAGAACACAGCCCAGTCCACCCTGAACCCAAGGAAATTGCTCTTGAATAATTCATTTTTTCATAAGGAATGTTTCTGAGATGTTTTTAGTTTCCTGGTATGCCCTGACAATTCTTCTGATTTGTGCTGTGCTTTTTCAAAAAGAAATTAATACTATGAACACTGGAAAAATTGATAATTTAATCCCTCAGATTTATATAAAATTTTGAATGGGATCCAGTGGAAAGATATCACATGTACACATTCACAGTGTCTATTCTAATTTGGTTCACAACTTAAAAAAATAGGCAACAACAAACCCTTTATTCAGGCACATGTGGGTGTGGAGAGAGAATAGGAACTATTTTAATTCATTGTCATCTATATTTGATATGGTCTACAGTAAAACCAATCCAGAGTCTAAAATTAAACATTGATCCCTGGTCATTCATCCCTCAGACACTCCTGCCCAGAATGAAAATCATGCTTCTGAGAAAACCTGTGCTGAAAACTTAATACTTTTTAGCATCTTTTTCAACCTCCGTGGGGAAGAAGAAAGAATCAATGTCCATAAAGGAATATTTTTTTAATTTGAAGAAGATTTTTAATGGAAAGTATCAGGGAAAAAAAAAAGTTGTGGGTTTTTCCCCCCAGAGTGAAAAAGGGAGGGCAGAGGGAAAAGGGGCATCAGTTTGCTGTTCTATTTTTGCATGCAAAATATATAAATATATGTCAATGTATACAATATTCTATGTCCTACAGATTTCCCTTGAGAAAGTTCATTCATCCTTCAACTTTGACAAGAAAATCAATTGAGTATCAGGTATGCACATTTTACTATTTCTTTGGAAAACACCCACTTTTTTACTAAGTGTTTAAAACTGCAAAGCCTTTTCATTGTTAATTCTTTCCAAAGGTTCACAAGAGCCCAGCACATAAATTATGGGTGCAGTTCACTTGCACAGAGCCATGGTCAGCCTGAGCAGCATCGAGTTTGCTTTGGGCTCTTCAATCCCTCTGATCATTAACTTCTTGCTGGGGGGACCAGGATGGAGCCTGCTCAAAGGAATTATGCTGATTTGCATTTAATTAATGAAGCAGAATATTGATCTGTCTTCACCAGTACTTATTTTTCGTCTTCTGCAATAAATAAGGAGAGGATCACATCAACCTATACCCACAGTGCAAACCCCTAGAAAGGAATGCTCAGGCTGTAAACCAAGCATTCCAAGTCCCCATGTAACCCAAGAAAATGTGCCCATGGAATTAGGGTCCATTTCTACACGTGGCCCCACAGAGAGGCAAATTAAAAGTTCATTTAAAATCTTAACTTTTACATTTTTGCAGTCTTGGTCTCTTACTGAGTGTTCCTTGAACACAGTTGCATGTGCATTAAGTTGCTCACATTTTATTTCCAGTCCTGAGTAATTAAGTTTGCAGGGTTCATGTGCAGTGCCAGGAAACCAGATTTTTATTGTCATTAGCTGATTTTCTCCATGAAAAAGAAGTGAGTGTTAGTTATTCTCATTTTCCAGGTGCTCCATTAATTCTCTGCTGCAAAAGATGGGGGGTGGGGGGAAGGGGGTAGGAAGGGAGAGGAGGGAGCATCATCCATCACCCACTAGAACCAATGTGGAGCTCTATTCACCAGAACTCAGAGATGGCTTAATTCAAGTGAGTCTGGGAAACCTCACACCTGTAGCCTGGGCTGAGCACACATTTCATGACAAATGATGGGGTTGCTCAATTAATTTCCTTTTTTCTTCTCAGAAATTATTAAGGAAAAAAAAGNTGTTTGACAGAATGACTGACAATATCCAAAATTCACATGAAATTTTTAGGAGAGAGGAGAGGTGAGTGGTTGCATTGGAAAGCACAAGGGTCTGCCCTTGGGTGACTTCAGTGAAGTCATCTCATTGCTCTGCACCTCAGTTTTCTTTGTTGTTGAAGGGGATGACATGGGTGTTGCAGTTTTTGAAATACTGATGCAGTTCAGTCTCTTCTTCCCTCATCATTCAGGAAGCCAAGATTTCTCTTATTACAAGAGAGAAAGTCTGAGAGGACCTTCAAGAAAGTTTCTCTCCCAGCAGAAAATCTAAGTTTTCCCATTAGAAAATCTTGAGCTCATAAGAAAACAGTACTTCAATGCTTTAAACCCTTTCTTTTGAACAATCAGAGAAAAATTCAAGGCCTTGAGAGTGCACAACAGTCATCACTTTTATTTATGGACATCAAAAAATCAGGTCATAAAGGGTGATGGTGGAAAGACTGTTATTATTTCCCTTTTATTCCTCAGAACAAACCAATCTGTGCTGAGAGGCACACAGTGACACTGGGAAGATGTCATGTAATGGAAATATGTCATCAAAAGATGATGAACACATGTAATTAACTGCAGGAGTGCACACCCGAGATCATGTAAATCTACAGACAGAGGCATCAGAGTGCTCAGGTTCAAATGTACCCTTCTGCTGAGCCTCACCCTCTGCTGTTTCCAGTGGCATGAGGATGATGAATGAAAAATTCCAAATGTGCTCAGAACATAAATATGAAAAGGAGCTGTCTTCAGAATATAATGTTATTTCTTGCAGTTAAGAGCCTGCATCTTCAATTCCCATCTTTTCAGAAAGTTGGTTTGGTACTTAACTTTACCCACATGCTTAAGACCTACTGAATAGTTCATGGCTAAATATTTTGTCAGATGGCACCCAAGAGAAGGCTGCTCTTGGAGGGCAAGCAGAACTCTTCAGTGTATCCCTGCTCTGAGAGAGAAATCTTGATTCTCTTCACATTACATCGAGTGTCTAAACCTAACAATGTGCCTCCCTCATCTGTGGCACATCCATCCAGCTGACAAATGACAAAAGTATAAACAGATGAACCCCCTCCAAATGCTGCAATGAGAGAGACCTGCAGTGTTCAATCAGCCCCCTGTGTCCCCAGCCTGAAAAAAATTGTGCTTTGCAAGATCCTTGCCACCATTTTTTCCAGTCTGGTTTTCTTTGGACCAGGCTAACTTTAGCCTTTCTAAGATGATGTTTGCTAATCTGAAATCAATAGAACATCCTACTGAAGACTGATGGCAATTCTGCACTGGTGTTACCCTGGTAGTTTTTCTAAAGCATGAGAAAGATGAGATGTCTACAACCCAAATATGGAGAAATGGAGACACATTTCAAGCCATGAGCACAAGTCAGGACAAAGATATTGGGAGCTTTGGGTGTAAATCACAGTTTTGGTGCTGAGTTAGACAGAGGTGGGAGTTCTGCCAGGCTACTTCAGAACTATGCTTTTGATTCAAGACTGCCTGAATAGGACAATCTCTTCTCCTAAGAATTAATTGATTCACTCATCCTTGCTTTTATTTGCCCAGGAAGCAAAAATTACCCCAAGTTTTACAAAATGTTCGTGGGAGTAAAGTCTGTGCTGTGAAAAGCTTATAATTAATTTGATACCATATTAAGGGGTAGGGAAAAGGAATGTACACTTAGCACTTAAGGGACACATACCAGATGTTGCCAGTCAGAATATTGTTTGTAGCATCCCTGTCACATCTATGGCAATAAGCAGTGATGTCCAAATCAGGATTATGATTTCATTTTGTCATCAAGAAAACAGACAGAGATATGAAAAAATTCCTCTGTAATATAGAAATCTCTGCAGTAGTAACAAGAAATACAAGATAAAGAGAGCCAGGAACACTTCTGGTAACATAAATGTTCACTTTTACAATTGAACAGCACCAATAACTACACACTGGAGCCTGCACACAAAATTTGTCCAGGTTTAGCTGCTGCTGTAGACAGAACTCAATAAACCTCCCAAGCTTACCCTGAGGGTTAATTTGGGCAAATGACCATCCCCCATGTGCAGCTCCATTCCTGATTCAGAGACAAAGACTTTATTAGTATGAACATGCACAGACTGGTCTCAGCATGGACAACAGAGGCCATGGCACTGCCTTCTGAGGGCAAATGTATTCTGAGAGCAGTGGACAAGTGTCTCAGAGTGAGCTGTGCTCCTGAAACTCCTGGCCATGGCTCTGGAATTGCAGCAGAAAAGCACACACTTTGTTTTCTTCTATCTCCTCTCCATGCTAGGGGTTAAGCTGAGAGAATTTTACAATTGTAGAGTAAATGACACTTTATTAAAGGAAGTATTTGGAGTATTAGAAGACCCAGAGCCTCATGGCTGCCTTCCAGTACCTAAAGGGGACCTACAAGAAAGACAGAGAGAGTTTTGACAAGGGGAGATGGCTTCAAACAAAAAGAGGGCAGGTTTAAATAAGATATTAGAATAAATTCTTTTCTGGAAAGTGGTGAGACACTGGCACAGGTTGCCCAGAGAAGCCGTGGATGCTCCATCCCTGGAAATGTTCAAGGCCAGGGTGGATGGGGCTTGGAGAAACCTGGTCCAGTGGAAGATGTTCCTGCCCATGGCAGAGGGTTGGAAAGAGATGACCTTCAAAGTCTCTTCCAACCCAAACCATGCTGTGACTGATTCTGTAAGTTCAACAAGAACAAACCTCCTCCTATCTTCAGACTTTTTCTTCTGCTGCCCATTCTCTCTGCAAGTTTCACCCAGTTTTGTAGTAAACTGAAAGTCCAAGTTATGAACGTATTCAAGCAAGGTGAAGGTGAGGAAGAAGAGCTCTCCTCTGGTACCTGTTTATAATGAAATTCCCAGCCCTGACTCAACAGACCTGACACCAACCTTCCTGTGCAACCCCCAATGAAGTTGTTTAAGCCTCTGCCATGGTGCTTTCTGTGAATTCAGCTGGCATTAACTCAGGAGGTGCCTGCTCCAGTTTTTTGTGCTGGAGTCAACGTTAACTAGGGGAAAAAATGCAGCCCCCAACAACTCTCAGTTTTAATGAACAGTGAGTCACAAAGATATTTTGCACGATCTAGTAAGACAAGCATAGGGTTGGTGAACCCGGAGTAACTGCATTAGCCATGAAGAACTCAGGTGAGAGTTAGGAGCCTGATTTTTGCCTGACAGTGACTTTTTAAATCCATGATTCCATTGGTAACAGGTTCACATCCCCGTTGCCTCACTAAGAAAGTGCTTTGAAAAGAGAAAATAAATTTTTGCTCATGATAATTAAGTTTTCTGATAATCATTAGGCTTTCTGATTATAATTAAGTTTTCTGATTATAATTAAGCCTCATGCATATATTTGTATATGGAAATAAATATTTGCATAAACAAAGAAAGTGAAGTTGGTCTACACCTTATTGGTACCTGGTTGTCATTCTTTATAGAAGCCAGAAGAAATATTACATTGCTGTGTTTACTTTGAAAACACCAGCTCATCTTTTCTTTTTCTTTGCGTGCCTTGGTGTCATTTACATGATTAAGTCACTCTTTGATAAATTTTTGATAAGCATCCACTATTACCTTGTGCTAAACCTTCCCCTCAGTAATGCAGATTTCTGTATCCAGGGTGAATAAGAATGCTTGAAAATGGAGGTGTGCCCTCCAAAAAAGATTTATTGTACTTTTACCCTGTAATTCAGGGATCAATACATTATTAACTAGTTTACTGCTGAAGATTTGTGGTATTCATTTATTTTTTATCAGGACTAGACAAATTTACAGTATCCCCCAGGTGCTAATTTTGCCCTACTCACAAAGAGAAAAAAGTGCCAATAAATAGAGTTTTTGCATGTCAATCTTTTTATTTCTATTTACGTGGTGAAAATTTTGTTGTAATCTTTAAATATTGTCTGGTGGAGCTCACAGAGATTGTGAGGATATGAATCTTCAGCAGCTTTCCACCATTGTGCCTAATCCACTGATGTGCTGGATCACACTGGGAGTGGCACATGAGGAGGGAGAACCATTTTCTGATGTTCTTTCCTCGAAAAAAGGCACAGGAGGTCCCTTAAAGCAATGAGAATTCAGAGAATATGCTCAGAAAGCTCCATTGTGCATTTTCCCTGCTGTTATCCTGTGGTGAAGGCCCAGCCCAGGGTAGGAATGGCCACATCCCAGAGGGATTTGCCTTCCCACTGGCAGCAAAAAGGGGGCAACCATGTCCCTCCTCTGCAGCTGCTCAACTTAAAGTACTTCTTATATAAAAAGGGGCAAGACAAAACTGTCACTGCTTGGGGCTGGGATGCTCTCACAGGAGCAAGCTGGAAAGATCAGCAAGGGAGAGCTGCTTTGCTCTTCTCTGCTTCCCTGAGATCCCTGGGAGCCAGCAAAGCTGGGGGATGATTTACAGCTTTCCTGGAGAAATGTCAGCTAGGTTCAGAGGGCTGGTATTCTGGAAGATGCTGTGAGCCTGGCTGGCTGCCTGCTGTTTATCAGGGCTGTCAGAAGGATGTGGCTGCTGGAGAAAGGTGAAACTTGCTCCTGTGACACGGACACAGCGCAGGCAACAGATGGGGCAGCTGCACTGTGAGATTAAAAGGAAAGCAGATCCTTTCATCTCTGATGCTCTGCTCTAGTTTGAAAACACAGAGAGAGTGGGTGTATTGTTATTTTTCTATTCTTCCTTTGAGGTGTCTCCTTTCTTTCTTCTTTTTTTCTGGTTCACTTTCATTGAAAATGCAATGCAAATAGGTCTGCAAATATGACAGAATTGTTTCATAATCATCACAAAATCCAGATGCTTGTGCTGTTAAAAAACTGGTGCAGCAAGATATGTCTGTGCCTGTTTGATTATATTTACCAAACCTCAGAAATTACCCATCTGGGGGATAAAGCCAAGGCATAAGGTCTGAATGCACGTCATCCAAATACTGAACTTAGAAATTTTTGCTCAGCTTCCAGTGCAAATCAAAATTCTTCTATTTAACTGACAATCACAGTGAGATAGCACAGCAAAATTGGCTTTATTCTAGCAGTTTCAAGAAATAAAACACCCAGAAATGCATCTGTGTATTGTTTTCCTTTCCTATTCAATCAAAGTAACTGAAGCAGCACCTTCTTCTTTTTTTCACTTTTTTTTCTTCTTTTTTCTTTTTTTTTTTTTTGGCATTTCAAAAGCTGCTGACACACCTGCTGCAATTAGACCATGGCTAAAATTCGGGAACTCAAAGAAAAGTCTCTTGCCATTCAGCCTGTCTGAATGAAGCTTTCACTCCAAGTCAAGGGGCTGTTTTTTCTGTCACATTCTCCTGTAGGACCAGTGGAAAAGACAAACCTGTGCACAAAAGGCACATGAGAAAAGAAAAAGTCTTTAAAATCTCTGCATACAAACCTTCAGAACATTAATTTATAAAGGTGATCTGAGATCAGAAGTAGTCACAGTGACCCAGCTAATGGGTGCCTATAAATTCAAATTCCATAGTTTTTATTTTCACCCTTTTTCTGCCATTCAGATATTTGTAAGCCCCAACCAAATGGAGCCTGGCACAGCCATCCTTGTGAAATCTGCAGTGTACTGGGCCATAGTCAGGGCCCTCTGAAAAATGCTTACCCCTCTAAGGGATAAACAGAAGTCCAGTGTGCATTTAATCAAAGGACAAGGAGGATTTGGGAGTGGTCCTGCTTGGGATGCCAGCACCAGTGACAGGATAACACTCCCCAGGATGTCAGGCTGTAACAGGCTGGATGCAGAGTGTGATCAGAGGTGGCAGCTCTGGAGCCCAGGGCAGCACCCTGGGGACCTGGTTCTGACCTGCACTCAGCTGCTGGATTCATCTTACAAGGGGACTTCCCTCTCTGGATTTTCTTTTTTTCCCTTGACTCAGGTGAACATCTTTCCCTTACTAGAGCACAGTGGGAATGGGCATCTA
Source organism: Drymodes brunneopygia (assembly GCA_013400955.1). Lineage (NCBI taxonomy): Eukaryota > Metazoa > Chordata > Aves > Passeriformes > Petroicidae > Drymodes > Drymodes brunneopygia. The sequence goes on from VZTZ01043921.1 coordinate 60,299, forward strand.
CATTTCTAAATTCTCTGCTGGTTTTCTCCCATGCAGTACAAATTCTACACTTTTATCTGCTGTTGTCAGTATAGACAATTCCTCCATCAACACAAATAAACTCCCTTAAGTTGTGTTCTTCAAACCCCCTTGCAGAAAACATTATTCTAGAATGAAAGTGGTTAGGAAAAAAAAGAAAAAGAAGCAAATTTCTTTGGCCAACTCCTGTCAGGGTGGATGCTCCTCTTATCCCAGTCTCACAAAATGGAGGCAAAAATCACTCCAGAGGCCTCTGTGCCTGCTTTCTGCCAGGAGGTGCCTGGATAACACACATGTATCCTGTTTTGCTCAGTCTGGGCTGTGAGCCTGGGGCTAGGTGGGCACAGAGCTCACACTGTGACCAGGAAAAGCCAGAAGCAGGACAGCTGCTGGTGGCCAAGGCTGTAGCTCATCCATCCTTCCTCAAGCTCCTGCCCTTTGAAGAGTTCTCAGGTTTGGCTCAGATCCAGCCCTGGAGCCAAGGCTGGGTGTCCTGTGAGTGACAGGAGAGGGTGCTCTTGGAAAGATGCTCTTCACTGGCAGTGACAGATGGTCCTCAAAACACAGTACCTGTCCCAACCAGCACTTCTCACTTTTCCTTTCCCTTCCATGGGCTGTCTTCACCTGGGGGAATGCTGCTGCCAAGGACAGTTTGTTTGCATTGCTGACTCCTGATCTGTAGCAGAAAGTGTTTGCTCACCTCCAGGCTCGCCAGGCACAGCTTGGAGCTGGGAGCAGCCTCGAGTGGATAAACAAACCTGCAAGAGCAAACAGAGGGCAGGCAGAAGCCTCTGTATTTACATCCTTAAATACACCACTTAACAAATTCCCACTAGACCAGAAGGGTGATTATGGACAGGGCTGGGGAATTATGGCCCTCAGACTCCAATGGGGATTCAGCAGAGGGGTTACAATTAATGTTTGGCGACTGACTTACTGCCAACCTGCTTGAAACTGGGTGATTATGTCTGTTCATGGAGAGTTTGGGGGTCTTACTAATCTTCAGTACGAATGCTCATGGAATCCAAGCCCAGCTTCTATAAAAATGAATAATTAAAAAAAAAAGTCTGTAAAAAGATACCGTTTTCAAAGCACAAGTCCAAGAATTCAAAGGAATCTGCACTTGCCCTTTCCTTTAAAAAAAGTGTCAGGTGCTGAAGGGTGCAGGGTCACTTGGAAATGTGACCATAGTGCCCACTGATCTCTTGGAAGTCATCAGGCAAAAAGAATGAAGCATCTGTTTCCAAAAGTAAAGCACAGTAAAGCACAAGGTGTTTGGTACTCGGGCATCAGAGGGAACTTTAACATGATTCTTCACAAGCATTCCATGGAGAGCAGCACACCATGAGCATTGGCAACCACAGATACAAATCTAGTAGATTTTAAATAAGTAGCAGAGATTTCCTTTTGGAGGGAAATTGAAAACCCATTTCAAACCCATAACTTTATTTCTGAACAGTCATTGAAATACAGCTAAAAACCCAAAACTCACTTTGCCAGAAGTCAGCAGCAAAGGCTCCTACAGTGGATCTTATGGCAGGCAGGGATTTGATGCCATCTAAAATACCCAGCACACTTCACAGGGAACACTGGGAATGATTCTTACATCAATAGGGCAAGTGTGATTCAAAGCTTGACAGATTAGATAACAAACTTGCATGGAATAAACCTCAAGTAATAATTATTTTCCTGCTCTGCTATACAAAACAAGGCAGAAACAGAATATTTCAGCTCACAGCGAGACAGGCTTAACAAGTTTTTTGCTTTTTAGCTCCAGAATTTTGAACAAGAGAAAGTGATTTATTATCTCAAGCAAGCAATTGATCCCCTTTCTCTATCAAATTGTATTATGTGCCTGTCACTGAAGGGTGTTTCCCATCCGCAGTGAGTGGAGGCTCTGTCAATAGACATATCCTCTTTTCAGTATGTATATGTTTTAACCACTTTGCCAGAAAGCAAAAGGAAATCCTGAGCTCCCAGGGACAGTGTAGAATCCAAAGGCTCACTGAATTCTTTAAATTCAATGTGTATCACTGAGGAGTCTGCAGCATACCCATGTTTTGAAGCCCGTGGTGCAAACACTGTGGGTCTTCCCATATCGGTGTATCCAGATTAAAATTGAAGGGAATGTATCATCTTAAAAGATACATCAGGAAAGCACTTCTTCCAGTCATAGATACTGGATCTCAGTTTGTGCAGCACTTTAGCCAGGAACTGCTGCTCCTTAGCAAATTGGTTTTTTCTACAAATAAAGGACATTATAATTTATTAGATTCCTGTGAGGGAATGGCTCACAGGAATGGAGCATTTTGCAATGATTCAGGGGTGAAAAATTAACTCTGATTATATTGCTGTTTTAGTGACAACCCCAGGGTTGTCAAAACCATATTTGATTCCTCTGACACGAGGTGACACCAGCTACTCATTATGTAAGACTCACATCCAACCCCTGAGCCTGAAATTGAATGAGGACTTATAAATAATGTATCAATAAGGTAAATTATGCAAGAAATCATTCCAGAAAGTGTCTGAACTCATCAACAAATTAGATAACAAGGAGGTCTTTTTTCTACCAATTTAAATAAGCAAATTGAAATGGGATTTCTTCAAGAGCCTCCTCAGCACTTTCTTGGGAGCTACATGGGGTTTCTGAGTAATTTCTTTAAAGCCAGGACTTGCAAAGACTGTCACCATTGACTCACCCAGCAAAACCCCATTTTTTTTTCCTGTCCTGCAATATACTGTAATGCTTTTTCTTCCCCCCTGTTGGACCAGCTAACATTGTGGGGGAATCAGTGTTTGCTCCCTTCTCCCCTTCTGCCTGAGGAGGTTGCACAGGAGAGGTGGGAGCATCTCTGGAGCACCACAGTGTGACCGGCACAGGGTGCAGGGAGCATCAGCCTGTGCTCTCTCTGAGGTGGTGACAGTGTGGAGGCTGCAGAGCTGAGGGGGCTCTTCAGTGACCTTGCTTCTGGCTTCGAGTGTCATTACTTGACCATCACACAGGATCTCATCTCCAAGAGCCTTTTTAGAGAGATTTAAGTGTCTTGTAGGTTCATAACCTTAACTCCCTTTTGCATTTAGAGAGAATGATCGTTCCTGCTGCCCTTTATTAGGGGAGAAATTCAGTGCCCATTTCTGCAAACCATTCTGCACAGTGAGCTTGGACTCCTTTCCAAGGTAGACAGCTTAAAAGTAAAGTAAAGATTATTTCCAGATCTCAATTAATATGTTTAGTTTAAACACTCAAATTACTTCTGTTAAATAAATACAGCTAGGGTTGCTACAATCCCAAAGGGAGGTTGGAAGTTCAGGTGTGTTTCTCCTAAGCCTACTGACAGAAATACTCCAGCTGACTGTGGACACTGAAAGCATCTCTCCTCAATTAGCAGTAGGTACCCAAATCCCTCTGCAGCTCAGTGGAGTAATACTCCAGGTGCTGTAGATTCCAGGGATTTGAGTGAAGGATGCTGTGCAATGCCAGGAGGGAGCAGTGCCTCCATTTCTGACTGCTCTTCCCATGGGAATTGAAGTTCCACATCTTCCCAGCCTCCCTGAGGTCACTCTGCTAGGCAGGCTTTAAGAGAAAAGAGTGAATTTATTTGATTAGAATACAAACTATTATTATTATTATTAT
>VZTZ01043944.1:0-160208 GCA_013400955.1 Drymodes brunneopygia
GACACAAACCACCGCAACACTCATCAGCTCCTGAGCCCTGCACACGGAGTGGAGTGCTGCTTGTGTTCACACTCAGCCAAAGGCACATACTCAGAGCTGCTGTGAGAAGCCTTTCCCAGCACCAAGGGCTTTCTGTAGCTGGATAAGGTGTTTTCATCTTGAATTCTTTAGGAATCTCTTTTTGTATTTAGTAAAATCCAGCTATTCTGTTAATATGTTTAGATAATATAGTGATTGGCACCTTAGAAATACTTCAGACAGACAGATAAAAGGATTCCAAATGCGTCCTTTGTGAATTTTTAATAAAAGATTTTGCATTGTCCAGTGATGAAAACAAATCATCTGTGGAAAGACAAAACTGTTTTTCATTAGTATCATTCACTGAGGATGTTTGTATATGTTTGGTGTCTGATAGCATCTTAATCATTTTGCCATTTCTAGTGAAAAGATATGTCACTTGACAAGCACTTGTACTTTGTATCTGCCTCTTCTTTTTTCTTCTTTTTCCAGAGCTTCAAGGTCTGTGCTGTATTTTTCACTCAGTGATGCAATTGATGAGCAGGTGAAGTTTTCTGACAGTAAATTTTTTCTTTATAAACCATACACAAGTTCTGGATTTATTTCAAATTCCAGAGAAATAAACAGAACTGGTAAAAATGTGTTTCCTTCAGGTTCTTCAACTAGGCTTAGACCAAAGAAATCTCTGTATCACAGATCTTTTGGGGATCCAGTGCCAACAATCACTCTGACTAGACTTGACCATGCTTTGATTTTCTTTTTGCTGCACTGATGTGCCTGCTCTTCACAGCTCTTCCCAAAATTACATGTTACTAAACTGTTTACAGAATCATATCATAGAATAGTTTGGGTTGGAGGGGACCTTCAATATTATCTTGTTATCCTAATACTAATGGTGGTGAGGAATTTTATAAGTGTTCAGTGTGTGGTGACAGTGTATTTTGTAAATTAATTTCAAGTTAATGCTAAATTATTATGGAATTACTTACTACATACACTTTACTACTAAAAGTTCATCATGTTTAATGTTATTACAGTGAACACCAAAGGAATTAATAATGATTTGCACTTCTTATAGAGTGGTACCAATGTAGTGAAAAGAAGGTTAGCCTAATTAAATTCCACAAACCACTTTAGGGCTCTGCTGTATTGTGGAGGCTGTTTTTTATGTTAATTAATTCTGAATGAAAGGTTTCTGAAGTGTTTTAATATTGTTCAAAGAGGCACCAGGAAGTATTTCAAAATTATTATTTTTTTTTGTCCAGGATACTTTGACCAAGCAAGCATCATCCTTTCCATGATGAGCTCTTGCATGCTGTATAATGATAACAAATAATAATCAACTGAATATTCTAGTATTATATTGAGAGATAGAGCTGAAGTTGGGTGAGGATATTGCTCTGTTCTGACAAGACACAACTTGGGGAGCAAACCTCAGGCCTAGAAATCCAGTTCACTTTCTTGCAGTGCACAGAGTTGCTGGGCAATGCATTATGGACTGAATTCCCCTTTGGAATTGCTCACTGTCCTCATTCCCAGTGTTCCACAAAAACAAATGCTACACCACATTTGGCTTCGATTCTGGTTTCCACACATCTGACTCCCTTAATGACCTAGTGCTGTAGATCAAGGGGTGAAAGGGTACATTTTTGCATATTATTTGCTTTCTGGTTCTTTTTAATTGTAATAAAGCAGAGAGGTAGAAGACATCTATTGGTAGCATTTTGGTGACCTGCCTAGTTCCTTTTCAGCTTCCCTTAGCTGTTTTTGAGTAATGCAAATATTTCAGACTGGGATTTGCACCAAAAAAAATAGCTGTGAAAAAACAAATGTCAAAATTTGCTTTGCCTCTCCTTCTACTGAAATTCTTGGAAATGTTTTTGCTTTTAGCCTTCTAATAGACCTGTTTGGAAATCCTACTCAAGCTGGATTTTTCAAACCCCAATTCCCTTAAGCACATGCTTCACATGTTAGGCATGTGTTTAAATTCTCTTGATTTAGTGTCATATACTTAAGGGCATTGCTGAATAAAGAAGGGCATGAGCATGTACTTAAATGCTTTGCTGATCAAAGGAACAAATCTTTTGATTTGATCTACATTTAATGCAAGTTAGATCACCTATCCAGTAGTCAAGAATTTACTAAACGTCTCTACTAAAGACAGTTCTTGATTAAGCTGTGTTCTTCTGGCTATGGAAATAAGAAGGGCTGCATAATACAGCTTATTTCTCAATATTTTTTTATGAACTGGTTGCAAATTAAATTTTCAAGTGCTATATTCTCACTGCAAATAAAAGGGTTTGGTTGTTAAAAACATATATTCAGTCAAAAACCAGAATGATTCAATATGGTTTATGTTCTTAATATTTTTTCTTTCTATATACAGTACAGTATGTAACACATCTCTTCCTCCTTACACTAAAAATTTATATTCAGGATACTCTAATGAAGTACATCTTGAGTCTCCTTTTCATGGCTAATGAGGAGACAACAAGAATTTGACTAATACTAGTACAATTACTGGAGCAGTGAAGCGTGCATCTCTGATTAGACGTGATAATTTGCAAGGCTGGGCTCTTCACATTAAGTTTGCAAACAGTTTAAAAATCACTTCCTCTATTTATCCAGCTAATCTCTGTTTAATGACTCCAGACCTGACAAAAGAAAGAGAAAATGTCTCTTAAAACGCTATACTTCATTTATGAAGCTTGTATGTAGAGGAGAGGTGTAATTGATAGCAAATTTTTTCCAGAACACTTTTAGATGAAGTCATGCAGCTGACTTTTTACTATGCAGTGGTATTTTTATTACTTCTGTAATACTTAGTCTCCTTTACATAGAGCTTTGCAGTCTTTGTCCAGGTTTAGACAATTATTTCTAATGATTTTTGGCTCTTTTGATTTCTTTCTAATTTGCCTTTTGAATTAAATTTTGATAATCCATAGAGTATGAATATTTTTGTTGGATTTGATTATTTTGGTGCTGGTGATGGTGCTGTTAGGGAATTCTTCATCAGCCATCAGCATCTTGGACAGGCAGGTCTTAAAAGAAATCAGGCACGTACCTGTGTTGAAATATTCCTTCATCTTTGAGGCCTCTGTTCACCATTTGGACTTGAAGAAAAGCTTTCTGAAAAAACAGGAACTATGGTTTGGGTTCTTGATGAATTTAGTTAAGCAAACAGAAGCAGCTCTTGCTGTCAGTAGGTGGCACTTGTCTTGAGGCAGGAGTGAGATGATATTTAAAAAGAGCAGCCAGGGGTTTGAGTCGGCCTAAAAATGCCTTCATGAAAAACTCTGTCCTACATATATGTTATAGAAATAACATATTCCAGGTGTGACTGCAGAGAAAGAACTTTCTTTACATGATTTAACTGAGTTTGCCAAGTCACTCGTACCTGGACCAAGTGCTACTGTATTGTCTCCATATTGCACAGTGGCATCATAGGAGTGTAATTTCTTTTAGGATCTTCTAAAACTGAGTTAAAAGGTAGAAAGGAACCAAGACTGTGAGTCCCACAGATATTTTCTGGAGTTTTGTCTAAAATGCTTAAAAGCAGAAAGAGGAAGGAGGATCAAATGCTCAGCCTGTTGTTTTGTGCATATTTATTTGCTTATACAGCTTCCAGAGCGCATGATCAGCTTTGTCTAAAGTATCTTGTTAGAGATGGGCTCTGGGATTTCCCTGTCTGTTTTAGTAAGAGATACCTTTTTGCTTCCTCTGAAATGCAGCTGTTGTTGCAAGGATTGTGTGGAACAGTGCATCAACTTCCATCTGGACCCATGGAAGTTATTTGTGTCAGAGAGGAAGGAATCCTTAGAGAGGTTTTGACAGACTGCATGGGAAGGTATCTTTAAATACTGAGGGCATCTGAATCTTTCTCCTCTTCCAGACACAAATGAGATAAAAACAGAAATTTGTGGGGTTAGTTCTTGGGGATGGCAGTTTCTAAAACTGATCTGAATTCCCAGAGGCAGAGCATCCTCCCTGAAGACTAGGGTAGAAGGGTGGAGGCAGTGCAAAATGACATCACCTCTTGCTGTTACTAATGTGATGGAAGATGGCCAATGTAGTTTCAGAAATGGAAAAAGCAGATAAAGGATTTTCTTCATTTTTGCTCTGCAGTCTCCACTGGTGGTCCTTAAAGAGCCAACTGTCTGATTTCACTCTTTCCCATCACAAAGTGATGGATTTAAGGACCAGAAGGTAGTATTTGAATTTGCTATCTCCATAGAAATCATATTTTTTTTAAAAAATGGCTCATTCTTCCTAGAAGTGGAACTAAGGAAGCTGTTTTTCAATGAGGAAAAATTTAATAGAAATTACACTGTGATCAGGGCTGAAGTAAGTGTTCCTTGTTCCCTATGCTATCTAGAGCTCTCGTCCTTGAATCTGTGCAAGTGCTCCATATAATTGATATTACTTTGTAATAATAATTTTCCTGTTTCTAATCCCAACAGCAGCCCTGGGAAACAACTGCTTTTGCTCTTGCTCAGTGCCCTGGAAAGCAACTTATCCCTCCATGAGTGAAGATGAGGGACTGAAGCGTTTCCATGCAATTGGATTGTACTTGTGATTAGTGAAAAGTTTCCTCACCATCACCAAGTGAGAAGTTCCAAGCAGACAACCAGTGCTGTTTCCAATCTCCAAAGCTGCCTGTTAAACTTTGAGGAGTATTACCAAGCTACTTTTTCCTCTTCCCTGTGCCTTGAGGCAGGATGCACACCATTGAAAGGGTGGAGCTCCTCAGTCTGCAGCTGCCTGTTGACACTGGGGTGTTCTGTGCTGGGATAGAGCATTTAGGAGCCATTGAGACCACAACAGATTTTTAGGACATGTTTACTTATCAACAGGTTAATGTTAATGCAATTAAGTGATAAAAAGACAGAAGCAACAAAATCAGTTATTAATCTTAAATTTAGGGGTTGTTAGTTCCAGCTTATTGTTGGTTCCAGCTTATGGGATTGGCTAAGGAATTCCTGCTTTTTCTAGAGCTCATACCTTAGAAAGTTCCTAGGGCTACATAATTCCCACTCCTTTTGAAGCAGATAATTAGTGGAGACACCCTGAGTTAATTCTGCCTTTTTTCCATTTTGAATGAGGTAACACCTTCATTTTCTCTTCTGTTTACATTTTCTCTGACTCTATTAAAGGCAGGACAGGAAACTGGTTTTTTTCTACTGGTTAGTTCTTATTAATTTGCATTCTCTAGTGTAAATAGTAAAGTACATTTTGCCTGGTAGCCAAGTAGGGTCTAATTTGGTTCCCTGTTAAATAAATGCAAGCCTTTCAGTAGGCTTTGTAGCTTCATAGTAGATTTATCACTTGTACTCATTTTAAAAGAAACAAAACTACTTGTAAGTTGAACAAAAAAACCAAATCCAACTATAATGGAAATGCTATGTGGCCAGGAATTGGTGCTAAGAAGGGTTTTTACTTGAAGAGAGTGACTGCAGTGAGAAGTGTGCTCTCACTTTATCTCAAAGCCCAGTCATTCTCTGAAATAGATCTCAGTAGTTGCCATATATTTAAAATAAAAAAGCCAACACATTACTACTCTTCTGAATATGCCCATAGTAAAACCTTAGGTTTATTTTGTTGACAGTTCCATAAATTAAAATGTGAATATAGCAGATTTTTCCTTCCAATAGTTTTTCATTGTCATTATCAGTGTAGTGGAGCACAGTTTCAAGCATGCAGAGCATCCACACCTTTATCTGTCACCCAATATTCCTGATTTCTCTGTAGCATTGTCTTTGCTTAGTCTCTCTATCTTGTTGCAATCCACAATGAGAAAAATCTGGAACCAAATGAGGCAGCCTAAATTCCCTTTTATAAATTACATCCAGAATCCCTAGTACTGGGTTTGCTGGCAGCCTGCCAGATACCATGTTCCACTGCATAGACCTCTCTCGCACTGAGATTACTCACATGGAAGAGTTCATATATCCCTGAGTACATCCAGGAGCAGAAGTGGGTCTGTGCTCAAGGCCTTAGCATGGCACTGTGGAAATCTGAGCTCTGAGATTCAGCTACGTGTCCCTGAACATCAGAGAAATCAATATCGTAAATGGCAACAGCGTCAGGTTTGCATGTTTGTAAAATAGCAATAATATTCCCTCCTCTCTTTGCACACTCCTTCAGGAGTAGATGGAGGTCTGATAATCACAGAAGTGCTTGGGTTTTCCCAGGACTTTTGTTCTTCCACCGTGAGGAATGTTGAAATAAGATTCACTAATCAACAGGGAAACCAGTATGAATTCCAAGTTTACCCAGTCCCCCGGGTTGTTTCCACCTCTCTACGTATCTGATTTATTTGAATCCTCATTTCCTAAGGAAATAAGATTTATGAAAACATCTTTACCTGTCGTCCATTTGGAATCAGACACATTTGTGAATAAAGTTCTTAATCACATTAAATTCCTAATAAGTAATAAAATACCTCTCACGGAAAGCAAATATATTTTTAATATGTCCATTGGAGAGGGTGGAAAATAAGAATCACTGAAATTCTTACTAAAGCAAAAAAACCTACACAGAATAGTACATCATTAATGCTTAGCTGCTTGAAAAAATGCAGCTTTTGGAGTGTTTGCTGTTCCAGATGTTAGAGAATCCCCTCCTCAACTAAAGCTTCTTTCCTGTATGAATTACCAGTTTTCAAACAAGCAGCAACAGAAAAAGGTTTTTTTTCCATCTAATACCTACTGGATATTTAGCTAGGGCGACCTCACACATTCAGTTAAAAGTTAATCAACTAGAAGACGCTAGTCCAGTGGAAACCAGATGTAGTTAGCTCCACTGCTCATGGAACAATTTCTCTGCAAATCCTTGTTATTTCTTCCCCAGATGTGACCTGTCCCCTCTGATCATTGTCCTATTTCAAGCAACTTGTTCACACACTCCACAGACTTCAAAGCAACTCTTGTACAAAGCAAAACATCCTCAACTTTGGAATAAATACGGAGTGAGCTATTTCATAAATCACTGTTTAGAAAAGGGCCTCAAATTGTAGCATCCCTTTCCATTTACTTGTTGTTAGTCTGAGGGTGATGTGGTGCTGTTTGTTAGAAGATTCTCATGTCAGATAGAAACTGATGCACAGGAAGTTCCATCTGAAGATGAGGAAGAGCTTCTATGCTGTGTGGGTGACCAAGCACTGGAACAGGCTGCCCAGAGAGGTCATGGAGTCTCCCTTACTGGAGATATTCCACAATCATCTGGACACGATCCTGTGCCATGTGATCAAGGATGGGCCTGCTTGAGCTTGGTCCCTTGCAAACTTATCTGTTCTGGGATCTCTTTCAGCAGCCTTATCCATTCTGGGGTGTCTTTCAGCATCCTTTGGTCTTGCTGCTCTTATGGGAAACGTGTGCTATTTCACCACAAATGGGACTCTGCCTCCAGGATGTTTTGCAGTGGATGTTATTGTGCTTTTCTTGGTTGACTTTTATCTGTGTAGGTACTTACCTCGATTTAGTCACCTTTTCAGTTTTCTGAGCTCCCTGCTTAAATCTGGAATTCCAAGAGCTGTGGAAATTCCATTCCACCTAGAAATTCCTTGTGAACTGCAATTTCAGTTCATTTTCACAGATATTTCTGGTATGGTCTGTAAAATAGACAATACAATTGTTGCAAGACCGTAATGCTTCTATAACTAATTATCAAGCTTTTTCCTCTTCAAAAGCTCTTTACATGTGGATGCAGCATAGGCAAACAGAACATGAATTCCACTGCACTATCAGCAAGGTTTTAGCCAAGGTGGTTCACTAGCCCAAAAGTTGATTTTGTGCTTAAGGGTTGCTTGTGAGCTGTAAAGTTCCAGGTCACAGCTGTTGGCATTTGGATGTGCATCTCTATGGAAAATGTGCAAAGTATTTGGCATTGTCAGAACAGGAAGTCCAGCTACAACAAAACCATTGGTTTCATGTGGGAGTATCTACATGCAACAGCACACCAAGTATTCCTAGAAGGAATCTGCTGCCCTCCTGATGTGTGAGGGTACTTATTTTTGTGTGTATTTTCCATTAACCCTGAAATAAGGGTTCCTTGCCTTAGAAATCTTAAGGCAGAGGTTTGGTTTTTTTGGTCATGAAAGTTAAAACAATTAACTCATTCATAAGGCAGGAATTTTAATTGAGATCACCAAGGCTGAAAAACAAGTGACTTATTCACAAGTAGAATTATACATCTTTCCCAGCCTTTTCCTCTAAATATTTGATCATAGAAGGCCTTGTTTTAGACCAACTGCAGCAGAAGAAAACATTACTCTTAGATTTTATATTCTGTGAGTCAGTGGAAGTTGGTAACACACAGCTATATTTATCTTGTCCTGTCATTTCAGATGTACCTTACCCCACTCTGTGGAATCATTTCTTATAGGTGCTGGCAGCAGTCCTTGCCATCTCATACCTGATTTCTTTTTTTTTAAGCTAGACTTGTTTATTTTAGACAGGTTGCTTCATACCCTGTTCAGAAATGAAATGTTTTCTCTGTATATGGAATTTGACAGAAATGAAGAAAAATCTCATCCATTTTCCTCAGTTGTCCTTACCTCATATGAAGGAAAACATTCACAGCTGTCTCTAGTGTCCTGCAATGCAATAATTTTTCTCAGAGGTAGACTAATACCCGAAAACCTGCTGACAAGGCCACTTGCCTTCTGCACTTGGTACTGTAATGTCTGGACACTGACAGTACAAGTATGATTACTTTAAGTTTCTGCTAAGCCTATTACCCCTTTAAACAGACTCATAGTTTGCTATCTAGGCTAACAGAAAATGTACAAGGGGTTGTACTGACACTGAAATGAATAATTTCCAATACACCCCAGGGAGCCATACACAAAGATCTTACTGAAAATCAACAACCTTTGTACTAAGTAGAAAATTTTCTCCCCGCAAAATTACTGCAGACACATATTAGGAATTACATTTAAAGAAATCTTCAATATTGGATGAGTTGATTTCTTTCTTCTTTGTCATTGGGCTCATCTTTCTTTCATGTGAGTGTAGTGGACAGTGCTGTGCTATTGAGGCACATGTCCAGCATAAAGTTGTCTTGGGCTGGTTTGAATGCCAATTGCTGCTCTAATAACCATTTTTAAGAAGGCAGCATGAAATTAATATGCTACAGTCTACACAAAAGGAAGATAAAGCAAATGTAAACTTAGATCAGATAATTAACACGCCTTTGTGCATAGTGCTTGTAACAAATCCCAAGAAAGTATTCCACGATGTTTTAAAGCAAGGAGGTTAAACTTTGTAAATGTAATGAGGTTCCTCTTTCACTCTTAGAAGTGATCTCGATGAAACAGGGGAATCTTTTTAGTTTAAGGTCAAGAAAATGTAAGTGATAGAGGATATAAAACAACCTCAATCATTCTAACTTTACAAACAAAAAAAAATAAGGACCTTTCCTGTGATTACATAAACAGAAAGGTTTAGACACTTCTTTTAGAGATGCTAAGCAGTACAATGAATTTCAATAATGCTGGAGCAGAATAAGACCTTCATGAACAGGAAAGAGCATAATGTATTTTCTGGAGGCTATCCAGGGGTGTGTTCCTTTTTTTTTTTTTCATTCTGCTTTCTTGGTTTTTGTTTTGTTTTGGAAAAAGACTAACTAAATTTTACCAATGAGTCAGGTAATTGAGCTGAATAACAATCACTGCATGAATAGCAGCAAAGACCTGGCATATGTGAGAGAAAAAATATTTCCTGAGTAACCTGCCACAGAGAAAACAGTTCTCCCAGTGCAGTTCCACAATCCATGGCTAATGCTGTAGTAGCATCTGCAGTATGTCACTGCAGTCTCACACAGCAAAACAGGTGTGTATACAGGAAGAAAGCCTTTACAATCCAGATTCTGTGGGATGAAGTCAGTAGCGGCTACACCCTAAAAAGGCTGGAATTAGACTTTAAGCACTCATTCAATTTTGCTAAATTGTAATATGTAACTGTTATCCTGATTGTAAAAAATTTTATTCTTTCCTGTGTATCTAGGGTTTTATGCCATTACGTGCTGACCTTGCTTATATAATTGACAAAAGGGTATTCCATTAAAAGTAAAAGCTTTTTTATTTCATTTTATCCATATGGTTCAATTTTTAATGTCCATCCTCTTAGTGACCAAACATTTACCAGGTTCACTAACTTTCTGTAGATGACTGTGTATTACGGCTCAGTTGGTTTGAGGTCAATCCACTGTTTTCCTATTTATTTACTTAAAGAAATGAACAGACTTTCTTGTCCAGACTGGCCATTTTCTAAGATAGTACACAAAATAAGCCACAACTTTCAGGCACCAGGACTAATGGTGCATATTGGATATAAGTATACATTCTCAAACCAAAGCATATCAGGCTTTTCTGTGACCTTTTTTTTTCTTACTTAGAAACTGATAAGTGCATGATAGCGTATATAACAAAGCTGAATTTAAATCCGTTTTTGTGTGTAGCTGCTGTGTACACTGGAAATCTGTAAGACTACTAAATTGCACTACTAGCTGATGGTTTAGCTAGTTTGATAGCTAAAGAAAGGTAGAGCTGGAATTACTGTATCTGTCCTAGAGGTTTCAAACCAGTGAAATATGAAAATATCTAGTATAGATATAGATAAAGTATAGACTGAAGCTTCTGAGATATTCAGTGCTGTAAACTACTTCTCAGCTTTGTATTGCTAGGAGGCAGGCAAATCCTTCCATCAGTGATATTAACGCAGTTTTTAAACTACTTGTAGGTGGGATGTGTCATCAGTCTCAGCACTGGGGTATTTCATGTTTCCACTCTGTGCTTTCCTCTCCGTTGCAGAGACTGAGAAGTAGCTGTAACTATACTATGGGTTCTGGTTTATGCAATTCTGAAAAAATAATAGTAACGAACAAAAATTAATTGAAAATTAATTGAGAGGAATAGCTGTGATTTACTTTTGTGGTATTTTAAATTTTAGAAGAAACAAACCAATTTATTTTAAAAATAAACTAAGAATTTTGAGACAAATTCAGCCTTTTTGTGACAAGGGGAGTTTCACAGTATCTATTAGGATCATTGAAAGTTGTTTGCAGTGTGCTATGGAAAATAGTTCTGCAATAGTGGGCTGTCCTGGTCACTTCAGTAAGCCAGTGCTGCTTTGAAGGCTTCTAGTATTTTTCATTCATGTTTTCATCTTTCTTTAGTTAGAGAATATCTCTGTACTGTCTGTGAAGAAAGCATGATGACACCACAATAGCTTCATTAAAGCCTTTATAGCCTATAGAAGTTTTGTGCTTGGATTTATTATAGGAATGGAATATCACGAGACAGAACTTCAGGTTTCCCCTTTGGAAGATTCATAATGGCTTTTGGTGAGAACTAAAAATAAGGAACAAGCATCAGAGATTAAATTTTGAGGAACAACATATTTCTACACTTCGACATTATTAATTACAATACATACCATGTTTTACACAGGACCAAATATCTTTTTGGAAAAAATAATTAAACATTTCACATGACTTTTTTTTCCTTTAAATATTTTCTTATTACTGAAAACTTTTCTTCTGACTCCATTTCCCCATCTGTTCCTGGTAAAGCATTTCATATACGTATAAACTTTCCAATGCTTTGTTTTAATGGTTTTGCTACTAACACACAAGAGTACTGCCACAAATGTGCATGTGTAAAGTGGAGATAGGATCTAGTGGCATATTTATTAACTGGCTTTCAGAGATCTGTTAAATAGAACATATTTTGGTAGAAAGAGGCATTTATATTCATAAATCAGGTTGCTGGTCTGTAGTTATATTTGTGTGGAAGGTACAACCTGCTTATCTGATCAGGTCTTAATTAAATCTTGGGAGCAGGAGATGTCTTGTGAATTCATTTCATGAAATGAAAGAAATTTAATATAAATGCAGTGCAATACATATGTAAAAGACTAAACAATTGTACTTGAACTGATGGAATAGATCTTAAATTAGTTGTTTGTAGTTTTTGTTTGTGATCCATCAGCTGACAAGGACAATAGATAAAGCTTTAGCTTGTTAGTAACTGGCCTATGAAGGAAGGTAGGAACTAAAGCTAAAGGTCTTTCAAGGAGAGGAATTTTCTTATATGTACAAATGCCAAGACAGCTGGTGGGAACTAAAAGACTTCTCATGTGCACAAAGGTTGCCCAGTTGTTTTTGAGTCTAATGAAACCTTTCCAAAGCAAGGACCACAAAAGCTGAGGCATCCTATCCAGATTATCCAGGACCAGCAGCCTCATTTACCTCTGAGGCTGTTGCTGCAGAAATTGCAGGCTGTGTCCTGAGGGGAAGCCCCCAGAGCAGCCCCAGCAGGGTGGCCCTGTAGCAGGGTGGTGTCTGGTGGCACATCCAGCTGGAGCCCTGGCTCTGCCCCTCTGCTGCTTCCTGCTGTGAAGCATGGCTGAAGAATTGGGTGAAAACATGGGAATAGCTGTCCCATGCCTGTGACTTCAGGGCTGAACTCCCAGCAGGTCTGTCCAGAATCCATCAGTTTTGAGAATCATAAGGCTTACAGAAAATGAGTCAGTGCAGCTGCAGGGTCCTGAGAACTTATTTTCTATGGAAAAAATGTGGATTTGACAATGTCTTGCTGTCAACTCAAATTTGTCCAAACCTGAACTCTAGAGCAGGCATAGTTCCTGGGAATTGAAAACTACTTTTTCACTAGCTTCTTTTATAGCTATAACCATGATTTTTTTTAAAATTATTTTTTCTGCATAATTTTTGCTGTCCTCCTTCACTTTTCCAGCTCAGTGTGCTACTTTTTTTCCCCAGAATTAAAGTCTCTTTAGAACAGAGTCCCCTTTGACCAAGCATAGGGAGGAATATTTCCAGGAGACAGAACCAGTATGAAAGGAAAATACCTTTAAGAACTTCTTAATGTGAAGGGAACAAAACCCATATTTCTTTATGGGGATTTTTTTTTCTGGAATAGGGAGTGAGAAGATGGGGGAAAATCATTTATATACCCTGTTATAGACTTGCCTTCCACATGGGACCTCTCTGTTTTAGCCTGCTGAAGGTTTTGCACACATTCCTTTAACACACACAGTCAGGGTGTGTCTAAATCCTGTGAAGTACAGAAGCCACCTCTTGAGCCAGGAGGGGTTTTGTCCAGTGTCAGTTGATGGAATCCTTGCCACTGATTCCCAAGAAATTTAGATCAATCCTTAGGTAAGCACAAATACCAGCTTTAATATTTTTTAGAGTGCCTCAAGTTGGTTATGAAGAAAAAGGGGTAACATGACTTGATGCATAGAATGCTTTCCAATGTGTTGAGTTACTGGCCAGCTTCTGAAATTTCTCACGCTTAATCTAACAGGGAGTGTGCCTGAGCAAAGGGAGCTGTAAGCATCAAGAAAGGAGTGAAGGCAAGGCTTAAACACAGACAAACTGCTTTGCAGTTACTAATGTGTCTTCCCTATTAAAATGATGTAGCTGCCAACATTTCATATTTTTCTCACACAAGCACCACCCAGATGGGGAGATGCAGAGATGCCCCGTGTCCCTTCAGATAAACCATGCACATTTGGTAGCAATTGAACTGAAGAGAGGGAGGGGTTTCTGCTGGCTTTTGCTGATATTGTCTGGTTTATATTAGGTTGGAATTTCTGAGATTGGGAATGTATTACTCTAACAAACAGTGGTTGCTATAGAAAATGTAGGATCATCTGAGTTATCCTACATATACAAAATAGGCCTGCATACTGACAGCTTCCTGGGATTGGAGGGTTGGGGAAAGCTAATGGACACTTGTATTGTTATACTTAAGATTTCGTTTCTTGCATTTCATACTTTTACTCTTGCCATTGTAATAATTATATGTAGTCTTCAGGAGTCTGTGTGGGCTGTGATCAGTCACCAGAATACCATTTTGTATTTTCTGTCTTCTGTTCTATCTGGGACAAGATGATGCTTGGGAACAGCCAGAATAGAGTGACCAGAGCAAACTGTGCCTGAACAATCTGCAGGCTTACTTAGGGTGAAATAAGTGGTTCTGCGGACTAGTAGAGAAGTGGATGTCTCTTATCCTGACTTTAATAAGGATAGAAGGGGGAAAAATTCTGTAAAGATGTAAAATTAACATTACTGGGTATTTGAAATCTAGTTTGTTCAGAAAATAATATGGAAAGCTTCTGTAGTGCTAATCTGTAGTCTCTGTTATTGTCTGCAGTACCTATTAATAGTCCAGTTTTCCCCAGCCTTTACTTGGATGTCAGGTGGCAGAAGAGTCTGGCTGGGGGAAGGCAAAGCCACACTGCCTCCAGTTCTTCCTGTGCCATGGAGATTACCCATAATTGTGTGGTAGTTGCAGCTTCCCAATGTATCAGGCAACAATTGCCACCCTGTTCCCCAAAAACCAGCAGATTTGAGGGGTTTGGCTCCAGCATCTTTCAAGTTCCGTATCTCAACAGCCTGTGCTGCACGCCAAGAGCATTCACAGAGTGCTGCAATAAATTTGATAATATTGTCTTTTGAAGGAATCTGTGTCACTGAGCCAGCACATGCTGACTGCACACACAGCAATGCTCTGTATTTTCCTACGTCTGTGATATAATGACAGAAGGGAAAAAAAAAAAGCTAGACATAGAAGTATAAAGAAATGAGAGAGCCTAGACTCAGGGCACTTGCTAATGATACTGTACAGAAAAACTGAAAATATGTTAGTATAGATAGAGCCTGGGAGTGTACAGCATTTGAATTTTGATCAGCTTTGCATACATGCAGCTCTCAAAGTAGCAAGCATATTTATGAGGTTCAGACTAGATTTACTGTCACAGACATTGTTTCATGGTGGTGTGGTTTAACCCCAGCTGGCAGCTAAGGACTATGCAGCCACTTGCTCACGTGCCAGGGGGATGGGGAAGAGAATAGGAAAAAAGGTAAAACCTGTGAGTTGAGATAGGAACAATTTAATAATTGAAATAAAATAATCATAATGGAAATGGAGGGAACAAAAAGAGAAATTAATAAAATCCAAGAAAGACAGGCAATGCACAATGAAATTGCTCATGACCTGCTGAGCAGTGCTCAGCCCATCCCTAAGCCATGACTGGCATCTCTCAAACAACTGTCCCTGTTTATATACTGGGCATGATGCTCTGTAGTACAGAATATTCCTTCAGCCAGTTCAGCTCAACTGTCCTGGCTCTGCTCCCTCCCAGCTTCTTGAGAACCTCCACACTAAAAAGCAGGGGAAACTGAAAAGTCCTTGACTGAGGGCTAGCACCAAGTAGTGCCAACTAATAAAAGAAAATGGTGTGTTATCAAAATTCTCCTGCTGAATCCAAAACACAGCACTGTACCAGCTACTAGGAAGAAATTCAACTCTATCCCAGCCAAACTCAGCACACACTGGCACACTCCATCCCTTCCCTACTACTGTGCAAAATCAGCTTACTCTAAGACTCCAAGCAGGGCTCAGAGAATCGAAGGCCAGCTTTTCCATGCTCTCTGCACCCAAAGGCAACTGAAACTGTGACTGAAAGGAGTAGGATGTTTGAAGTGGAGGTGGTGATGCTGAGCTTCCACTAACATCTGGTCATTAATTTCAGCTTTGGGGACTTCCAAAATGTTGGCAAACACAGCTCCAGCTGGCCTGGGGCCTGTGGCTTCTCCATCAGCAGGTAAATAGGCCAGATGGTCTCTAATTTTACTACTGTTTCTAGTATGGATGATGAGCCTTGGTCCCCGCAGAGCCATGTGCCTTCTAAACGCTGAATGTTTTTATCCACCTTTTGACCACATAGAAACAATGTAATCATTAGAAGACTAGTAAAATTATCAGAGCAGTGGCTACAAAGAAGGTCTGAATGTGAAAAGCTGAGAAAAAGCAGCAATGATCACCTCGTTTTCCTCTTTCCATTTCAGAATGGCAAAGTCTAGAAATCCATTTTGAACAGCTGCACTTCCATTTGTGTTTGCTATAAAACAAAACTGTTTCACTTGTAGGAAGAAATTGCGGAAAACTGTTTTGTCTTTGCCATTTCTGTTCCTTTCAGCAAACAACAACGGACAAAAAAAATCAGACACAGAATCAAATGAAAAATCCTCCAAATCCAATCAAGCCTTCTCTAGAGCTGTAGAGCTAAGATGTGCATTAGAAAGCTGAAAGAATCCAAATTTAAGTGCTTTATCTTCAGTACTTATTGGAAGGAGTTTTTGTCATAACTGCATGCAGCATAAAAACTTGTAACAGGGTGGGAGGATGAGATTCTGGAGAATCTGGAGCTGGAACCTAAGGCAATATTCAGGCAGTGATTATGCAATCCTTGCGTAATATGGAGAGTGCTTGCATGAATAATCCTGTTAACATCAGAGTTTCACAATCAAGCAATTGAACATTGCACTGCTTAAAATCATCTGCATTTATGATGGAAAAGTCAGCATAATCGACATTAAAAGAATACTGGTCTCATAGCCTTTCTCAGTGGGGGTTAAGAGTGTTACAATGTCAGAGGAAAGAACAGAGGAAAACATTTTCTCAGCTTACATATAGCAGGAAGGATTGGTTTTAATGGTTTCCCTTGAGAAATGGAAAAGGCATAGATGATTATTATGGATTGTCATTAATTTATTTGTTATGCCCAAGAAGCACTTTGAACACTAGGATGGACAAATTGAAAGGAAAGGGGGGGAAAATGCACTAGTCACCTGAATAATGAGCAATTTTTTATTTGTATCTAGCAAGTGCCAGAGCCAGCATGGGCAGAAGGCTTCATTCCCAAACATTTGAGGATTCTTGGCGCTAATGAGGCCGTGGCTGGGCAGCAGGTGCAGCTCCTCTCCCCCCACGCCCCCCGGACCGAGGGACGGCTCCTACTCCGGGGCTCTCCACGTGGAGTGAGCGGCCGGGGGGCTGCGCTCCGGGGACAGGGGAACCGAGGGCTGCCTGCCGCGGCACGGAGCAGCAATGTGGTGTGAGCTCCGCGGCTGGAAAAGCCGCAGCGTCTCTGCAAGCTGTTCGTGTGCTCCCAGCGGGGGAACACACACGCTGAGCCTGTGCTGGTGCCAAGGGCGGGCCCGGCCCGGGCTGCGTGCGGGGCGGCAGCGGCGCTGCCGCTGCGCCATCCATGTGCCACCTCCTGCGACTCCGCCAGCCAAGAGCTGCCTCTGCGAGATCCATGTACCACCTCCTGCCACTCTGCCAGCCAAGAGCTGCCTCTGCGAGATCCATGTACCACCTCCTGCCACTCTGCCATCCAAGAGCTGCCTCTGCGAGATCCATGTACCATCTCCTGCCACTCTGCCAGCCAAGAGCTGCCTCTGCGAGATCCATGTACCACCTCCTGCCACTCTGCCAGCCAAGAACAGCCCCATCCTCTGCGCAAACACAGGGGCGGCAGCGCAGCTGCTGCCAGCAGTGCTGGGGAAAACAAGTCATTAAATATCTGATATATGAAGTTTAAACTAGATGCCAAAGCAGAAATAAACCTCTGCTACAGACTGCCTTTTTTGTTTGGTTGTTTTTTTGTTTTGGTTTTTTTTTTTCCAGAAAGTTTAAGGCTATGGAAATTGAGTGGGTCTATAAAGATGTATCTCTAGGTATTAGGGACAAGGCAGGATGACAGCTGAAATTTGACCAGAGTTCTTTCGTGTTGCCAGGAAGAATTTGAATGTTTAGGTGCTGATAGCTGAAGAATGTGTACAGTCATCTGTGCAAAAAGACTGAAAAATCTGTAGCTGATGGAGGAAAGTCATCTGCTTTTATCTCATGCCACGCCATTTGAAAAAGCAAATCCAGTGCCCTAAATGCCAATAGCTGCAGAACAGCTGGAGCCTTTCAGAGCTACTGTGCTTCTAGGTGGATTTATTCGTTAGCTTTGTAAAGCTTTTGACATGCCAGAAAGTGCAACCATTTTCAGACCAAATGGAACTGGTGTAAGATAAATAATATTTTTATGATTGTTCCTTTGCAACAATCCATGTCACGAGGAAAACTGTGAGGCAATCTTCCCTATTCTGGTTTCTCTTATACTCTATATAAAAATAGTCATCTAGTAGACTTCCATGCTTGTTGGCTTCTTGGATATATGTAATACATTTGGATGTTGTAATGATCTTTAAGTTTTATTTCTGTGGGAAAATACATCAGGAGAATGTACCGAAGGCATCGTTCATTTCTCTTTCTCAGCCAGCATGCTATTTTGGTGTTTTTAGAGTGCAAATAAAGTTCCCAAAGTGTTCTAGGAAATAAATTGATATGAAGTACTAAAGGTATATCCCTTTGCTTTAAAAACTGTATTTTAGAGCAGGGCAGTTTGCATTTTCATTTTTGTGGAGATAATGAATAATTGGTATGAACAGGAAAATCTCCACTAACATCAGTGCAGCTGCATTCATTTAGATCAGTGGAGGATCTGAGGATCTGATTCACTGTATGACAAAATGTCTCAACTAATATAATTAGCTAAAGCTGCAATCAAAGCCCAGCAGGGATGTGGGTTGTTGCAGCAATGTGAAATAGAAAAAAAAAAAAAAAAGCCAAGCTGAAAGTTTCCAACATACCAATACAGATGAATATGTTCAGCTACAACCACTGTTTCATTTTTTTTGTATTTATGGATGTGATAAGTTGGGGTACCATGTCAGAATGAGAGGAGGCAGCTAGCTGAGTTGGGAGAGTTTGCCTCATAATTATGAAAAATACTTTTTCCCTTGCCTTCATTCAAGTATTGAACATGTCAATGTAGATCTGTGGCTGCTGGCTGAGCAGAAGAGGGCTGCTACCAGGGCTTACATTGTCCATTTTGGTATTTATTCTTTGCAAGGCTCTGTGTTTGGCTCCCCATAGGCACACGGCTGTCTTCCTCTGTGCTTCAGCATTCTCATTCCCACTCCTGCCTGCCGAGATCTCTGAGGCAGAGCCTGCTCTCAGCCTGTGCCTCCTGCAAGGAATTAGTGCTCAGGTAGCTCATGGCTTCTGTCCCTCTCCAGTGGCACCAAGTAGAGGCTCTGCAGTAATCACCAGGAATAGACACTTCCTGGAATAACACAAATGTACAAACTATTAAGAAGCGCAAACTTGACAAGGACAAAAGTGTCCAACATAGCCTTTGGCTCAGTTGATTGAAGTGGACCCCTGCCTCCTATGGTCATTTTTTTCCAGACTACTGAAATATCCAGGACCCCCAACTTTTTCTTGGCTTCTGGTCTAAGTAGGAAGACAGGAAAGAAGCATGAAATGCTTTATCACTGCCATTGTAAGCAGTTTGTGTATTTGCTGTGGAAATGTGTTTCTGTGAGGGGTCAGACTGTAATACCTTGTACCTTGGCAGCAGAAACACTTCAGTGCAATGTGCTCTCACTAACAGGGTTCTTTTTATATAGCTAGTCCTTAAGAGAGAGTACAGTCCTTTTTGTTTTCTTTGGTGTGGCGGGCAGAAAGAGAAAGCTGCTTCTCCTAATATTTGTACCTAAAATACAAACCACCATTCAAAACAATGTGTTGCATCTCTGTGTCAGTGGACCCTCACCAAAACCTCATAGTATCATATATCAATGCCAAAAGGGACGGGTGAGTGGATAAATAATGAATGAGTGTTTCTTTTTGGTGTTGTTCATTCCTGCTCTTACAACAGAAAGGAGCTATGCAATAAGAGAGACTCCAGAATAGAGGAATGAAGAAACAGAACCCACAGTGCCATGAGGCAGGAGACAAATTCTTCTGCCAGAGTGCAGGTCCTCCTCTCTTCTTCCAGGGTTCAGATTTCTTGCTAATGGATAGAAATCCACGGCTAATGGCAATAATGGTGTAGGGTAAAAGCGACCCTCCTTAAGTTGAAATTTAGTAACTAGGAGACTGAAAATAAAAATATCAGAGCTAGGAATTTCCAGCAAGATTATACCTTGAAATGCCATCATAAAAACTTCCTGCTTGCAGTAAATTTCTTTCGTAGGAATTCTGGTTGTGAGAAGCATCTTAATTTCTCTGTATGTCTGTAAGACCACTACAATATTAGTGTCAAATTTTCTATTTCTAACCTTTCTTTACTTACTCTCAGGTTCTCTCTGTACAAAATGCCTTAATTCTTTAATACCTAGGCTTCATATGAAGTATTTTCTCAGTTTCATATTTATTTTTATTTTTGAGTAGGATTATTGATTTTTCAGATATTTTTAGAACTGTGTGGCTGTTTTCTATTCATCACTTACTTGCAACCTGGGTGGAACTGGAGCTTCTGCTACTTAGTTGCTCAAAAGAATGTGAATTTGGTCAGAGTTTTGTGACATTTAGCAGTAACTGTTGCAATTAATGCTGTCTGCTAACATCAGTTGAGGGAAATTTTTCAGATTAGGTTTTTGGTCTCATAATTTTAGTAGCAACTTAGTGACAGTAAAATCATCTGAATAAACTGTACTGAATTGCAGTTTAGAATTTAATATAAATTAATTCCTTATGGCTAAGTTGTGTAAAATATGAATTGTTTATAATATTTTAAAAATTAATAAAATCCTTTTAGTTCCTTACAGTATCCCACTCCATAAAAGACATTCTTCTTTTCTTCAAACTGAAGGTAGTGACACTTAAAGACCTTTGTAACAATAGCTTTATTTTTTTAAAGGCCTGAGCAATAAGCTTGGAGAACAAACTTCTGCACATGTGTGTCAGATTTGCTGGTTTATTTTAAAGCATTTTGGTAAGCAAATACCTCACTTCCTGTCTGTGAGCTTGTCAGAGGACACTCTTGTGCATTTACAGTCCAGAATCCAGAAAAACAGGACTGCTTGTGTTAGAGACAAATCAAACATATTCATTTTTCAACCAAATATCTGGAGACTTTAGCTAGGCCACCTAATTTTTTTTTTTTTAAATTTCCAAATTAAAGGGGAGAAAGGGTTGCAAATTATTGAAATACCTTGTATGGATTTTTCATCAACTGTCTGCTGGTCTGCCTAGGATTTTATCTTTGCACCTATTAGCTTGGATTTGAGAAAAGGCTAAATCTTACGGACGTTGAAACTTTCTTGAGGTGTTAGCTGACAAAGAGCAGCAAAGATAAATGGTGATAAAAACAAAAGCTGGCAAACTAAGGGAAAGTTTCCCAGTCTAAGTTGTATTGTTGAAGTAACCGAGCTTCCTGCTTCAAAGAAAAGCAAATAGAGTCTCCAGTTGTATCCCTCTGAGATGCAATCCACTGTTGAGAAATTTTTACATTCCAGACATACTTCTGGGTCTAAGTCTGAAAACATCTGCAAGGAACAGATGTCTTTAGGTAACTATACCTGTCTTATAGGTCAGGGAATTTAGGAACTTTTTGAAAGAAAATAGTTGTCTTGAGACATGGTCTTCAGTGCAAGCATCTGTCTTGGAAGGCCCAGTGGAGGTTGAGTTCTCTATCAACAAATTAAGAACAGGATTGAGAAGTACTACAGTGTGACTTATGTCACTTTTGACTACAGAAAATTGAAGAGATAAAGCCTTGCTGAGGTTTCCTCGTTTACCTTCGCACAGTATTTGGCCCAGAAACAGAGATCACAGAATGTTTGAGGTTGGCAGGGACCTTCTGAGATCCAGTTTTTGGTCCAGCCCCCCAGTTCAAGCAGGGTCACCTAATTACCACAGGTTGCCACAGCAGAGACTGTGTCCAGTCAGGTTTTGAGTATTTCCAGGGATGAAGACTCTGCAACCTCTCTAGACAACCTGTTCTATATCAAGTTGTGGTTTGGGGTTTTTTATTGAGATGGAAATTCATGTGTTTCAAGTTGTGCCCACTGCCTCTTCTTGTGTCTGTGAGCACCACTGACGATTGACTGTCAGTCATTGGCTATCAGCTCACATTATGCAAAAATAACAGTTTGCCTCACTGGAAATGTATTCCCCATTGCAACTCCAATAGCTATGAACTGGCTCAAGAAAGAAAGGCAACAAGATCAGTTTTCCTGGTGATCAGTTTTCCCTGCTGACATTTGGTGAACCAGACATTGCAGAAAAATATATAAATCTAAAGCAGGAAATCTGTCATTTTAAGACTAACTGTATTTGTGTAGAACCCAAAGTGTTTTCCAGATAAAATGAGGTAATGCAAAACTGTGGTCATGCCCACAGCCAAGGAGCAGCTGACTGGAGCTGAGAACAGATTTCGCATTAGACCTCCAACCCAAACAAGCCCAGGATCAAGGACTGGTGTGTTTTGTGTAGTTTCAGCAATCCTAGTGGAAACATTGCAGACGTGAGCCTGCACTTACATACTTGAGTTAGTGTTTTCTGCCCTTTCCCTTTGGCCACATTAGGAAGTATTTCCTTCAGGCAATGTAAATCTATCTGGACCTATGAGGTCTCTGCATGAGTTTTAATCAAATCCCACACTCCACTATGAATATTGAGCCCTTCATACTCTGGTTGGAATTCTGTGATGGAATACTGAAGGCCACCAGAGACAGAAGACTCATAGTGTTGAATTGATGACTACCACTGAAACCAATTCAAGTTAAAGACAAGCTCTTACCTTGGAAAACAGATTTGTATGGGAAGGCATTACTTCTCAACAAGGCTGAGCATTAAGGTCTGGTCTGTGCTTACTTTGTGGTGCTGAGTAGGCCCATGTGATGGCAGCCTGGAACATGACAAAAGGGCAAGACCCTCCCAGCTCTGGAAACCACTTCTACTATTTCATGATGGAGATTTTCCCTCGTAAAACAGGGTGTATCCATGTCTTCTTGAGTTCAGTCAAACTTTCTGGATTTCTAAGGGAAAGATAAGTGAGAGAGCTATTGCATTTCAACTGCTTTTCGAGAGTCACTATTTTGTGCTGTCTTCCTCTCTTTTTAAACCCAAGCTGTCTGATCAGAATCCTGTGCAAAACTTGCATGCAGGATGAGCTGTGTGTGCAGTGTGCTGCCAGCTGTGTGAGGGTGGCAGTGCTGACCCGAGTGTGTGGAGGAGGGCAGGGCAGCACACCCAGGTGAGGCACTGCCTGGAGCTGGCTCACCTGACACAGCCCAGGCTGGGGCCCTGCAGGGTGGGCAGGGCTCAGCTGGTCCCTGCAGGGCACAGGCAGGGCTTCCCCAGGCAGCTGCTGGCAAAGTCTCCTGGATACCTGTACTGAAAGCTCACTTGGCAGAGAGCAGCAGGGTATATTTGTATTAGGAAGTTAAGATTTGATGTGATCAAGCAACCAAACAGAAATTGAATTGTGAGTAAATAATAATGTATATAACATTGAGAAACATATCAAGAAGAAAAGAGCCAAGTGCCTACATGAACTCTGAGATGAATTTCCACTAGAATAATAATTTTTAAAGACATCTATTCTCCTTACAAACATAAGTTAATCACATAATATATTTATGACAGGGATTACGAACATGGAAAATAGCTTTAGTTTTGCAGACTGTCAAACACAAACTGATAAGCCATGCCAATAAGTTCATGAAACCTGTCTTACGTAAAATGCTGTTTCATTGACATATGCTACTTACTGTTACCTATATTGCTAAATAAAACCAATTCTGGACGTATAATCACCTATTATTTATTAAACAGATCAACTGCTTGCAGATTCTGATAGGCACAATGAGAGTCTATTTACTGTAGTATATCTTTGTGAACAATAGTTGAGGAACTGCTAGTGTAGCTATTTATCAAACAGCATTAAATGTAAAAATTTTGAGACCAGAGAAAAGATAATATTTATGTTTGTTTAGGTTTGTTACCATAGTACTTAGATTAGTTACCATGGGAATGGAAACAGATTGGTAAATTACCATTACCCACTAGTATCAGTACTACAGGGGTTTTGTTTTTAGAAGCCACTAACCTCAGCTTCATTGATTTGCTCAGAACCTTTTTTCCTTGTTTAATTTCTTTCTCTGTGTTGAAAAGGCGAAAGGAAAAAAATCCCTGGTGGAATCCATTATTTGAAGTTATATCTGGATGAAAAGACGGACGGTGACTGCAAGATAAAAAGGAAGAAGGTTCACAGTGATTGATCCAGGCAAAAGAAAATAGAAATTTAGACCAAATAACATTCACCATCTAGGCTATTCAGGGTGAGGGATATGACTGACATATTCCTTAAGGACAAGGCCTTCCTGCTCTTTTGTTGTCTCACACATGCCTACGAGCATGTTCAATAGGGTAAGTTCTGTTCTAAGTCAGTTTTCCATATGCAGACTGCCTGTCTTGCACTTAGTGCAGAATTGCAGTGGGATTATGACAGTTCAGATTTCAGAGAGGGATGACTAGAAATGCTACAGATGCACTACAAAATGTAAACCTGCCAAGCACAATGAAATTCAGGGAATTACCAAAATTAAAAATAAGAGGCCTGATAAATGTGCATTGTACTGCCTTGGTGCTACTTCATTGTTACAAGGTACAAAAGAAAATGTTATTTATTATTTACATTGATTTTGTTTCCCAGTGGTTCCAAATAAACCTGATGCTTAAGCAATTTCAAGCCTACTTAGAGGTGACCATGGTGAGAAATGTTCTTCTAAATTTGTAGCTTTTGAAAGCCTGTGACTATCTGAAAATCTCAACAATTTTTCTTCTACAGCACACACTCAACCCACCCAAGTAATTCTGGGAGAGAATGTCTTCTAACAGGCTCAAAGGACAGAGAAAAGAGAGGATTTCATATTTGAGAGGATTTCATATTTACATTATGGATTATTTATGTTATTACTCATGAAGGTATAGGATATTTTTTTATGAGTTTTACTATAGTCCAGAGCCATGAATGCCTAGCTGGGAACAGTCACAACCAGATTAAATTTTGTTTAATGTGTACAGTAATTGGTTGTGCAGTTTTTTGGTTTGGTTTGTTAGTTTGTTTGGTTTTTTTCTGGATGCTTTGTAACTCTTTGGTATAAACTTCAAACCTTTTTGTTAGTGCTCCACACAGGTTTGCAGAGCTGCCAGCTTTAGAGGTCTTTATCAACAGCCAGTGGTACTTGGACTAAAACAGTGCCCTCCAGAAAGGCTCCTCCAGCTCTGCCAGCACCCCCAGGCCTTGCTTTATATTAGGACCTCACTTCTCATGCAGGGCTGGCTGCTAATTGCACACATGCTGTGCCTAATCCTGGGGCAGGAGACAAATCTAGTGCTGAGAATCAGGTCCATGTTCTTTACTGCCTCAACCAGAGAGAGAAAAACTCAAAAACATGTCATTTAAGTCTAAATTCTCTTACATCATATAAAAGTAATGTTTCAAATTCATTATGTGAGAGCAAATGTGATTTTTTTTTAAAATTTTTCTTTTTTAAGCATCTTGGTGTCTAATTTGGAATTTTTGACTGCATTGGTTTAACCATGCATTGAAATTTTATTAATAAACCATCAAGGTTTTCCCCAGCCACACTCAGCAATAAAACTGTTAATTTTCTTCTGCTTAAAATGTGCTTATTGAAGAAAGTTAATTGCTGCTTCACAGTTTTTATCTTTTCAAAGTAGAATTATGGGTCTGCATGATATCAAACAAAATTGAGCAAACATCAGATCTTGTGCTGCAGTGAAAACAGTCCTGGGGAGAGCACCATTCCAATCCTTGTGCTTGATTCCAGAGGTCTCCAGCAGTGTTTGGGAGGGTTACCTGGTGACAAGCTGCACAAACACTGTACCTGGCCCTTCCCAGCAAAAGTCAGCCTTTGCAAAGCCTTCTGTGTAAATAAACATCACAAATAAATACCGGAGCAGGGACTATCCCAATTAAACAGCTGTAAAAATAAAAAATAAAAATTAAAAAGGTTTGCCTTATGACCAAGCTTTGAAACCACAAAGAAAGCATCTGCAGGCAGCAGTTAGAGCAAATAATACTTTCCATTTAGCTGTACAGGCAAAGTCACTTGCAGGCAAGTCTCTAGGAGGCTGGTTTATACATTTAATAGCTACTGGCAAAAAAAGTAAAGTCAAGCTGTCTTTTGGGCTCACTTATAAACAGACCATCTAAAACATCATTGAAAATATTTATCTTTGCGGTAAGAAGCCTAATTAATTAGTTTAGAACCATAACAGATTGCACGGTGAAATACCATGATATATATTCCTGTTTTTATTTCAAACATTGCATCCTACTAAAGGCAGGGTTGTATTTTTAATTAATGCAGTGAGTGTACAAATAAGATGCTAGAGGTGAGTTTTATGTAGCTCCACGACTTGTTGTCTGACTAGCCTTAGCTCTGGTAATACACTTTCAGAGATCTTGCCAATGAACTTTAAGGTCTATTGACCTCAGTTTTACAGTCTGCCTCTCTACCCGATACTTCCCTTTCCTTTCAGCAGAAGGAATTTAGTGCTTGTACTTTAACTCTTTAATAGGAACCTCAGGGCCTTAGCTGAAAATGCTGGCTTGAAGTAGGCTAAGCTGAGGAGCTGCTGAGCTTTGCAGTGGCACATATGCAGGCACATGCTCTGCTTCCTTTCCTCCTGCTGCAGCCCTGCCTGGAAAATGTCATGAAAATGCACCAAGCATTTTCAACAATTTCAAACAGCTGGAGCCAGGTGTGAGGTTCCTCTGCCCTGCTGGCACCCTGAGCCAGCCCAGCTGATTGGCATTTCAGGAGAAACTTCTGCACAGCATGAAGCTTTAACTAAAATGTTGTCCACTCAACTCTGGTTCTTCAGTTTTTTCAGAAGTGTAAAGCAGCAAAAAGTATCTCTCCTTCAGTTAGCCATTCTGCTGGAAGTGGGTGTAGACAGCGGGAGGCAGAACCCAAAGGCCAGCCCCGAAACTACCGATGCCAGGACATTCATATGGGTTAGATTCCTCTCTAACCTGTCAGCCCTTTACTCTTCCTCTCTGCTACAGCAAAACACTTGGTGGTTTGGTATGAAAGCAGGCTGCTGCCTACAGTTTTAAGTGATCTTATCCCAGTGGTTCCATGGCAAGCACATGGTGTAGTTCACAGTTATATTATTATTCATAATATTTCTCATTAGTTTTATATGCTACTACCTTTTTTCCAGTGAATGACACATTTCTTAATTCTTCAGGCTGGACAGTGTCATCCACCTAAAACAGAGCAGATGATTTCTTGAAATCTAAATTTGAAAATCATTCTCCCTGGCACCTGGTACCCTGAGGCCCTTCCTTGCTGCTTCTGTGCAACTGCAGCACTTGTCTGCCCCAGGCTCTGCGTGAACTCTATTGCCCATGTAGGTGGTGATCTGAGGATGGCTTTTTTCCACTTACATTGCAGAAGGACAAATTGATTTCAGCCTGCTGAAAATTTTGGCATACTATGTATTTTCTCATTTAGAAACCAATAAGCGACCGTAATTTCCTTTGCTAACTGCAGATCCATAATTTAGATGAGGCTGTGAGCTAATTTTTAATTGCCATCATGTTGAAGATTATTTGGGCATTCTTGCAATAACATGACTATGAGATGAAGGGTTTTGGAGGGGTCAGCCACAGACTCTGCAGAGCTCTGTGTGAGGCACTCTCCCTCCTGGAGGGAAGTGGGGTCAGTGCATGGAAGGGGATGCACCTCTCCCTCCATCCCTGCATCCAGGGGGAATCTGTCTGCCCAGGCTAACCTTCCACCCAGTGATGAATTTGAGGAACAGCCCAGGCCTCCAGAGCAAGAGCAAAAGAAACAACATAGACTCAACTTCTGGGCTGCTGCTCTCTTATTGTCTCTAGTGTGTCCCATGTGTGTATGTACACACACATCTCTGGCACCTAAAATATTTGAAAAGATCCACCACACCTACCACTGAACTTTGGTGGTTCTTTTTCATCACCTTGGGCCAGCTGGCGAACACACTGCCTGAACCAGCTCCCACAGCCCAGAGCAGTGACAGGGCTCTGTGCTTCAGACTTGGAGCCCCCCTTGCTTGCTCGGTGATAGACCAGGACACAGCAAAAGATAAACACAGAGATGTGTCCTGTGCAGGAACAATAAGAAATAAAGGTTGGATAAAGCTATCTCAACCTCATAAAAACTTTTTAAAGAGGTCAGAATACAAGTGAAAGAATCTTAAAAACAATAAAAGATTTGTTGTAACTGAATTGCAAAAATACAAAAAGAAGGAAACTTGAAAACACATTCTTTTTGAACCTTCATTTAAAATTGTCCATATTTTGAGCTTTTATCTTCACTGATCATTTTAATACATTATTATATAGCATAATTTTTATGCTTTTAAAGTCTTGTAGAAATATGAGGACAGGCTCATCCCATGAAAACTGGGGATTTATTTATTTCAGCCTCGTTCACTTCCAGGAACAGGTCTCAAAGTCTTGGAACATATTTGGTAAATCTTTCTGAAGAAATTCCTCTAGAATCCACCTGGGAATCATGTTGCTGAACAATTCAACAACAGTTGATCCTGTCTGGCAGCAACACCCTAAAAATGTAGGGATCCTCCTGTTAGTGGCATAAACATCCTAAAAATGCAGAGGTCCTGCAGTTAGTTTCACAAATGACCACTGCTCAGAATTTTGGACAAAATTCTTTCTTTTCTTAAGAAAACTGTTTCTTAAAAAGTATTTCAAAAGACCATTCCAAAATTTTCCTTTTAATATTACTACATAAATGATTATGATTTGTCTAGAAAAAGACAAATCTGCATGCTTCTGAAGGTTCACTTTTACAAAGAAGACTGGATATCTCCCCTGCCCAGATCTGGAGCTAGTGTAGAGGATAAAGTATCAAGAAAGGGCTGGATACTCCTTTTAATGCAGGGAAGAAAAATCAGATTAGGAACTGTAACACATATGAGCAACCACTTATTTGGGGCAGCATCATGATCATGTCAGCCAAGTGCTGTTAGGAACTTTGCATAACAATATAGACTGAGGCTGGCAATGGAGTAGCTTCAAAAGTGCTTTTCTAAAGGCTGGCAACAGAAAATTGAAGATCGTGATGTTTGATTTGGCTTTTCTTTGTAACAGTTGGTAGCTTTTAACAGATTTTATAATAAACTGCATTCCATCATTTTGCTATATACATTTTATATCTATTCTAGCTCCTGAAGATAACATAAAACATCTTCTTTAAGAAGCAATTGGTTCTATGAAGAGTCCTATGAAAAGACAGAATTTTTCACAGAAATTGCCTCATGCTACTCACAATATATTAAACATGTAAAGTATAAGGAGCCATAAAAACAGTCTGATTTAGGCTAGGATCATATATGAAATTCTTGGACCTCAGAAATATTCTGAGACAAAGCTTGGTTAATCTGGTATGAAAGGCAGACAAGTATAAGATGATCTTAATACAGGTAATAGTATTCCAAGATAGATGGCAGTTTATATGTGAGAATGTGCTACACAGGCTTTTGGATTCCCTCAAGATCTCTTTGTTAGCAGGTATGTTAAAATTGCACATGTTAGTGGTGTTATAAATATTGTACACAGCCTTGCTTAACCAAAGTAAGTTGTCTTATTTGCTAGTGAAATTTGATGTGTTGTCTAATAAATAAGCAGTTGGGAATAACTTGCTGGGTTTTTTTCCTTATATAATTATGTCTAATTCCTGGTAGTGCAGTGACACATCTCAAGAAAATCAGGTTATGTTGATAGAGCAATAAAATAATAACAGTAAAAAATTATGACTACACTTGAAGTTTTACTTGTGATAATGGGCAATTGTACAAGAATAAACATTCCAGCTTCTGTTCAATAATTAACTATGAATAGCAACAAATGTAATTTTCTGTACTACTAAACCTGGACTGCTCAAGAATTTACATTATAAACTAATTGCATGCATCAGGCTCTGTAGCTTGAACATATGTACCAGTAACATGTCATGAAAACTTGTTAGCACTTGGGAACTTCTATCTCAATCCATTACAAAACCATATTGCTACTAATCAGAAGCAGGAAGGTTTTTCTGTGTGTCCTGAGTGTTGGCGGGGAGAGTAACGAAATTGGCTTATGCACCCTGAGCTGAAAGATATTGTGTTAGAATATCAGCCTTCAGGAAAAAGTTATTAGAGATTGGTCTGACATTAGCACCGTGGGAATGTCTGGAAAACAATTTTAAGAAATCTGGGAAGGCAGTATAAACCAAGACTCACTCTAATCCAAGAAAAAAAGTAATGGAAATCTGTCTCTTTTTTTCTTAAGGATTCCAGTCAGTCAGCTATTTCCTAAAGAAATATTTCTTTACACAAAACTTGCTCTTAGACATCATTAGAAGAGCAGGGGGAAATCTCTCATTTCCTGTGCTCAGGCCTATTAATACACATGGTCTTCATTAAGCACTATCAGTGTTTGCTGTCTTATCGTGTGCCTCTGTCTTATCAGCTATTCTAGTGGGAATCCTGCATGGGTCTGAGCCCAACAACAGTGCTGTGGGAGCTTTACTCCTCTGAGCAGGTCCATTGCATTCACTGGGACTCCTCTCATCAGTAAAATTCCCAGTGGGTTCATCCTGACACAGCTGAGTGCTTTATCTGCATTAGCCCAATAGACCTCAAACCTGTATGTCTCTGTCTTTGTTCCACAGCATCACTAAATACCCAGGCAAAAGACCCAGAGTGTCAAGCTCTGCTCATACCTCTACGTGGAGTGGGTTTTTCCATCTTTCCTCCTTCTCATACTGAGCACAGTGTCCCTGCCCACTCCCCAAAAGTCCATAAATATAGTATGAAATAAAGATCTTTTCAGAGTTGGAAGCAATTTTAGTCTACAAATCAATCCAAAACCTTGTTTTTGTTACATTCCTCATATGCTCAGTAAGAGACTCTGATTTGGAGGGGATGCAGAGTGAAATAAAGAACAACTTTGGCTCAAGCTCCAGGCAGAAAGACTGTTACTGATCCCTATGGACATGGACTACTTGCAACAGCTATGAATGATTTTCCAACTCCTTCTCTTGCTACTGTTGTATGAAAAATATACATAAGGAGATGTTCTACCACAGAGTGTTTTGGGATATGTGAGGTTATTTTAATTGAAAATTGATCAAGTTCCAAGGGATAATCACAGTGTTTATGCACAGAGTATCTTGATAAAAACATGGTGAAGAGTTGCCTTTTTCCCCCCCATCTCCTTTTTTCATCTTGCTTAATTTATCCATAGCATTGGCTATCATTTATATATTAAGTGTTGTATAGCCAGGAAAGAAATTAAATAGAAATTAAATTGGAAGGATTTTCCTTCTCAGCTATTTTTATGATGGAAACTCCTTGATGGAAATGAAAGGATTACCTTTTTTCTCCATTCTAACTATGACTTGAGAAGAGTATTCTTTGTTTTGCACCAAAGCTAATAAAAACGATAGAGCAGAAAAATCATCATTGGAAAGGTAGTGAGTGGTGTAATAAAGAGTAAAAGCAGGGCAACCTTTCATCACCACTGCAGTTCAGCAGCCAGAGCTTGATAGTGTTTTTCATTCCATTCTACTGACAAATCAATGGCCGCAGAGACTAGATGGTATAAAATTAAAATATTTGTTGTTTTCCAGAGAAATTAAATACAGTTGCTGAAAAAATGGGAGTCACACAACCTCTGATTGATTTCAGCCAACTGTATGGACAGCAATGACCTCGGGCCATGCTCAGGAGGAAGCCTTTAGGCTCATATATAAAAATATATATATGTGTGTGTACAGTGTGGGACAGAACAATTTGAACCTCCTGTGGGGTGAAAAGTTTGGGGGTTATAAATATGAAATTTTAATAGTAAGTATAACAAAACTAGAAATCATTTCAAAATCTTGGACATTTTCTAAAGTTAAGAGACTGCTCTTTTTCTGAAGAGCAGCCCTTGTTCATATTGTAAAGAGGATTGGTTAGTGGGGCACAAGTTTTGTAGGCTAGCACTGAACTCAGTAGGAACTTCATCAGTTTTGCACTGAAAGCTACAGACACACCTCACTGCTTTTTTCCAAATTCATTTGGTTTTAGCATTAACTAGTTTAAGTACAGAAGTAGTTTTTTGCATATTAGAATGCAATATAAAAATACAAAATTTTTAATTGGAATAATAGAAGTAAATGTCTCAAAACCCATTTGAAAATGATTCTGAGTAGAGACTGCACTGGTTTTATAGTGGCCATGTCAGGATCAAAGGGGAACCAGTAGGAAGCCAGGGAGAGCCCTGGCCCTGTGCGGGGCTGGGGACACAGGGAGCCTCTGCCTGCTCCCTGTGCAGCCCAGACACCTCGCTGTGCCCAGCCATGGTGTGCAGGGATGGCAGGAGCTGCTGCATCAGGGTGTTGCAGCCCCCTCAAAGGCATCCCAAAATGTACAGCAAGGCTCTGCAGGCCTGGCCATCCTCTGGGGTGCAGCATGCAAGGTCGTGTTGGGTCACTCTTGGTTAAGGAGGTTATTTTAACATGTGCTTTAATGGACCTTCAGTTTGAAAAGAATCATTTGAGAAGCATAATAGCATAGGAACAGCCTCATAATGTTCTTTATATGAATTAAAGGATAAAGGAATTGATCTAACAGGAACCTGTGGGCTGGAAATAGTAAAGTGGAAATATTGGAAATAGCATTTTTGTTTTTTTCTTTAACTTCCATAATTTTAGCTATTTAATCAATTTTGTTGCTCTGACAATGAGATTATAGTCACTACTCATATGAAATCTATTTGCTTTTTACTTGTATATTTAAAGAGTGGTTACCAGCTCTCTCTCAAATTATCAAATGGATTATCTGTTTGGATTTTTTGACTGGCTCCATTCAACACATAAAATGTGAAACAGTTCCTATAAAAGAGAACACTGCATACCCAAAAAAGGAGCTAGATTATTTTGCTTAAGGTTTTTTGGCTCTACTGTGATAAGAAAGCAGCATTTCTCAGATGTTTCTCATTAGTCTCAGTGCTAGCTACGTTCCAGATAAATGTGAACTCTCCAGAAAATGAGAAAAGCAGTATCATGAATCTGAGGCTGCAGAAATAGATCTCCTATTGGGAATTAAAAAAAACAAAAAAAATAAGCCAAATCTAAAAAGCAGGGTTTGCGTTTGCCAAAAAAGGCAAGTACTCAGAAAATTATTTCAGTATCTACTAAACTTTTAGTATACTTTGTGATGAAACATTGTCCTTACTCAAGGAATGGAAAAACTGACACTGGCTTCAAGATGAGAGACATTTTGCCTTGATGACACCTTCACCTTACTTCTATGCTTAATTGCTGTGATGAACATGGGGCTGAAGTACCTGAGGTGAGGCCTAGGACTTTATCTCAGGTCTCACTTGGATGCTTTTCAACACTGGATTCCCATTCTCTGGCCAGCTGACCGCAGCCAGAAGAGCACTTTGTGCAGTACCTGTAGCATCCTGTGGGATCCTGGAACGACCTGGCTTGTTGCACATCTTTTTGGAGAGGTGACACTGCTTTCTCAGTGGTCAGTTCTTTGGGTGAGAAGCTGCTTGTCCAGGCAGTATCAAAAGGAAGGGACTGTATTCAAACCAAGAGCTTAATTTCTGAATTATGTTGACTGATAATAACATGCTGGTGTAAGAATGCCAACTACTCCCAGTGCCTCAGACGCAGGGTAATTACTCATGCCCTGTTTCAAGGCAAGCAATGTATAGACAATGTAATGCACATCTAAAGTGTACCAAGAAGCATTACTCAATACAACTTTTCTACTTTCAATTGTCTTATTTCTCTGCGTAAAGATGTTTACTAACTTCCTGGAGGTTAGATTGTGCTACCTTTTTTCCTCAAAACTGACACAGGCTAACAGCCATCTCTTATAAAATTTACTATTCACAAGGGATGCTATAAAAGCAATGAGTAGAACTGAGTAAAAAATAATCTTTTAAAAATGGGGTCCTTTTTCTATTTTCTTTAGGAGGAGGGGAGAACTTTTTAATTTTATTTCTTTTCAGGTATTTTTGGAGGACATCAACTGTTTCCATAAGACAGGTTGGATTTTTATAGTATTATACTGAATGTGCAGGAAGGGAGTCAGCAGTGAAATAAATCTACCTAAATGAGGCCACAAAGTGGTTTCACATCTAAACTCCAAAAGCATTATGTGTGCTTTTTGCTCAAGTCATGATACCTTCACTGCACATAAAACATTTTCCTGTCCATCTCAAACACATCCAGAAACACGTGGATTTCAGTGCCACTCAGCCGGACAATGCCCTGCACAGTTTTGGTCTAGATCCTGATGTGGAGTAAATTAGCCTGGCTTTGTCAGCTTCAGTAAAGCTTCAGTAAATCAACAGCTATGTACACCAGCTCAAGATCTGATGTGTATTCCTTTGTCTCCCCTTTTTTGGGTAGTCTCTTACTTGAAATCAGTAGGTCTTACAACATGGATAAGCAATACAGACACACTTTTAATGAAAACAATTGCATGTTTAGGATTGTGGATATCGGGAGCAAAGTTGAGTGAAACTGCACACAAAGAAGGGTTTCTGGCATCTTCCAAGTCTCAGTCTCCAAGAATTTCAGTATTAGCCCTCATGCTTACTGCAGGGAACAAATACTTATGACAAGCAAGGCTACAGCTGTACTTTGAAGTCTCGATGTCTGACCTCTAAGAGCCTGTGAAAAGGGACAGATAACCAGATGAGGGCAGCAGAAAAAGAACGCATGCATTTATTTTATTTGGAGTTTAGCTTTGAGTCAAAAACACATGAAATTGGAGGAGATTGGATATACTGGAAAATGAAGGGATAGGGAGTTGTGTGGTATGCTGAGGATTTTGAAAATTAGTAAATTCATAGATTTCCATATTTTTCTAATTTTCTCCTCTTAGAAAATAGCATGAGAAGAGTCCATGTTTGTAAAACTGAAGGTGTTCTTTACTGAAGAAACCAACTGCATCCATCTTTCTGGGCCTTTCCACATATCCTAACTTCTTGGCAGACACTCCTGACTTCTTTTCCTTGAAAGATGCATTCCTCCTTCATATTCCATGAGGGGAGTTTCTACATGTCCCTTGCTTTTTACCTTTTATCCCACCAACTTTGTAAGGGACAGAGATCTCATTCCTTCAAAAAGTGAGTGAGTGAGTGAGTGAGTGAGTGAGTGAGTGAGTGAGTGAATGAGTGAGTGAGAATAAAATTGCTTCTGCAGATCTGGTCCCATCACGGTTCAACTTTGCACAAGTAGAGAGACATCTCAAGAGAAAACCTGAGCCAAGGACAAGGAAAGAAACATAAGTTTTCAAAGAGCAAAAAATGCAAGCAAGCAGGATTTTTGCAAGCTAGAGGAAAGAGAAAGGAAAGATGAAAAGGGTCAGCCAGTCCTTGGTTGAAGCAAAGAGGAAAGTTTTACATGAGAACTAGCTCAGTGGTCTGGAATAGGAAGGTGAGAAGGTGTTTTGCAGATAAGTGGGAAAAAGAGGATGAGAGCAATAACCATTATTCATGGGAGTCCTATAAAGGCAAAGAAGTTATAGGGCAATATTAAAATGTGGGGTTCAAGTAATACAAAACTGGGAAGGATATGTAGAGGTAGTTCAAGATGAGTTTTGAAATCCAGAGACAATAAGTAAACTGTGGATAAACTGGCAATACCTTGAAATACACTTACCCTATTTAAGAAAGGGAAAGTTCTCCTGTCACCCATCCCCTTAGAGGGGGAGAGCTGGGAAGTTCAATGAGCCTTTGGGTTAGAAGGGAGCGGGAGCAGCACAGGTTCCCTGCAGGCCTCTGAGTGTGTAGTTTGCACATTCCTTGTCTGCTCTGTGCCTTGCCCAACTCATCATGATTAGTTTATCTCTTTCAGGAGCAATGCCTTTGTACAGAGCACAGGCCATGTAAGAGAAAAAGTCAAGGCTTATCTGTGATCGAAAGCACAGACATTTTTGCTAAGACCCCTCTCTCCAGGCCCCTCAGATGCTATAATTCTGTCAGCAATCTAAGTCCCTGCCTGTTGCAGATTGCACTTTAAATGAGTTTCAACAGTACCTGATGTTCCTTTCTTTCAGGCCTTTTTTGCCTCCCCCGTCTGAAGGGATACATTCAAACAAAGAAGGCAAAAGTGCAAAGATTAAACTGAACTTAAACCAGGTACCTTCTGCACTCAGATAGCTGTGTCCTTTGTTCAGAAGTCACTTACAGCCCTCCCCCTATGCTAAGCTGTATTTTCCATTCTCAGCAAATCACAGGACCAGATGCTCCTTTTGACATGTGGAGACAAGTCACAGATTTGGAGGCTTTCTCAATTTGTGTTAGCTAATGTAACAGTTATTATAGCTACATTCTCAATATTGGAGAAACATGCTTCCCTGACTTGATTTGATTTCTTGTCAAAGTAGCTTATAGAAAACACAAGTAGCTATTATTTTGCTTATTCTCTATTCTGTTAAGTTTATTTTAAAAGTGGCATGAAATTAATTTTTCCACTTTGGGTTATTTCTTTTTTATTAGTTTTCAGTGTGAAATGGTTGAATCTGACTTTTTTTCTCTAAAAATGAGACTCTGACAATAGTGAATGTACAGCTGGGATAGAAAGTTGATGCACTGACAGTTCCAGAGGCCAATGTTTATTATCAGTACTGCAGTGCAGGTACAGTTTCTGCAGTACATGGTAGTCTCAGCCATGGAGGAGGACTCCACTGTACCCTGTGTACTGGACAACAAGAAGCAAGAACAGACAGTGGCAAGGCAACCTTTGGTAGTAAGAGACTTGTTCCTACTCCATGTTTGGCCAATGTGCAGCTCAGCTGTCACAGAGTCAGTGCAGAGCTGATGAAGAGGTGCTGTTTGGGTGTTTTCAGTCAAGATGTTCTCCTGAACACCCCAATATGTGGGTCTGGATGAAATTCAAATAAAACTCCCTGTGACCATGTTCACTTCTGCTGAATCTCTATGACTGTTATTGTGGCACAGAGCTTGTCATAAATTAATTTATTTTGATATTTGACTTGAACATTATACTGTTACTCTGAGTAAAGTAAGAAAAGAGGAGAATTTCATATGTGTACCACAGCAGGGGTAAATTGTCAGTCATCTAAAAATCTGTTCACACAGAATGATGCTTAGCACTGGTATTAATAGCATTCTCTAATTTTTCAGTGCAAAATGTATGCTTATTCATATTGTATTCTGTATTATAGATATTTTTGTAATATATATATGTATTTATTTTACCTATCTGTAACATACTTTATCAGCTGGATGTAGGTAAACACACAAACCTGTGTTGTGCAGGTTGCTACATAGCACTAGGGGGTGTGAAAATGTGAGCAGGTTCCTCAGATTCTTTCAAATCTGTGTAGAACAAATAGGCTTTCATTTTTGAAGGCCAGGACCAGATGTGGTAACTGCGTGGCACTTAATTTTTCTTCCTTGGAACGATGAAGGGCTGAGATGACCTTGTAACTTCAAGGAGTCTACAGCAGTGATTTCAAGCCTGACACTTAGATCAATCACTAAATCATTCTCCTTAGCTGAATGGACTCATTGCCTATTTGCCCACCATGAAAAAAGCAGAAAGCACAGTCCTTTTAATGCCCCTCTTGTATTTGAAAGCCACTCCTGTGCAAGGCCTGTCCTAAACAATATGCTATCCAGGCACATAGCAGCCAACCTTTCTAGTGCAGAAGCTGCAGGTAATTTAATAAATGATTCCAGAAGCAGCAGGTTTAATTAACCTACATCTCCTCCACTCAGTAAGCCAGCCCATGGCAGCCCTGCCTACAATATCTGCACGTCTCCCCCATAAACCCAGTGCCCCATTTCCTCCCCCCTCCCAAAAATGCTTACAATCTGCCTCCCCTGCCCCCCCCCATTTCCTGAATTCCTGTCCGTACCCCTCCTCCATCTCTTGTTCCTAAAATCACCCCCTACTGCAATGTCACACGTTTTTTGCTTTGCTCCCTGCAGTTCTGTGCCACTCCCACCCTCTCCCTGCCCTCCCTGTATTTACATTCTGGCTTTCTGCTCTGCAGTCCTGGAGCAGGGATATTTGTGCTGACTGGTGAGCTGTGCTGATCAGGCAGTCCACACAACATGCCACTGCCCAGCTAGCTGCTGCCAGCTGAATAAAGAAAGCCTCCTTTCTCTGTGTCTTTTCCTCAGAGAAAGGAATAATACAGCCATTTTCTCTCCTCTACCAATGCCCGATTTTCATTAAGCTCCTAGGACAGGAAGATTTTTGAGACCTGTGTCCTGAAGGCATTGTCAGATGTGGCTGAAATTGGCTGGCATGTTCAAGATCATTAGGGTCAGGGCTGACAGACAGGCTGGTAGCATGATTTCATTATTCTTTTCCTTAGAAACCAGGCTAAAAAAAATGGGTTTGACACTATAGCTGATACTGGGTGTTGTGAGCAAATAAGTGATACCAACAGAAGTGCCTTTAATTTGGTATTTGTCTGCAGTAAGACTTTTGCCAGTGTTGCTTCCATCTCTTAAAGGATCATGTCCTCGTTACCAGCAAAAATGCACTCCTGGCCTAATTTTGATTAGCAGATAAAATGCCTCCCCAGCAGTAACAGACCATACTGTAAGGAACAAATAAGAGCAATGACTTCATTAGAAATCCTCTGACAGTAAACTTAGTTGTGTTAGTTGTTTCCAGTCCAGTCCAGCACACAAAGCACCCAGTGTTCCTTGAAATTTCCTGTTTCCATAACACTCATCAGGAAATGCTGAGTATATGATCTATAGACTTCTGTACCGAGTGTACTTGGGGACCTTCCTCTGCTCATCAGGGGCAGTGCCCCCACCCTCAGCCAGGCAGGGGTGAGAAAGGGGCAGAGCAAAGAGCAGTGAAGAACTGGGATTCATCACAGAGGGGGGAAAAAGAGAATTGTGCGTGGTTAAAACGTCTACCTGCAGAAGTGCAGTGCTCTGAGAAACTGCATAATAGACC
Organism: Drymodes brunneopygia; assembly: GCA_013400955.1. Classification (NCBI taxonomy): domain Eukaryota; kingdom Metazoa; phylum Chordata; class Aves; order Passeriformes; family Petroicidae; genus Drymodes; species Drymodes brunneopygia. The sequence goes on from VZTZ01043944.1 coordinate 38,719, forward strand.
AAGTGACTTCCTGAGCAACTTTAATCCCTGGTCTGGCAACAATTTACAGTTTTCTCTTGGAAGTACTTTTCAAGTCAGTATGGTTTGGTTATCCTTTCATGAAGCATTCACAGTTTTTACCTGCTTCACATGGGTGTTGTGAAGTTTCACTAATTAATATGTGAAGGTTCTTAAGTCAGAAAATGCCATGTAACTGCAATGTATTCCTTTTATTACTTCCACATAAGCTATTTTGATCAGACTCATCTGCACAGCCATCGGGAGATCTCACAGCAGACAACTGTGGAGGTAATTTTTTCTTTACTGAATTGAGCCCCTAGGAATAAATGATTGACTGCTAATTGGTTTATTCCATTAAATACAGGGAGAAGGAAGGTTTTGCCTGAAGTGCAACAGACAAAGAAAGAAAATACCCAAAGAAAAGTGAGCTCTGTGGAATACAAGTGACCATCTTATGGTATGTGTTGGAACTAGATCTCAGGAACAGGAGAAGGTTTATAATATTTTATACGGTCTGAAGGTTTGCAGTGAAGTTTGGGCTGCACATTGCCTACTTTCAGTTCATGATTTAAGAAAGGAACCTCTGTCAGAACAAGCAATGAAATCTATCCTATTGCTCATAGAGAAGTTTTGCAAAGCAAATGTTTATAAACCTTTCATATGAAGTTAATGATGCTTATTAAAACGTTAAAAGCAGTCATTCACAACGACTCCCATTTTTAAGAGCAGTTTTATTATCACACTCTGCTCTCGGAATTAATGGGCAGCTTGGTTACTTATTTGGTTTCCAGTAAATGTTGGCCAGATTATATAATTTAGGTCATGAAATATTTAGAGTTTTTTAAAATGATAATAATTAATAAAGTCTGCAGTGTCTATAATATCTGTGATACTGTGACTTTAGCCCTTGAAATAAATCCTAATGCTGATATCCCTTTCTGTACTCCTAGGACTCCAACTTTCCTTAAAGAATTATATTTGTATAACTTTTTTTTTCTCTGAAATATATCCACTTCTAGCTTTATGAAACTTGCTGTTTTATGGCAAATCACAGAGGAGTAGAGGACTGAAAGCAGGGACATGCCATTCATAACTTCATGGAATATTTGACCAGACACACTTTATGCTTACAAAGACTTGATCTGGGCTAGCACAACAAGCTATTAATGCATGACTGGAATTTTGATATGAGTAGGTGAAGAATTACACCTTTAAAGTCACTGTATTTATGGCTGTGAGAAATGCTAACAATTAATGCCAAATGCTAACAGTTTCTGGTTACTTTGAAAAAGCATCCCTAATTGTATTGTCTATGTAGTATAACTGCAATTCCACAGGAAGCACAGCTTTATTGATATCACTAGGCCCTACATATGGATCTACATTTCAGCATACACTGTTTACAGTATAAGAGACTTCTGAATCAGATATGTAAAAATCGAACAAGTAATTTTTGGGAAAAAAGTACTAAAAAAATGCTAGTAAACACTTCTGGCAGTGTTCCTTTGTCTCAGATTTTGCTTTTACTTGGGTTTCTTTTGAGAGGAAGAACGGGGTAGTTTTCTTTTCAATTTGTACAATGCAGAGTGTCAGTCTGTCTTCCTATCATCCCTGCCTTTCCTCCTCCTTCCTCTCTACTATCTGGAAGTCTTTTTGTACAAAACTGTCCATTTCTTAGCTGTGCACACTTGTACTCAACTCATTGAGCAAAGAAATTCTGACACTGTGTCTTTTAATAAAGGGACATTGTAACACTTAGAAATATTTTAACCTTCAGACCAAACATTCAGTTTTCAAGGGTATATTTCCAGGAGAAAAAGTATGAGGAATTAAAATCATTTTCCTTTAACTAGAAGTCCAGAAATTTCCATGGGAATTTTTTGCAAGTGGGAATGGAAACAGAAGCCCTGTTCATCAGTCTTTAATGAAGTTTCTAGTTTGCTGTTAAAAAAGATATTCTTTACAATTGGTGCATGACAAATTTTGCACCTTTTCTCCCTTCCATGTCGAGTCAGTGAGTACACTCCCTGTGGTTCAAGGTGAGGACAGGAGGACCTCAGAGGACAAAATTGTTTTCAAAGAGAGAAAAAAATATGGTTGCAGTACAAAAACATGTCAAGGGATTCTAGGGCAGATGCATCAGCTGAAGCTATTTTATTAGTAGTACGTAATTAACTGGACTTGAAACTAGAAATGTTTTAAATTTTCTGTTGTGCTCTTACTGCAGTGCAAAAGCAACAGCAATCTACAATTTTTCACTCTACACCATCTACACCTGACTTCTAGTTTACCTTTCTTTTAACCATCTCTTAGCCACAGACAAGTGGTGCTGTATCACTAAAACAGGAATTGAAGTGTAATTTGCTTCATGAGTCCCTAAATCACGTCACACAAGTAAATATATATCATTATATAGGTATCAAACAATTTACCATTTCATATTTATTTACACAGTGAATTTCTACAGGACCAGAGAGAACCAGACAAGAAAGCTGAAAGACACTTTTGTAATCACTAGTTTGTGTGGGATATAGCTTCAAGAGCAGAGGATGTTCATTTTGGAGTTCTTAAGGAAACTAACCAAAACAACCTCTGACTAATCTGGGAAGCTTGTGGAAGACTGATAAAGAATAAACATGGAATCTTCCTTTCAAAAAACAAAAAAAAAAAAATGGAAAAATGAAGGTATGAGTGATATAGACCAATCAATCTCCAGAAATATTCTAAAATTAGCTATTTAGGAGGGACTATTTTCTTCATGGAAGACAATAGCACAATTAAAATATAGGTGTATATATCCGTGGGAACTAAGTCATATCAAATCAATACAACTCCCTTTTTTATCAGGTTGTGATAAGTAATTCAGAGGAAAATGGTAGATGGGATATATCTTTCATAAAGAATCTGGTATTTTCTAACATTGCTTTCTCAAGGGATATTGGAAAAGGGCAGTCCTGATGTGATGACTGTAATGGGAATGCACAGCTTGTTAAAAGATTCTCTCAAATACTAGGAAATTTCAAGTGGATATCTACAGGGACCAGTTCTACACTCAGCTCTTATATTATTTTCACTGGTATCTTGCACAATGAAATATAGAATACAGTTACATCACTTGGGGGTGACACCAAAACATAAGGGTTTGGCTGCAAGCACTTTGAGAGACACAACTGTAATTCAAAGGCATCTTGATAAATCGAGGAAATAGCTTGGTGTCAACAAGAGTAAAATCAATAGGTGCAGTCAGAAGCAGAGCAGTTACAAAGTCCAGAATACCTGCTAGGAGTTAGAGTCAAGTTATAAGCAGGGAATGGGATGGTGTTGCAAAAAAAGGACTTGTTTTGGGGTGTAGTAACAGAAATGTCACATTAGAAATGAGAGGTAACTGTATTGCTGTGATAAGCATGGCTGAGGCTTTAGCTGGTAAATCATTTTGGACACCACNTATAAAACATAGCATATGAGCAAGTTTGAATAAACCCTGCTTGATTGTCCCAGAACGTAAAAGACTTACAGGAAACACAGAACTTTCAAATACAACCCAGATATTTTTAAGTTGTGAATATTTGCACTCAGTCGCCTACAATGATGTCAAAAATAAATGTGCTTAACTTCTGAATTCTGTGTGCTCAGAAATTGTGGTGGTTTACACAGCAACATTTTGGTAAACTCCTTAACCTGCAATTTTAAGAACAGTTTAAATATGGTAAGGATGATTTAAGTGTTCTTAATTCTTCCTTCATGCAGGGAATTTGACTAAGTGCTCTCTTGAGATTCCTTCTGTCCTGTGTTTCTGTGATTTTAATTTATATGGGACTCTAAAAAATCTGGGTCATTCTATTAATTTTTTATACATCAAACAAAAATGTTAGAGAGGTGAATAACTCTATGAGCTAGGATACAAATATTTTTAAAAGCTCTCTTGCCATAATCAGCTAGTCTAAGAAATACCATCTCAAGATACATTATATAGTTCAACTGAAATTTTAAAAGGATCAAGGAAAGTATTGAAATACCTACTGTTATTTCTTAAAGTCCAGGTTTCAAGAATTGTATTTCAGTTGGATGCTGGGAAATAAGTTATTTTTTTCTCTTAATCAAAATCACTAGCAGTTGCCAGTTTTCTCTTTTTGCAAGTAATTTTTGCCTGGTAATGTTTTTTGAGTCTGAGTTGTGTGCTGTGGGTTCACTAGATGATATCTGCTCTAAATAAGAAGGTAGGACAATGGTGAATCCAACTTCACATCTCTCAGGAAAAGAAAATCCTACTTTCTCATTATACCTTTTACACTTCAGTGTGAAAGTCTCTATAGTCCTTAGAGGAGGCTTGACCTGGTTTTTGAGGGTTTCCTTTAGTCAAAAACACTTTTTTTGTTTCTTCTTGTCATCCTCCTGAGTAAGACTCAGGCCTCCTGCCTTCTACATAAGTACTGACACTGGAGTTGTTTCTGTTTGTTGTTGTGGAATTGGTTCTTTAAATTGTGAACACAGATGGGAAATCACATGGACAGGCTGCGTCTGTCTGGTTTGGGAGAGCTCTTGGAAACTGCACACAAGAATGAACCTGCCCATTGGCCCATCCATCTTTTCATAGTTACAGATAAGACTGTAGTGTTTGGTACTTGCACCCAAACTTTCTGCTGGTAGAAATCAGCATGAATTTTACATGAGGAAAGGTAATTTATACTTAATTAGGTCCAGGATCATTAGAAAAATGTTATCTGCCCTTACAGATATATAAATCACAGAAAGAAAAACTGAATTTGAATCCTTAAAACCACTCAGTGAAACAGTTATATCTGTATGTAGTCCTAGACTTCAGTTTAGGAATTACTACTTGGGATGATTAAAACATGCTAAAAAGCAGCTGCTATTGGGCTTTTTCAAGTCTGTATGCTTATTAAAACCAGAAAGCATGTGAAACAATGACACAATCCCTTAACTAACAGTTTATCTAGCATGAAGGAAAATACCATTATATCAGTCTTGATGAAACCTAATTGCAATTTGACTGTGATCACATTAACTGCTTTGTGCTCCTCAAGTTAAACATTAAAGGTGAATTCCTGAGTGCATTAATAAGCTTAATATCAGAGTCCTGTTGAAAAGAAATATTTTGTGAGTTGTGTTGATCAAACATAATTTTGATCACTTGTACTTGGTATTAGACCTGATTAAATTCTACAGAAGTCATCCTCCTGACAACAACCTTTTTTTCAGCTCACACTCAAAAAAAAAGAAATCCCTGGATCCCAACTGTGCCTGTAATGAAGGTGAATTGTGTTTAATGACTTAAAGAGTGCCATTTTGTTCTTAACAGTTTACATATTGCAAATTACCCTGTAAATATTCTGTTCCTAGATCAAATTAATTGTATAACAAGTTGTACTGAGAGGTAGTGAATTTTCTTTGCTGCTTTAGCTCCTTTAGTCTGGAAGCTTAAAATGGTTTTCTTTAAATTCTATGCAAAAGCTTTATTTTACCCCCATATGAGTACTTGAACACAGACATGGAATTCATGATGGATGCAGATGTTGCAACTCGATATTTAAAACAATAAGCTGTTATGACCTTTACTGGACTTTCTCTTTCTTGTCTCTGTTAATAAACCAGTGCACTCAAAATTGTTCAACTTCACATTTTATGCACATAACTCATTAATTTTAAGAGGCGCAAATCAAGATCAACTGTAATTACTGCAGGCTTACATGGAGGTGGAGGACCTTTATAGCTCTCTACAAGTACCTGAAAGAAGGTTGTAGCCAGGTGGGGGTCAGCCTCTTCCCCCAGCTAAAAAATGGCAAGACCAGAGGAAATGGCTTTGAGTTGCACCAGGAATTGGATAGACTGGATATTAAGAAAAAATTTCTACAAGGAAGGGCTTATCAAGCATTAAAACGGGCTGCTTGGGGAAGTCATCAAGGCACTGTACCTGGAAGTATTTAAAACACATGTAGATGTAGTGCTTAGAGATGTGGGTTAGTGGTGGACCTGGCAATGTTGGGTTAATGGTTGGATTCAATAATCTTCAAGGTCTTTTTCAATCCAAAAACTCCCATGATTCGATGATTTTGTCCTTGATAGTGGAGGTTATTTCCTCTTTTCCCTGTTACCCAAAAGACATTTTCCTGAAAGCCGTTACTGTCTGTCTGAGATGAACCAAGACTAAAAGCAGAGATGAAAACATAGTTGTGGTACTTAAATGATCTTTCAGAAAAAGCTCCAGGCCACTGATTTTGGATCAATATAAAACCACATAAGTCACTGATGACTAAAGCCAGTCTTCATGTTCAGCGATAGGGAGGTGAGCCAGGTTCATAGAGGACATGAAAATATTTCATTTGGAAAATATCCCCAGAAACCTCTACAATCTCCTACCTTACCAGCAATTTTTGTGTTCAGCTGGTGTTCTGATTTTCACTGTGCTGCTCCTGGAAGAGACCCATTTAATCGAGGGCTCTGTCAAACACAAGCCTTAAATGCTTTGGCTGAGCTGAAATGTACCAGTCTGCAGGTGCATAATGCAGTGCTGACCTGAGCTGCTGACCACATGAGGCTGGAGCTTCCAGTGCCACTTATTCCAAAGGAAGCTGGAGCAGGGAACTTGTGATTGATATATTGGCTAGAGTCTCACATCAGAAACTGGCTTTTAGAAAAGAATAAAGAAACTGCAAGCTCAGGTAGAACTGAGTAAGGCAGTAATGATCAAAACAAAAGTGGGACCGCTTACTTTGAGTAGTTTGTGGGCATCAAGCAACTGATCTAAGAGGGGACTCCTGAAAGTAAACAAACTTGTGGGGTGCATACAGAGTCACATCAATATAGCTCAATTATGCATTATTTTTGAAAACGTATTTTGGTTGTGGAATTCCGTACAGCAATTTGAACTTTCCTTATAGTGGTCTGAAATAAAAGCTGAAGTGTGAATGCCCAAGAATGTTGCAGGAGTAATAAAATACTGAAGGGCACTGTACCATTGTGGTGATGTGCCCATGGGAGCTTGCACTAGCTTTCCTAACCTGGCATTTAAACTTGCTTCCTCTGTTTGCTAAATAAGAGTGACATAACAGTAACATTTGGCTCCTTTGAAACGTCACTTTCAGTATTCAGATGGTGAAATGGGCTTCTGTCCTTGCCACCTTCCTTCTGTTTTAACCTGTGTAAACACTCATTGAGAGAAGAGAATGAAAAAAAATCAGAATGTACACATCTTATACAAGATACCATAAAGTATTTTCTACTTTAAAAATTTTTGTCCCACTTTTGCAGTCTGGCTCATTCCATTCGCATACCAGGGACGTGTTAAAATCATCTTTGCCCGGGGAACAGTCGGATGCCAGTGTAATACGTAGGATAAAATAGACTAAGAGAAAATTAATACTTCTGTCCTTACAGCAGAAGTATACTATTATGCTGGGTGTAAGGCATGGGCCAGATACTGAGTAAAATAATAAAAAAATAATAAAAAAAAAACAAACAAAACCACAAAAGATTGAATAACTTCTTGTTAAGTGAATATTGTCTATTTCATGCAATGAAAGGGAGAGAGTTCAGAAGAATCAATTGCATGTGATCACTTTTTAAGGATTTTATTATACCATATATCCACAAGAGGACCCCCAAAAAAGCTGCATAAACAAATTTAATTTTAATATTTTGTAGCTTTTAAAGTACTTGGCTTCACAACCTTGAGGATGCCCTTCTAAGGTATGCTTTGATATGTAATTTCAATTTTTCAGCTTCTGTGCTCATTTTGCATTTCTCCTACTCTCCAAAAGTGATCCAACCCCTTCTCCAAAATAGCTGTACTCATTGACTATAAAATGTGTATTTACATTGTATAAAAAGAGCCACACAAAGAATACAAAAGAGAAAGGGCTGTAACAGTAGGGCTGAGCTACAGCAGTAGTGAGGTAAAACAGATTGGCTTCATTGCAGGAGCTTTACTTTGCATGATGAGGTTCTGGTGGGAGAATATCTTTTTGCTTAGCCAGATGTTGTGAATTTGCCCTGCATGTGAGAAAGATGACACAGCTCATTTGCTCTCCAGGGCCCAGTAGTGTGAGGCAGGGAGCTGGAATACTTTTGTAACCACAACCTCAAAGGTAGGGGTTAATCCTAAACAGATTTCTGTGCCCCCCCTTTTTAAAATTGTGCTCATTTTCAGCACAAACCACAAAGTTTACTAAAATATATAAATATATAACTCTAATTGGCAACCACTCTCTGTAGAAGACGGAAGGCTGCTAGGGCTGTAAGTAATCCAATTTCCATCTATCTTACCAAACTGTTTGTATTGGTTGTTGCTTTATTTGGTGCCCAGTGATATATTTTGCTGTGAAACTTATTGTGGAATACTTTATGTTTTCACATGTCTTTTTTTCATTTGAAACATGAGAGAAATCAAGCTGAGTAAACTGAAAGGTGGAAGAAAGTCAAAGACTCTACAAATCTCATCTTGAACTGTTGCTGTGCCGTGAGCAGTTGTTGAGCTGTTGCTGTTTGCCCCCTGTGAGGTGGATGCACTTCACTGGGGGTAGATGAAAGATTTTTCTGCTAGAGGCAAAGGTCAGATGTGTAGATTTTTGTTGCGTACTTTTTTTTTTTGATTGTTACAGACATCAGTAGAAGCACAATGTGCTCTAGCAGTGTAGGACATGTGAAATGAGTGCTACTGCAAGTGAGAGAAAAAAAGCCTGTTGACCATAGATTTAGATAACACTGGCTAAAGTCTTAGTGAAAAAATAAATTAAATCCCTCTTATTTTCTTGTCGATCTCATACTTTTAATAATAATGTTATGAGTTGAAATATAGATATTAATAAAAGTGTGGGTCTATTACAGAGTCATATGGTACTAACCCTGATGGGGAGCTAATCTTGGGTCACCTCTTGGGGATATGTTTGCAAGAGTGGGCACCAGGATGGTACAGCTGTCCAGACCTTGATCCATAAGGACTGGTGGTGTAATAGAACGTCCAGAACACACAGAGCAAGGGATGCATCACTGCTACTGCATCTCCTGCTCACCTTAAACCTTACAATTGATAGCATGCAGACAAAAAGCTCTTTCCCATTGCTGGTGAACTTGCCATTGACCTCACTGTTTGCAGATATTGCGTGCAGTGTTCATGGGACAGTTCTGCTGCAGCTGTGCACATTGGTGCTTGTGTTAACTTGGCATCCATGCCCACCAGCTCAAACAGCTCTGCTGGGATGCAAGATGGATTTCACTTGTGTAGACTGTAATGTACAGAGACTTCGGTATTACATACAAGACCAACATTAATGTTGTGTGCCTTTGGATTTCAAGTATATTAGTGTCCATTTACTTCCATTTTAATTCCTCCTTTCTGAATTCATGAAGGTAGGGGTGTTTAGCAACCGATGCTCTTACAGGTTGGAAGTGGTGAACCATCAGACTTGTTACTTAGATCTGTCTATTTAGGCAGCACAGCTCTCTGTGCTGCCTGGACACTTGTCAGCAGCCTTAGTGCCTACTGCTGTGCATATAGGCTTTGTCATATGGCTTAAGGCCCCTGTGCCTTTCTCCAAATGTGTTCTGCTTCTCTCAGAGGATCTGGAGTGTGGCCCATTGTTTAAGGGGGTAAGGACAGTGTCAGTGATGCATTGAGGCCTGGGAGTTTATTGCTGCTGACTAATGCAGATGTTCTTTATGAAAGAATTTGGTTTCTTCTTAAAAGGAAAACAAAGTCATTCTTGCTGCATCCTGTGCTCACTGTGTGTGGCTTCCCTTTTTCATAAAATTGGTCTCCTTTCCTGCTCTGTAGCTGAGCCTCAGCCTTTGCTCCTCACCCTAGGTGATAATGAAGCATTGTTTCATTATTGCCCTTGTCATACAAGCAGGGAAGTGGAGATGCAGGGCTAGGGGCCACAAGGCCATTGATCTTCTTCAAAACTTGAAATTCCATGTGCTCAGGTTGGTGTTAACTCACCTGAGATGTGGCAGACCTGAAAGCTTTTATTTGCTTGTGACCTTTCCACTGCCCAGTAATACCAAGTAATGGAAAATCAGCTGCATTCTCACTGCCAGTAATAAATTTCTGCTCCTAAACAATCCAGACTATCTCCAGGAGCAAATAAAACATTCACCTCTAAGCTCTTCTCTGTCTGAACTGCAAGATTTTTGACTACATCCAGAGCTCTCTGAAACACCAGTTGATTTTTTTCTTTTTCTCTCCTTCCCAAAGACTTTAAGTGTCTTCCATGCACTTTATGAAAGAGAAAAACCATAATCAAAAGTAAGGGCTTTATTTTTAACCATAAAACTTGACTCTATTTTATGGGATCATGCTAAAACAGTTTTATGTGGGAGGTTGGGTGGGCTTTGGGTTTGGTTTTTTTTGGTTGTTGAGATTTGCTTGTTTGGGTTTTATGGTTTGGTTTTGGTTTTGTGAGAGAGGGGAGGGCTGGTTGTTTGTTTTTTTAAAGCAGGAATTGCTATTCCTAATCAATTTACACACAAAACCAGAATGACAATTGGAGAAATTCAGCTTTCCTTTTAACAGATATGAAAAACTAGTTTTACTACACATTAATTATTCAGTAATCCATGCTCTTCCACTCTTTGCCCCATTTACAGTTTTTATATTTTCCCTCTTCACTGGTTGCATAGGAATTTATATTATACTTATCTTTTCCTTGTTTTGTATTATTATGTTCTGCAACTGTGGATTGCTGCCTCACTGCCCCTTACATTTATGATTTTTAAAATGTATCCATCTCTCCAGCATTGTCTTCTGTGATTATTCCTGAGAAAGAGAAAGCAAATGGAAATAATCAGTGAGTTTCCCATTTCTTTATCTTCCATCTGTGTAACTGTGGTCTTAGCAAGGCTACTGTCCCATCTTCCCTGGCATGCTGTGCCCTCTAAGTTTAACTTTTGGATTAGCTGTGCCTCAAAAGGAAATAGGAATTCTCCTACCTGGAATCTGCTTTTAAAAAATGATGACAGCAACAAAACCAAAACCAACAGTTCTCATGCATTTAACATAATAAAAATGGCCTGCTCTTGCAGATGTTAGTTTTAAATTCTCTTCAGTTTCTTCTGGTTATTACAACTTTGTTCAGAAGGGAGATACATTGTGCTTCTGCCTCTGAAGTGATTCAGTAGCATATAAAAATCTGCAGTTTCTCAAGTTTCATATTTCAGTGTTGCAAGCAGGAGGGAACATTACTAAGCTTGCAAGGCAAAAGACCTTGTGAACATACTATTTAACAGCTAGTGCAGTTTTCTCAGATGATTAGAAATTAATACTTTTTTTCAAGAATACATGAAGTGAATGCCAAATAGAAAAATTGGTCAGATTCTGTACTGATTAGTCCTAACTATTCACTCTGTTGGTCTTTTCATTGCTCCCCTGGTTTTAAATGCACATGTTGGTTCCTTCTGCCTCGCTCTTTTATTTTTACGGCTTTTCTGTACAGATAGTGACTCTTTGTACAGACAACGGTACTGAGCCCTGTCTCAGAAGGCACAAATGAAGATTTTCTTGCCCTGCTTATTTTTTTGGTTAGGGCAGAGTGAAGTGATAAAACTTGCTGTGAAAACCAAAAAGCTGTGGAATTTTCATTGTCAGGTTGTGTGCTGGCACAAGACCATGGAAGAAAGACAGGCTTCTGAACATGTTCCTGATTTCAAGGAGGGGGTGGGAGTTAAGTGAAATATTATGTAGGTTGGAAGCTTCTGAGGGGACAGAACAAATTGTAGAGAGCAGTTACAATAATGAAAACTAGAGATATCTCCAGGTAAAAATAAAAAAGTGTACTTGATACCTAGGTCTTGAGAAAAGTAAGGCTAGTAGGAGTGAACAACAGCTTAAAGGTATATATTTATATGAAGGAAAGGTATTTGATCTTCATAATTAGAGACACAAAACATTAGTTAATTATAGCACAAAACTGGCATAGGATGCATTAACTGCCTTCAAGTATAAGAGTTGCTAAGTGTTCGTGGTTGTGATAGCATTGGGGCTCTGGTAGAGCTTCTGGCATGTACCTATTTGTGATGGCTGTGATTTGCTCTGAAACATCTTTGCTGGCCACTGCCATGCTGCAATTCCACTGACTCCATGATGGAGGAAAACATGTCATTGTTCCCAGTCAGAAATTGCTGCTCAGTTACTGGCAGGAACTGACTGACCAGTGAAGCAAGGTTCCTGACCACATCAGCTTTCAGCTAAAACTCATGAATGAAAATATCATTCTATAAAGAGATGCAGAGGATCGCATGTCACCTTCACATTTTGGTTGGAGTAGTACTATCAGTAGGCAGAGGTCTAGGTTATCATTTAGAAATCTGGTGGCAGAAACACATATTTTAATGAAGCAAGGCTTGTAGGGCTCCTATTTTGACATGAGAAGAGAATTTTAAAAAGGAACAGCCCTGCATATATAATATATCTGTGGGAACAGACTTTTGTCTACTGCAGCCATTCATCCCTAGCGGTGTTTCTTGAAGCCTTTCGCATTTATGTGCAGAACTGCAAAAGCACAGCATGTGGGAGAAAACGTTCATTTCCAAGACTTTAGATTTGCAGTTGATTAAGCACTGATCAAAATCATGTTGATCATGACTTAATGATCCCAGGCACTGATTGGGGGCATCACTGGATCTGGAGCTCACAGTCAGATGCAAGCAGCAGAGACCTTCCCCAGCAGGAGAGTGTAGATCTTGGAGAAAACTAAATGGAGGTGTTCTGTGCACTGGGATGGTGCTGACTGCCATGCCCAAAGCAGGGAGAAAGTCTGAGGACTCATTCTGCCTTCTTGCCACTCTTCTCTGGACTCACTGCCCAAAAGGGGCAGAAATAAGAAAATCACCAGAATTCTCAGAGGAAAGAGTGCAGTGCCATGAGAAAAGGAGTTTGTTGCTTACTCCTCCAACCCTGACAGCCCATGCCACACTGGCAGGAGCCTGACACATCTGCCCACTGGGGTGTATGCTTGTAGCTTTACTGGTGAGAGGATTCAGCTTGAGAACACCAGTCACACTTGCTAAGTAAGCCTGAGTGATTTTGTTTTGGGGCTAAATTAAAGTAAACTCAAGAATTACAAGAGGGAAGGAAAAATAAGTGTTCACAAAAAGAAACATTGAAGACCCATTATGTCCCTAGCCTCCTTCCACTAATGGATTTGAATCCTTAATGAAATAATATCACTCAAGAGAAGATGGATCAGGGGTGTGGAGGGCATGCAGCCCAGCACAAAGGGGTCACCTGGCCCATGCAACACCCTCTTGTTGCCACAGTGGAAAGGGCAATTGTGAGAGCAAAGTAAGGGTAAATAGTGGGTGTCACTGTCAAATGCTACCAGAAACCTGTCATCAGGGTGAGGGGCAGCATGTAAGAGGCAATTCAGAGTAAAATGGTGCAGGACTGTGTAGCTAGCCATACTGTGAGCTCGTGTGAGGGAACTTGATATCTGCAGGTGAAATGAGCTATTGGGGACTGACTTTCTGAAGTGGTCTGAATCCAAAACAAGGGTATCAACAAAACCCTGAATACTCTGAAATTTGAAATCCAGACCAAATCCTTTTGATGTGTCATCTCATTTTTCAGCTCCAGTTGTAATAAAGAGCAGCAGATAAAAAGTGGGAAGACCTTTGTTGGCTGCTCACATTGCTACAGAGGATCAGCTGCCAGTTAAATAGTGAGTGCTGAGCTGAGGCTGAAACTAGAAGGGATAAGATTATGAAAAGTGCTTCTAATAGGAATGGCAACTTTAAAAGGGAGCTTCCCATGCACACAGAGTGAAGGAAGTGCTAAGAATATACTAGAATAAGTCACATTTTGTGGAGTGTGCAGGTCCTTCAAGGACTCCTCACCTCGGGAGCTGACCTGAATAAATGCTGCAAACAAAACCAGTTCCTGGGATTCTGTGTCCTTCCTTTGCCTGTCTATGACTTTCCATCCAGTTCACTGGAAACAGTTCACTGTTTTTCCCTCACACAGATGATGGTGGCTCAGCTCCCTGGAGAAAGAGCTGATACCAGTTATCATTTTATCATTGAACACAGCTGCTCTGAATTTTAATGGGTAAGTCTTCTGCATCTGCAAGTAACATATGGCTAGCACAGAGCTGGAGCTTCGAGAGTTTCCTCCTGCTCACATCTCTTTCAGGTAACTGTGGAATGGAAGCCTGCCACTTCAGCAAAGGCATTTAAAGCAGACAAGCTGTGGGAAGATATACCGTGTAAACATGTTGTAGTTGATGTCAGGTATCCTAATGTGTGCTTATTATAATCTTTCTGACTTTGCATTTGTGTGCAGTAATATCCTCTAACATTCTGCTGTTAACAGATTAAGTGCTTCCAGGGTGGCACAATAGATAACACATATATCGATCTGTAGTTAGCAGGAAAGGTCTTTGCTCAAGCAGGAAAGCTCATCTAAACCTGCAGCTTCCTCAGAAGGGAAGCTTCATAACCACGGGGTGCATTTTGGCTGCAGCAACCAGAGGTGTAGCAACTTGACAGTCTCAGAGGCAGCTAAAAATAATGCACCTCAAAATGTTATTTATGTGATCTTGCCACTCAGACACTTCCCCCAGGGCTGCTGCCCACATACCTGTGCCCCCTGCCCTCCTTGGACATGGCTGTTCTTTTTAGAGTGTATTTGCCATTTCAATCGCATCTCTCTGCTATTGCATAAAAGCAGGCATTGAATTTTCTTGCTGTCATGGAACAGGAGATCACAACATCTTATGCAGCTGGAGCCAGTACCTCAGATACTTGAAAACAGCTACTCATTGCCTTTAGCTGCATCACGTATGCAGCTCTGCTTCCAAGAACTGCAGTCACAAGAGACAGAGGGAAAAATGATTGTTGTTGTTTGGGGCAGGGAGAGAGGGGTGGTTTCTCTAAACTTTGAGCAGTTACAGTATATGTTCCTTATCCCATTTATTAGAAACTGCAAATGAGAGACTTGTCTAGCAAGCAAAATCTGCATGGATGCACCCCATGTAGGTGGAATAAGATAATAGTCAGGCTGACACACTGCATTGCCCTGGCATAATGACACATGGTTATAGCTAGTGTGTATCTCTCTCAGCTGTATCTGCTCTGAGGCATAAAGAGGATAAGTGACTTGTACAAGGCCATTCAGCAGATCATTCATGAAGCAAAAAGTGCAGAGGTCTTAAAAACAAATTATCAGTCAGGAGGGAAAATTGTTACTCTGAGAACTCTCTCATTTTTTTAATTGTTGTGGGTTTTTTCTAATTTGAAATGATAAACTGTGTATTTCAAAGACGTGATTATATCCTCTTTTCCCACCTGACCTCTGAAGACAGTTTATACTATGGAATAACATTAGTTTTCATAATGTTAGACTTGAAGAATTACTAAGTAACCGTCAAATAAAACAAATCAAAACAAAACATTCCTACAGTGTGGGAAAAAAACAAAATTCTCCGATTTTTTTTAGTGGCAAACTACTTGCTGAAGAAACTAACTTTTCAAAGAGATACATTTACCATGACTGCCTGACAGCGTGTCATGGTATTTCCCTACAATAGCATGGCAGGGAAATATTGCCTTGTGGTGTAGATTCACAGTGTAGCAGTACAGGTATGAACATGATCTTTTCTGAATCAGAATTAAGTGATGTGGCTTTTCAGTGGCTTTTTTTCTTTTAAACTGAATTGACACCCTCTAATTCTCTTATTTTTTTCATGTGCTTTGCTGCCTAACAACTGAGCAGTAGGAGTGGCATTTAGTAGGAATTGTGAAAGGCAAACTGTAATTTCTAGAATACTGGAAAAGAAACCTACACAGTTGTCAACTGTGAGCCATAGCACATTTAAACCCATGACTGCATCCATAAGTAAGAGGGGGATGAAATAAAAGCAAACAAGTTTTTGCTGTACTGAAACAGTTAGAAATACCAATATAACTACATTGAGTAAAACAACAGGAACTAACTGTGGCCTCCTGGCCTGGAAAAAGTTGCACCAGTGAATACAAATGCAGGAAAGAATGACAGAGTCTATCGTAGTTCTACTGGTATTTGCAGTAATGGCACCACTGATCCAGGAAAGGATTCTTAGAGTGCACTGAGCACACAGAGTTAATATCAGTTGAACAAGAGGAGTGGGTGTATTGTTTCCCCCAAGATCTTATGCCATGGACCACACGGTATCTGTATAAACTGCAGCATGTGCATGTTGGGAAGGGTGAGATGGAGCTGAAACAAGGTGGGACTTCCAAAGGGAAGGGGTAGCAGACAGCTGACGAGGGAAGGGTGCACCTCCACCTATTCCTTTCCCCCGGCAGGGGAAAAAGCACTGCACCACTTCAGTAAATGTAGAAATCTGCAGTCACTCCACCCTGCACTGCTCGTTCCACCAGTACCAGGGAACTCCAGAAGGCATTTTGCTGTCTGTGGAGCTGTGCTTTTGCTGCTGCTCCTGGGCATGCATTTTTACACTCCCACCATGAGGTATTCCAATGTCCCCTGGTCTGTGTGACTCTCCTGAAAAATTCATAGGACTAGTGTACTGGTATAATCAGTGATTTCTTTACAACGCATCTTTTAAGTCCAGTGCTGGGGCTTTTTTCTCTGTACATTTGGAAATATCTGTGGTTCCCCACCTGCCTTTGACCTGGTTAAGCACTGCGTCATCCCTCCCCTGTAAGCTGAGTGAGGTTCCTTACTGGAACAAGCTGTGTCTCTAAGCAGGATGAATCTCAACTCTTAGCTGACATAAATCACCACTGCTCGCTTTTCTTCAGTGAAGCAACTGATTTGCTGTTGCTGAGTTTCTGCCCTGATGTCTCTTCAGGATGCAAACAGCAGTGAGCTCATCAGTTAGGAGTGGCCAGTTTTCAATACAAAAAGCTACTATAGTTCACACACAAAAATTGTCAGGGTAGAAGAGAAAAACCTTACAGGTGGGGGAATTTGCCCCACACTGATTTTTTTTTTTCTTCTTTCTTTTATGAAGAGAAAGAGAAGCTTTGTTTTTAGTACTGCTACCATGCAGGAATTCAAAGATTAATACAGTATTTTGGCATAAGATGCATTTGCATCAACATTTGTAGGCACTAGCACATGACATGATACCAGTTAGAAACAGGACAACACAAGTTGTTAACCTGTCCTACCAACCACATTTTCATTTGAAGCAATGGCAGCTGGTTAGCACAAGCAGATTGCATGAAAAATAATTGAAACAAGAGCCTTAGCTTTCCTTGGATGACAAGCAGAGGAGGCAGTGACATCGATTGCCCAGCACTGCAGCGTGACATCGCCTTCCTGAAAGGTCTGATCCTGCCTGTGGAGTCTGTGCTGGTACAGCTCGGGGAACAGACAGGCTTATAATAAATAGAAACTGTTTCCCAGACCCCAGCAGTGCCATTTCAGGCTCGAGCAATTAGCCCAGAGAGTGCTCCTGACCCAAGCATGCCTTGTAAATGGAGAAGGGAAGCATTCCGTGTGCACACCCTGTGTGTCTCTCCCTGTGACCCTGTTCATCAACCATAACTAAAGACAGTGTCTTGAGCCCCAAATAGGTACTCCTGTGCTCTCAGCTTCCATCTTCACTTCCTCAGCTACTTTCATGCTACAGAGCCCTCCCTCCCTGCCCTTCCCTGGGGTCACAATTCTGACTATTGCTTTCTTTTGCATCTGTGTTTT
Organism: Drymodes brunneopygia; assembly: GCA_013400955.1. Taxonomy (NCBI): domain Eukaryota; kingdom Metazoa; phylum Chordata; class Aves; order Passeriformes; family Petroicidae; genus Drymodes; species Drymodes brunneopygia. The sequence goes on from VZTZ01043944.1 coordinate 56,375, forward strand.
TTCTTGTTTCTCTCAAGCATCATACAAATACAATTGTAAAAATTCAGTTTTTGAAAGTTTTTTAAAATGGCCTTACCACAGCATCTGTTATCATGTATGAGCACTGCCTCTATTTCTAACCCTCTTACTTATTGAAAGATCTTGAGTTTCCCTCCTCCTTAGAAAGGGATGGCAGAGCTTATCTGCCAGATGTAATGACCTATATATGTTCAAGTTTTGTCAGGGTAGCTTTTTCAAGGCTATGTTTGTCCATCCTGTTGTTAAGGCCTACAGCAGACTATGAAGAATGTCTGTGTCTCATCAGGATGTGCTTTGACACCTTAACCAAGATGATCCAATGATAGGTGCTATCAAAATGGGACTCAGCTAATGGTTAGTACATTGCATTCCTTGCGCTTTGCTGCAGCACCGGCGCTTGGCTCAAGTGGTGGAGGGAGGAAATCTGGCAGAAACATTGTCAAGTTTTTGTTTGTTCATTTGGTAGCGTGAGTTTTCTGCCAGTGTGGTGCTCTGAGCAGGTTCAGTTTGGGGTTAGAGAAGTGCAGGGTTTGGCCTAGACGTCCATGCCAGGGGCGGGGAGCAGGGCGAGGCTCCTTGCTAGTCTGGTTTGATTGCACGCTGGCACACTGCTGCCACGCCGCTCCCCCGGGCCCTGGCAGCGGCTGTGCCCATCCCCGAGCCGGGGCTGTGCAGCGTCAGCTTGTCCTGGCACAGACCGGGCAGGAATGGGGCAGGAGCCCCGCAGCTCCCTCAGCCTGTCCCGGCACAGATGGGGCAGGAATGGGGCAGGAGCTCCGCAGCTCCGCAGCTCCGTGCCCGCCTGCCCCGGCCGTGCTGCCCCCGCCGCCTGGGACGGCTCAGAGAACGCGTAACAGCCCAGCGTCCGGGCCGGGACTCGCGTTTTAACAAGAAAAAACACTTATGAGGAGTTTGTTATGCCAATATGAAAGTGTTTTCTTCTGAATATGAGGGTTTAAGGGAGTCCCACCCAGCAGAGGATTCCTGTTTCATCAGGTGCTGGAAGGCTGCTAGTGGAAGTGCAGGCATGTCTGTCTCTGGTGTGGGGCCACAGCGCTCACGTATGCAAATACATCCAACACAAACACGCTGGAAATCCACTCTGACTCACAATGTGTGGTGCCTTTGAACTCAATTGCCTTGTAATTTCTGGCAAACGGAGGGAAGATGACCGGACAAAAGAAGTCAAAGGCAGACTTTGTCTTTGCTTTCCACTAACCCATTTCTCCCTCATCATCTGCCAAAAGTAAACCTTTAATTTTCAATAGAAAAATAAATCTACCAAGAATTTATATACAGAGAATTGTTTTTAAAATTGATTTTAGTTTAAGGAAAACACAGCCTTATTGCAGTCATGTTTTTAAGCTATATTAGCAGGAGAAATTAGATCTTTAAGAGTTGAGGCAGGGGATGAAATACAGGCAAAGAGCAGAAAGGGCTTATTCCTGTTGAAGTACGCCTTCACGCTGTCTTCCAAATATCAGGATGAATTCATAGCCAACTGTAGCAGATTGCTTTCACTTGTGCTCTGCTGGTGGATGAGCAATGCTAGCCCTGGAATAAGGCATATTGTCATGTTTCGCTGCTTAACTGGCTCTTCTTAGACTTGAGAAATCTCATGCAGATAGAACCAGCCTAGGATAAACCTTTCCCTTTCCTTATACAGGCTTGGAGCTGGAACAAACTGAGATGTCCCATCACATTCTGTGTGGCATGGCACCCAGCTCTGCTGTGGTCTTCTCCTCCACAGTGTGGGCACTGTCACTGCTCCACTTGTAACAGGTGTGGTAACCATTACCCCTTTAGATGGGCCTGCTCTGGGGAAATTTTTGTGTGCCTTTTAAAGGCAGCAGTGCTTCAGGAGTCAGTTCTGCGGGCTGGCTATTACTTTGAATAAGGAATATTTCCTATGGGATAATACCAAAAAAGTTTTTCTTTCACTTTACAGTCATGAAGAATTTCAGTATTCAGAAGCATTTTCCTTCTTTGCATATTCATAGCGAACAAGTTCAGGAAACTGGTTCATGGAAAAAACCACATTTTCTCTTGCTAACTATGAGCCAGATTGCACAGTAAAGTGAACTGAGAAAATCAGCCACAGAAATGATCGTTCTGGCACGAGAAAGGGGTAACACAGGGGCAGAAATGAACAGCTAAGGGCAGCAATTATATAAACCAGCACAACTATCAAAACATTACTGAGTGAATAAAAATCCCATAGTACAAATGGAGCAGGATGCAAAACTGACCAAAAAAAGATTCCCTAAAAGTAAGGCTCACTCCATTTAGCTTTATGCTCTTGGCATAGCTAATGTGGTTTGAGGCATCAGAAATGAACCCCCATCATCTTGTCTCTGGTTTTCTGCATCAGCCCCTCACCTCCCCAGCTTCCCTCAAAACAAACAAGTCTCTAATTCAGAGAGCTGGTGTGACCACCCCAAGGGAGAGTTCCTGGCAGCAGTTGTGGGATGCCACTCACAGCACCACTGTCCTCACCAGAGCGTGAGATGTGACTTTGTCTCCGTGAGCAGATGTGTTCCTCTGAAAACCATCTGAAACATTTGGCTGGTAGAGAGGCTGAGCAAAGCAACATAGATTTGTGGTACAGATATGGACTAAATACACTGTAAAGGAGACTGTGCTGGGGGTTATCTAGCAAGCAAAAGTTATACTGAGGATAAAAAGAGTTCTTTTTCATTCATATTCAGTCTAATAGATTATGTATGTTTATTTCTTTATCTTCAAGATTTAACTGCACAGTCTGATGACACTGTGGCTCTGCTTCTTTTGCAAAGCTGATTTTCTCAGCTCATACCCAGTACTGCTACTCAAGGAGCTCCTCATCATAATTTTTCAGGATAATATTTTCTTCTCTTCAGCCAGATGAGCAGCCTTTATTGTTTTACATCTAATTACCTGCTAAACAGTCACATAGTTCTGAATCAAATGCATATGAATCATAGGCAGGTTTTATTTTGTTTTTTTGAATCTGAAAGACAGAAGCTTATGAGAAAACAAATATAGTCTTTCAAGTTTTTTAATCAGCAGAAATTTCAGAGTAAAAACCAAAGTAGAACCATGATGATGTTGGTTTCACTGTGATAGGTAAATATACATGTAACTAAATTTAGTCCCAAATTACTTGAAGACAATGACTGTGTTGTTCTGCAAGTAGAATGTCTTATCTTTTCTGTTTATGTGATGGGAAATTAACCACCTGTGTAAAGTAGTGTGACTAACTTTTCCAGACAGTGGTGTATCTGTTTTCTCTTGAAGGCTTTTTTCGTGCTTTTCTTGCTAAACTGTTCAAGCCTGCACTGAGGACTCAGCTTAGCTTTGAGGGACAGGCTCAAACACTATTGTTCAGGAATATCTTGTAGAACATAACTTGATAGTGCATAACAATACTATGTTGTAATGCTCTGCAACTTTTAGCAACCGAACAGTATTTTCTCATATTTTATGAACATTTCCAATTCAGCAATTCTACAAAGAAATAAAACTGCTACAACTTTTGTTGCAACAACAGAGGTCTCTTATTACAAGTGTTCCAGGCTCAGTTTTTTTAAATATTTAAAAAGACGGATAAGGGACTTAATTTGGTGTTGAGGGTTTTTTTGTTTGTTTGTTTCAATGCTGCTTCAAGATGACTCAGTTTTGGAAGTCTTTTGAAATACTGTGCATCATAATTGTCTCTGCCTTTTCTGGTTCTTATATATTAATCTTACTTTGTGTATCAACTGCAAGACACCAGACATTGTTTTGTCACTTTCTTGTCTTCTGAAATCTGCTTTTGATTTCAACACTTTGCACTAGAAGTAACAATTTTATACATCCATCCTATAAATGCTGGGATCTTGCCAACACTGGGAATTTCTACATTCGCCACACCCTTTCCTGTTCTGTTTAACCCAGCTAATCTCATTTTCAGAGCTGTTCAGGGTGAGTGTAAAAGAAGATTGCCACTTCTATTGCCATAAACTATAGCAAAGAGCTGTGAGAAAGAAGCAGAGTTGAGTTTCAAGATCCCCTTGTAGATTCAAAGGCTTGACCCTGAATCTTTTAACAGTTTCATTAAGACATTTATATTAGGAATGCTCTTTCTAAGGCAAGGTCTGATAGAGATGATTAGAAAAAGTCTGAATAAGTCTATTCAGACTAAAGGCTTTCCTTATGCACTGAACCAGGTTTTCTCTTTTGAAATGTGCAGTAACATTTACAAATTATAGAATATTACAATGGCAAGATTTCTTCAGGTATGTCATACAGATGGTTAAAAGCATGTAAAATATAAGACACTAATTCTTCTGCTTCAGCAAATGAATTTAGCTATAATCTCTATATTACCTGTTTCATTGAGGCCTGAAAAGCACTGCATCGTTTATAGATGGTTGGTTTATAGATGAAAAATTTTTGGAAAATCATATCTATAAAGGAAATGTGCAATCTGTGTTACAAAACTTTTTTTAGCCATACTAGTTGAATTGAGTAATGTGTTGTGTCTTATTACTTTACCTGGAACACACATGCATGTAATAAAAATGCATTTGCTCCAGCTTTTCCAAAGAAGAAATACATTGGATTTCACAGGTCAGATGACTGCATAAGCAACCAAGCATAGTATTCTTTTAAAATAACATTACATTATTAAATGATTTTCTGTTGAAAATCTTCTCTAACCTGTACACACCTTTCCAAAGAACTCCCTTTAACTAACTATTCTGCAGCATATTCGGGTGAGAGAAAGCAGACAAAGGAGAACTAAGATTTCTTTTGGCAGCCTGTCTTGAAGTTGTCATCTGGAGGGTTTTACTAGCCTAAAGGAAATCTCTGTTCTTTGACAAACCTTTTCCTGGATAAGCAAAACTCCAGTGATCCTTTCTCATCAGATTTTTTCAGATCTTGAAATTCTTGAATCCACTGTACTAGGTCTAGACCACTGCATGTTTATTAGGCACTATTGATTCTGAAAGAGACAAATTATCCCTGGCCCTGACATTCAGCCTTCTGTTAGCAGTGCTTTGCCTCTCTTTTGCAAAGAACTTGTTAATTCAATTAAAATGTGTCATACTTGTGTAACATGCTTACCTAGCTAGTTACTGATTCTAAGGCTGCTAAACTTAGTTTATTTTGTCAAGCCGTTTCTGAACTTTTCCCTCTTAGGAGGAAATATTAGTTGATAATGTTTAATTTTATGTAACGAAATTATCTGCTAGGGCAAGGTTAATGACCAGCTTGGCTTGACTTGGCCATGAAGGGAAAAGCAGAACTGTTACAGCTTTGAAAAACAAGTTCATTGATAAACAAGTTCAGCAGTGTATTACAGAATGGGTCAGGTTGGAAGGGACCACAGGGGGTGAGTCTGGTCCCACCTCCCTGCTCAGGCAGGGCCATCCCAGAGCACACAGCACAGGATTGTGTCCAGACAGTTCTTGAATATCTCCAGTGAGGGAGACTCCACAGCCTCTCTGGACACCCTGTTCCCATGTGTGATCACTGCACAGTAAAGAAATTCTTCCTCATGCCCAGGTGGAGTTTCCTGTCCATCAGTTTCTGCCCATTTCCTCTTCTCCAATTGCTTGACACCGCTGAGCACAGTTCTGCTCCTTCCTTTGACACCTCCCTTCAGCTACTTAGAGACATCTGGAATAATGGGAAACCACTAAGACTAACCTAGCTGATGGTAATAACACTTCCCAGCCTCTAAATCAGTGAATGCCTAAGAGCTATATTCCTCTTACAGACCAGTAGCTCTAACCAGTATAAGATCAGGAGGCCAGTAGTAATGTGTTAGAATTGGTTTCTAACTGCTGCATGCAGTCACTTGACCTTGCTTTAATTTATTTGTGCCTCAGTATGTCCACTTTCCCCTTAGTAGCATGAAGGAAATAATTCCTTTTCCTGTAGTTTTGCCTGACTGCCCTACTTAGACTGTAAAGTCTTTGGAACAACTGCTGTCTGATCTAATGTGCATGTACAGAGCAGAGCACAATGAAGTCCTGATCTCAGCAGGAGCCCCATCTGCTACTGCTGAGATAAATGATCTTTTCAGTACTGGTTGTTTTTTAATCTCTTTAAATTACCATAAATACATTTTTAAAGCCATATGCTTTCATTCTATATCCCACTCCACTGAAGAAATCTGGGTTTCTGTGGAAATGTAATTATGTAACCATATAATTAAAGACTACATCATACCCTGTACATGCAAGAGGGCTGAGTTGAGGTCAAGTGCCAGACTGATCTGCCACTTTGTGCATTTCAAGTACCTAAACTTACTTTACGAAGGTTATTTTAAATATACTTCTGTGTATGCAATTCTGTACTTTTCCAAAGAGAGAGTATTCTATTGAGTTGCAATTATTTCTATTAAACTGAAATTGGTTTGCAGTGGAAGAAACCGTGATTCTGAAGAGACCTATTAGTTTCTGGTATTGTGGTCTAGTGTTGAATGCTCACTGAGGAAATCCAAAGGAAATTTCTCATTTTGTTGGAGGGGTGGGAGACAGAGAACTACATCACAGCAGGAGTACAGCCCACAGGTTCAGCTGTGTCAGAGTGGACAGAGGCGAGCAGAAGCTCTGGGAGTGAGGAGACATTCTGTATTTCTCACCCTATTCCTCTCTGCTGCATCAGTGTCCATGTGTTCCCAGTTTAGAATGTGGCACTGCTGATGCTTTGGCATGAGCCTAACATTGCAATGTTTGTTAGGGCTTTGGCTGAACACACAAAATTTCTAGAATATTACAGATGCTTTAAAGGAAGTGGTAAAGTTCAGAAGTTAATAACTTACACAAACTGAAAAAACCCGAATATATAGGCTGAGCAAAGAGCCTGTCTCTAATCATAGGTATTTTGTCACTGTCAACTTTCAGTGTTAAGTGGTGGAAGTGTTGCAGCCTTTCAAATAATACCACAGGTTTCTTTAACAACAGAAATTATTATTCTGCCTGGATGTTGGGACTGTTGCCATTTCTTTGTAAGAGCATCTGGGGGATAAGGGTCTCTGTCTCTTGACAGATCTTCCTCTTTCATGCTCTGAAGAACAAGGGTAATTCCTGTGTTACCTGAGCACTCAAATTTGACTTGTTATAAGCTGCTGTGGGGGGCTCATGTTCAGAAGATTGGGTGGATTCCTTGCATCCTGCAGTATGTGTTTGCTTAACCCAGAGACTCAGACCACTGATAATTATTTCGGTATTCTTTTTTTTGTCTCTTTCTGAACAGAGAAGGTGTTTATACCTAGAGCCTTTTTACTTTTGTGCAATTCAAAACACCACCATGACATGGTGGTGTTTTAAGAGCTGTGATTTTTTGTAGTTCTGCAGGGTTGTTGTGGGCTTCATGGTGGTGGTGGTTTGGTTTTGGGGTTATTTAACTTCAGGAGACATTAGAGATTTACATAAAAATCTTTCCTTCTTCAAGAAATCCAGCTAACAAAGAATGCTTGTAAGCACCAGGTGCAAAAAAAAAGGTAATTGTCTGTAATTGTGAGATTCTTGCTAACACAATATGTCGCTCAGTTGGATATGTACACAGCATCCATTGCTGCCGATGGAAGTTACACAAACAAATTGAGGCTACAATAGGGATATTTATGTTTAGCTTCATTTACATGAAATGTATTGATTTTTTTCTTTGGTAGGGGACTGTTTTTTAAACAAAATCAAACATTTACATGTATAAAATATAACATCCATAATTTTTCACAAGTTGTTAAAGTCCAATTAGGTTTCTGCAATCTGTACTTACTTGATAGGAAGATAATTTGCCGTTACCAAAGAAAATACATTTGGAGTATTTCATATGTAAATTAATTTACTACATGGAAGAATTTAAAAAGGCTTTGGAAGTTGATGCTTTTGCTAACATCAACATTTGCTTATCTTTGAATGGCTTTTCATAATAACAGAATCTTTGTCACTCCCTTTTGGCCTTCCACCCAGTCTCAAGGTACTTCACAAACACAAAGATGCACAGTTCGATCTCATCCGCACATTACAGATGGAGCACAGATAAATCTCTGCCTGTGGTCTGATTTAAATTGCATGTTGGCTTCAGCTTCCAGTGATGGTGGCCAGCTGGCTCTTTTTGAAATAACCAGTGTAAACTTCCCGAGAAGCTTTGCCTTACACTTCCTGAGCTGCTCTCACTTTCCAGCAAAGACAGGTTCTGCTGGCACACAAAGGGTGCTCCCCTGCTTGTGCTGAGGCTTCACACCTGCTGGGTGCCTCGCCTGCTGCCTGTTCAACCCTCACATGAAACTTAACCACCCATGCAAAGAAGATACCCAGTGATGTGATGCGTGGAGGCTCCAGCATCCTTCAGCTGAGCAGGATGTCTCCTGCCTTGAGCAGTCAGATAGGCCAACTCAAACTATCTGCTCCTCTGTGAAAACTGCTTATTCTGTCATGCTCGTTGTTAGTTCCCCTTCGGATGACAAAAATCCAGATTTTTTCTTAATTTTCAAGCACCCATTAAGGACAGAAAAAATGAGATTCTCATGATGGGTGAATGAACCCGTTAGCTCTGATCTCATTACTTTGAATGGTGTCTCAGATGCGTTTAAAATTAGCCTACTAAAGGAGGTATGACCTTAAAGGAAGAAAGAATTTAGATCTGCTTTTTATTCTGAAACAGGTTCCTCTCCAAATACTTCTTCCAAATTATAAATATTGTTTTGTTGATGTGTTTTGTCTTGCAAGAGGGCAAATTACTTTATTTAATGTGATTAAAACCTATTTCACACTATTTTATAGTTATACCTATGAAAATGAATGTCCATTTATTTTTTATGCTCATCTCTAGATAATAAGAAGAGCAGGAACATGGGCTGGAGTTACTGAGCTGACAAACTGTACCAAAACAGTAGAACTTAAAAGAAACAAAATATTCTTTCCCCATTGTTGTTTCAGAGACAAGTCAACAAAGCATTTGTCAGAATTAGCACATAATTATAAGATCAACTAATTAAAATTCAGTTAGGTGCTTTCAGGTGGCTTTAATAACATTCCTGCTCACACCTCCTGGTTATTGAGAATTAACAAATCAAGGACAGGACAATAACTTATATCTCCAACTTAACTGGAACTTTCCATAAATCATTTTACTGACCATGTAGTAAAGTGATTCTTTTAAATCTTTGAAGACTAACTAGAACTTGGCCTGTTTGTTGTAACTAGTGATCCTCTTGCAGTATCCTTCACTAGCAACTGCTGTCTCTTTCTAGTTTCTCTGCTAGTCATTTAATTTTTTCATTTGCTGTTGTCAGTTCCTTTCAACATATTCTGGACAAAGGGAGAAAAGCCTATTCTGACATATGGGATAGTTGCTGGAAGTTATCCAGGGAAGTCTTCCAGATTTGAAGGGGTAGGAGGGGGGAGCAATGAGCTATACCCCATAAGGGATTTCTTGTGCTCCCTGGGAAAAGTCAGAGCAGAAGCAGTAACAGGTGATTTCTGGGCTCTGCCAGTCTTTGTCAGTGTCTCAAATGAAAGTATTGTCAGTATGAAGTGAAGGCGGAGGTGAGGAACAGAACAATCACAGGAAATACGCCCGTGGCTGTGTTACCTCAGGCTGTGATCTTGTCTGGCCCATGTGCTGTGTCAGGTCGGGACATCAGCGGCTGGATTGGGGCCACCCGGGAGCTGGTGGCCAGGCTGGAGCACGGAGCAGCCGTCCTTCCCTGCATCTGTGTCAGATCAATGTCACCAGGCATCACTCTGTGTGGGGCAGCTTTCCTGGTGGGGTTTGTGCGCGCTCGGGTGGCGTGCTGTCCTCTTTGTGAGCACCACACAGGGCACACGAGGGAGACACTGTGGAAAAGGAGGGGAAACCACAGGGAATTTGTGCATTATCTCTTCATAACCTCATGAGGTACCACCAGTAAGTGCAATGGGAAATAGTAATCCAGGCTCTGGCTTCTCTTCTGGTTGCTAACAACTGGTTTGCATTGTAAAATGCTAGAGGCAGTGGGTGCAAACCACCAGGGATTGAATACAGGGCTTCATTGAAATTGGACAGTCAGTTTTAGTTATGTTATTGTTTGAAGAAGGGGCTAAAACATCTGGAAATTGACAGAATACTAATTTTTATTCTTCTCACAAAAAAAAAAGAAATTACCAAATTATTTAAATCATCATGGTACAAATTCAATTCTAGATTGTGAACTGGCTAAGCAAGTTGAAGTCTGAAGCACTGGTTATATTCACCTTTCATGTACAGCTGAAGAAAATCTAACACTTCCACAGATATCCCAGGTAGCATCCTTACCATTCTGCACCAGCAAATAACCATCCCACAGCCCCCATTCACTTCTTCCATGCATTTCAATATATTTAAGTTGTCATCTTTGCACGTGTTCACATGGCATTCCTGATAAACTGGACAGGATACTAGAAAGGAGTAGAGAGAAATTAAGGAAAAAATACAGCTCCCCTCAGACAGACTGCACAGGTTTCTTTATTAGACTGATTTCTGTGTCCATGCAGACCTCCATGAACCCAGAATTCACAGTGTGAATTGACAGATCATTCATCTGGCTCAGGCTGCATGTTCCCAGAGACAGGACAGAGGCAGTGGGGACAAACTGACACGTGTGAAGCTCCATCTGAACACAAAAGAGCATTAACTGTGGAGGTGGTCGAACACTGGAGTAAGCTGGACAGAGGGATTGTGAGGTCTCCACCTGTGGAGATACTCAAAACCTGACAACAGTGCACTGGGCAACCAGTCCTAGTTGGTCCTGCTGGATCGGGGTGCTGAACTAGATGATCTCCTGAGGCCCCTGCCAACCCCAACCATTCTGTGTTCTTGTGTCATCTCAAAGATTCATGACTGAAAGCTGAGGCTTCTTTCATTTTGCACACACATACACACCTCTGTGCAACATCAAAACCACAACTCCAGCTCCCACCACTGGCCATTTACTGGGTGCTGCTCATTCCAGCAGCCTCAGCAGTCTCTCATTTTGCCATTTTTCACTGGCCTCACCAGACATTCCAGGATGCAGAGGGGCATTGTCACACAATGGTCTGTCAAGAACACCACTAAGAATTCTGAGCTCAGCTGTTGGTAAGAATTGTCCCCAAGCCCTGGTGGGACTGCACTGTGGAGATGTCTGGCCCAGTGAATAATGTGGCCCTGAAGATGGGGGTTCAGCACAGGAGGGGGCAATGTGGGTGCTTGGGAGCTCTTGCTGCTAGTGGCTCACTCTTCTGTAGGCACTGAGGATAGAGAAGTTTGCTGCCTTCTTAAATGATGATCATTTCAGTGCTCTGGCTGGTATTATTCATTGTGCTGGTGTAATCCATGTATGGCAAATTGTAGCATGTGGCAGATATGACTCTCCAGAGCTGGGAGAGGTGGCCCTGTGGTATTGAACAAAATTTATCCTGGAACAATGTCTGCCATGTCACAGTCACCATTTCTTAATTCAGGGCCAGAAACCTCAGAGTGCTGTGCCCTTGTTTGTTAAAGCCTCTTCCAAACAGACAAAGCCTGGCATGCTTCCCCTGTTCCCTCTGGCACAGTGCTCCACCCCATCAGCATTCTCAGTGCACAGCTGCTGAAGGGTTATTTTCTCTGGGAGGTGGTTGTTTGGGGGGATGTTCATGTACACACACACACACATGCACAGAAGGATGCGTTCTCCTAGAGAAGAAACAACTTTGTCAGCAAATTATCTCATCTTATTTCAGCTATTATAATCCTCTTCAAGCCTCAACAAAGCACCCACACATGTTTGATCAAGTCACTATTAAAGAGAAATATTGTGCTATTCTTGCCAACTGGACCACCTACACCTTGGTATCACTATAATTATTGTCAAATATTATTGTTACAAGAGGGCACAAACTGTGTAGATCTTTCTTTAATATGACAGTGGCCAATTTAATGGAACATTACTGATTAGCACAGCCAGTGCAGAATATGCTAGCATACCTTTTACAAAACTTTATGTTACAGTTGAATGGATTACAGAGCACCTCTTGAATGCCTAGTGGCTGGCGTTGTGCCAGAGCCTTTAAAAAAATTGAAAATGCAGCCTGCTTTCTCCTTTTTCATAAAGAAATCTGAAAGCAGAAGCACTGACCTTGGCAAGCTTCTTGCACTAAGTTTTCCAGTAGGCAAAAGCACTATAAATCAAACCAGAATAATCCTGTGTATGTTTTTGTTTTCATGCAGGCTGCTAGGATTGCATTTTAGGACTTGATTTTTATTGCTAAAGGAATGTTTTTAAATCATCAAGACCTAGAGCGTGTTGTGAGCTTAGTCCAAATTTCATCATCATCTTTTGCAATTTGCCTAACGCCCCGGCTCCCATGGAAATACAATTTATTTCTCTTGCAAAAGTCATTACAATCTATGAGCACAAAGAAAGAAACCTGCAGAACAGAAAATGAGCAATAAAATCATGACAAAATCTGCTACCTAGTTTCTTTCCCCTAAAGCAGAAAAATAAGATAAACAGTGCTTCTCTTTCTCTCTGAGTTATTATTAGTTCAGTATTATTTATCATACAGCTTGGAAATCTTAAAAGGTTACAGTTTATTTTTCATGCATGGCTTTAGGGAGCCTTTTGACTCTGCTGAGAATTGTAACATGACATTGTTTTCAAAATGAAAGCTCTGAACAGATTATTTTCCACATTATCTAGATAATAGAGGTGATAGATGGGACCAAGTCTAGCTGGTGTAAGCAGTTGTAACTCATTTAAATTATGGAAATTTGCACCAGCAAAGATCCTGCCTCTAAGGAGAGAAGTCTGGAGGAAATGTTCTAATTCAAATTCATGTTACNTTTTTTTTTTAAAATTTTTTTTTTTTTTTTTTTTTTTTTTTTTTTTTTTAATATGGACATAACTTGCATTTAGGTTTATGGTAAAGAATATTAAGCTGAACAAAAATTTAATTCCATCTCTATGTGTTGTTTTATGCTAAAGCACTAAAAGATGTGTTCTCTAAGCTTCATCTTTCTGTGCATCCAGGTCAGCTAAACACATGCTTAGATCAGAAGCAGCTTACAAAGTCTGTGTTAACACCAGTGGGACTCCCCGTGTGTTGCAGTAAGCTTTGCTAAATATTGATCATTAGAATACATATTTAAACTTAAAACACATATCTAAACTTAAAACCCATAGTGCTTTCCTGACTGCAGGCTTCTGAGCCCTCCCAAAATGTTGTATCTTCCACTTAGACTAAATATATCTCTCTCCATAAACACATGTCCATATTTATATGTACTTTTCTTAATTTACAGTAGTTAATTTAATTACCATGCTGTATGTATGAGCAAGAAGTACGGGGTATTGGTAGGATTTTCCTTGCTCTTTCTCCTCTCTCTCCAGTTTTTCAATCCATATTTTTGATGTGTTATTTCTGAGTTCCAGCACCAGTTGGCAAGGGCAAGTCCTCAAATGCACCCTCGGCTGTTTCTGTCAAAGTATCGGATCTGTGGGGCTCAGAAGCTCCCAGCTGAGCCATGAGACACAGCCCTGCAGGGAATGATCCTTCTCCAAGCATTTTCTCAAAGTGCTGCTGGCACTTACAAAGTTAACAATCACAAGTGCAATGAGTGGGCCTACTTTACAATGGGCATAGTTCACAATTAATGTTTTTATTTCTTTTCATGCTTTAAGTGAAATTTCCTTTTTCCCAAATTCCCACATGACAGACAGATGTTTAAACATAATGGGGGCAACCACACAATGTTTAGCCTAAGGTTTTTCCTGAGACTCTTTTCTTTCCTGGTGAATCTTCTTTAGCTGGCTTCTTCCCTTTGGTTTCCCATCACCACAATAAAAGCTTCTACATCCTCATGTACTCTGGGACAAGAGTTACACTGTGAGAAACCACCTGAACCAACACTGGGAGTCATGAAAATAACTGCACTAAGGACTCATCTATTGCTTCATCGTCTGCATTTTACGTTCTTCTGTGGAATTGTTTCAACAGATGTAAATCCCCTAGATCGTGCTGTAAGAGTAGCATATTTTACCTTAGCCAAAAACAATTCCTAAAGTATTTGGCTTAAATTAAAAGTATCCATATGGGGTTTTGCTGATTTAACTCTTCTGGTTTCAAAAAAGCAGTTTTACTTACATCTCTAGAGAAACAAATTGTACTAATTTAAGATCTAGCATCTAGTTTAAGAGTCTGACTAATGAAGGGCGGGGGGGGAAGGAAGGAGAACTATTTCTACCCTGCAGTTGTCATATATTAAAACGAAATAGAATTTAAAACGAAATAGAATTTAAAACCAAGACCACTGCCATAACTAGCTATACTTTATATTGTTATAATGTTAATAACAATATCTGTTTAGGGCAGATAAGGGTGGAGAGAGCAGAGAATCTTCTGATAGCAATATCAGATGAAGTTTAGGTAACCTGGGCCAGCTTAAAGCTGGCAGGCACCCTGTAACTCCCAAAGATGGGTGGTGGTGTAGCTGGGGGCAGGGATGTCCCTCTCTGGTTACACGGCTTCCCATGTCTCCTGGGGTGCAGCATGGGGGAGGGAGCTCTGCCAGCTCATCCCACTGGATATAAATGTGCATTTTCCTCTAAGTGTCCTGCATGATCAGGAAAATTATCTCCTATACAGAATATCCATGAAGTGCCTTCCCCAAATGTATGCATTCAGCAAAAATGCTCCTGTAGGTTCTGTCAATAACACTGGTCCACGAAAGTCTCACAGGCTCACAAATGGCTGAGCAGTGCTTGCACACCCAGTTGGGAGATGCCTTACAAATACTTAAACTGGAGAGAAATGGGCCTGGCTGGATTGCTGCTGTGCATATGCAGATTTGTTAAGGATTTTTGCACCTCTTTCTCAGGGCTCAGTACCAGCTAGTTGGATGCTGTCTCCATGTATGTGTGTGTTGGTGAGCTGGAGCATCAGAGCACAGAGCCTTAACTGGTAAGATACAACTTCAGAGTTTTATTTAGTAGCACTTTTGGAGATTGGAACAGCAGCATCAAATCTCTGTCTATGAATACCTGCATGTGGTTGTCACCTAGCAGGAAATAGGTGCTCTGGCTCTGCATACAGCACCAGCTCAGCTGGCAGCACTCTGATATCTTCATTAAAGGATCCAAGTTAGACTCCTCTTCCCAGCACACCTGTAGGAGCATCACTGATGGTGTTACAGTGGTGCTCATGTAACCTTGAGCAGCTGTGCTATACTCTGTTTAATTTTTTTTACTGTGTTTATATGCATCCAGGGTAACTAATGAAATGAAAGGTACTGATCATGAAGGTGTGGGTGGCTTGGGGTTCTGGTTTGTTTGGGTTGGGTTTTTGTAATAAATACACAAAGTCTGCACCAGAGCTCTTACCAGAGGTCAGGTTTAATAAACTACACTTGATGCAAAATATGCAAAATATGCTAGCATGTCATGTCTCAGCAGTATACCAACAACATCTTTTGTCTTACACTGTAGATATTTTGGGATGTGGGCTACGAAAGGCCTTGAAACTAAAGCTGAATGCTTTCTACAGAGAATTGTGTGCTCACAGTCAGTCTTGTTCAGATACACATTTTAGTTGTCTTCTGTAAGTCAGGACCCCCAGATTTGCTACATCCCCATGGTGTAATTTCCTCATTCCAAAAGACTCCACTGGTAATCATTTAAAGACACCATAAATAGTATCAATAATTTGACAGGATGCTAGCCAAAAAAATTGTGCAATTTAAAATTTTATTGAGGGACAGGTATAAGTGAAGGTTTTGGGGGATCACCCCAGTCCAACTGAGACATAAATTTTAACACCACCATGGTGCCATTGGATATAAAACATTAAATGAGCAATATTCAACGTGCCATTTCAAACCTGTGCTTGCAAATTTTTCTGGCAGAGTTTGTATTAATTGAAATTGTTTAGCTTTTGTTTCAGACCTTGAATGGTTATGGTCTTGTACAAAAAGGTAGTGACTGCATTTCTAAACACTCATTTAGATCAGAATCATTTGATTTCTGCAATCTGCCCAGGTTATAATTTTTTCAAGGATAATATCCTTGAACCTTTCTGGTTTTGTCTTACTTCATCCAAAATTCTCTTCCTTTTAATATTTATAACCCTTAGTTAAATTAAGAGGTAAATGGGTTCTTCTAAGCCTTGTTTAACCACACTGGAAGTGTCCTGGAAACAGCTCTTTGGAAAGGAAGAAAAGAACTCAATAGATTGAGTAAGGAGTGTCAATATGGACCAATAAGACAAGGCAAAATACACCATTAGCATCCAGGTCAGTCTGGGGCAGGGACTGGAGCTATATCTGCATGGCATTGACATGCTTAATGTAATGAAATGGTGACAGGTAACAGCCTTGCCAAACTGTTATCAGAGGAGCTTCTATTTCCAACAGAGGGTTTCTACATGGCTCTTTTTAAATCTTTCTACATGGCTCTTTTTAAATCTTCACAGACACCATCTTTAAATCCGTGGAGATAACTAAAAGGTATCTAAAATGATTTGACTAATTGTCAATTTTTTTTTAATGAGCACTGTAAAAAAGCAAAATATGAAAAAGACCATCCTCTATGATGACATACAACCAAATATGAAAATAAGTAAGCTAAGATCCATGCAGAGAACCCTACACACTTCAGCTGGCTCTCTAAAACATATGTGAAGTTCTTAATGTTGTTAATGCTTTAAAATCAAGCTGAGATTCTCGCAAAAGAATTCAAGAAAGATTTGGCTACAGACTGCTTCTAAAATTGGCTAAGGCTGCACAGTAATACTCATTTCTTTCTACATTATAGGTCTAAAACCGTCATTACTTCATGAGCCAATCATGCATGCCAGAGTGCACAAAACTAGAAATTAATAGTATCTGCTAAGCATCCTGTACTCTGATGTTGCACAACATGGAAGAGGAGGGTGACTTCGAAACTTTCAAAGTGAATTAGGAACTAGTCACTTGCCTAATCCTGATTCTCATTGAACTGCAAACAATTCTTTGCTGGCTATCTCACCTTTCACTTCAAGTCACGACAAATTCCATGAAAAGTTCTTACTTACACATCTGCTTAAAGCCGAGTGAAAGCAGAATTCAATTAACTTTATGGCGAATCTGTTAAAAACCCACAAAACAAGGGAACCAAAAATTCAATCTGAGGACTGCATCTGATTCTCCATCTTTAACATGCTGCGATGTGTCTAGAGATTACAGCACATATGGTCTGTAAAACCACCCACCCTTTCAATATGTCTGAAACACCGAGCAGTACATGTAGCATCACAAGTTAGAAATTAGGTAGAAGAATGGATGTTAGTGTTAAGCCTACAGAAACACAGAATTATACGGTTCAGACTAAATATGTGTTCCTCTGTTCCAACATTGCACCCTTTGTTTCTCTGTCAGTCTGAACTGGAAAGGTTCTCCAGGCAGTGGGTGCTTCGTGTACCAGATGTGCTGCACCACCAGGGCAGAGTCAAGGACAATGCGTGTGTTGGAGGAGAACTTCAGCAAGGAGGTTCTGAAATGAGTCACACCAGTGGCACAAACTCTTGCAGTTTCTTGCTCTTCTTAAAAGCCTCTGCAGTCTTTACCTTGAGTATCACTTTAGGCAGTTTTGTGTATGAGCAGTTTTGCAATACTTCCATGAAATATGATATGCTATTATACCAGCTTAAAACAGTCATCAATATTTCACGTGAAGAAATGTAAAGAGCTTCTCAAAACAGGCACTATTTACTGTACCTCAGATGCCCTTTAATGGGAATAACAGAAGCACAGTAACATAAAAACACTATTCTGATAATAATACAGATCACAATTATATTGATGTAAATCTGAGGACACCTCTGCAATCTTGTTTCTTGCACTGCATATCTGACAAAATAGAAGATATTTAATTCCTGGTCGGGGGAGGTAAAAGAGTCAAGCTTTGTGTCTCAGCAGTTCAGTGATACTGCTGAAATTGTCTTTACCAACCTGTCTTTAACTCCTCTTCAATCATTCTTTAATATAAGTGGGAAAGGGATCCTGCTATTGATTGAACTCTTTGCTTTTATCCAGCCTGCCTTAAGCTTGAAATAGATCTCTCTTGTCATAGAAATAATAATAAAGCTTTCTCATAGTGGAGAAGGGGGTCCTAGGTACTGTGGGAGTTTTTTGTTGCTCACAAAATAAGTCAAATCTCTTTGGATAAACAGTGGCACCAATGCCATCTTCCACACAGTGACAACTAGCGCTGCACAAATTGATGTGCCACCTTAATGCTCCGGGATTGATTGAACATCTCCCTGCTGTTACTTTTTTTTTTATTGTGCTGTTGTCTTTCCTCTAGAGAACAGTGTTCCTAGCATGACCCCTTTTTCTTTGCACGTCAAGTGAAGGAAAATCACCCTTTGCTCTACTTGTGGGGACAGATATTGATCTCGGACACAGTGATGTAAACCAAAAGTAACTCCTTGGGAGCGGAAGGCATTGCCCCAAACATTGGCCTGTGAGTCTGGGGTCAGATTCCAGCCATTGGCCTTCAAGTTTTATTTTTCACCTAATGAGAAGCAGTATTTCTAATATCCCCGTGCTGCAGAGAGCCCTGAGTCATTTGGCAGAAGTGAAAATTTATTATTGTTTATTATTGATGCTTATAACACAAAACATTGATGTATGTCACAGTCTCAATACATTTTCTTAACGGTCACAGCTGAGGGTATTTGTATTTCTGCAAGAGTTTATGAGCAGTAGTACCAACATTTAATTTTCATAAAAGCCTTTTTTTTCAAGAAAATCCCATAAAGCCTCATCACATACCACAGCTATCACTTACTGTGCAACAGACATTTCATGCTCAGTTTATGTCACTTCAACTCTTTTTAGAAAGTGCCGGATATGGACACAGCCAAACTCAGGACAAATCCCTTCTGCTGTGATGCTAAATCTTTGTTTGGTTTGTATAATATACCCAAGGTGAAAAGGTGGATGAAGCTTGAGCTGAGATAAACATCAAAAAGTTTGTGCATTTAAAAAAAGAAAATACTCAGGTGATAGAGGAGAGGCTCAAGAAAATCTTATCAATTAATATAATGATCTACAGGCAGATGATATTGTGCAAAACAGTAGATATTTTCTCTGGAATTCAAATAAAAAATGCAAGTTATCATACAAGTCACTGGTGGCTGCCTTATTTACAAAAAATTAGGAAGTGCAGCTCTTGGTGAAATGCCAGCACAGCTAAGTGCCACAGCATGAATTAGGCTATGAGTACACTTTCTAAAAAACACTCAAAAACAATTGTAAAATTTGTAACCACATCTATGTAGAGCCTTTAAACATCTGAAGTATTTTTCTGCTGTCTGCTGTCCAGTTAGGCTTTTTTTTTCCTCTCATGAATGGTTCATACTTGCAAAAAGATTTTTCTCTATAGAAAAACTACTGAAATATAATTGCTGCTATCATCAGTTGTCATTAATCCATTGTAGGCAGTCAAGATACTTATAATAGAAGTACACAATCCAAACAAAAATGAATACTTAATATTAGTTAAATCTGCTTTCTACAGATTCTTGCAGTCTTTGGATGTTTAATATTCGTAAAAGGATTTTTGGGGGAATGCTATTGAAGCAAAGAAATTAATTCCATTCCATTTGCAATGAGGACAAAATAGTTCTTCTTGTTGATGTGGGCTTTTTTCTCTAATTTTCTTTCAAATCTAGCTCCTTTTTATTTTAAATTATCTTGCCCATAAGCAGTTTTTACATCTTATCTGTTGTGGTACACCTCAACTAATTTGTATGGTAGTTTTCTCCCTTCCTAACTAGGAGACAGTTATTGTACTTTTTCTGACAAAAAAAAATTACTAGGGATGATGAAAACAAGGAATAATGGTGGTCAGTCAGTGTTTATGGTCATAAAAAATGAATATATGGTTTTGTGTCCAAGTGAGAGCATTCACAGAGCTAACAGTGATTCCAGACAGGAGTTGTACAAACACAATGCTATTTGTGAATATAAATTTAGAGAGGGACAGAAGGCTGTACAAAGTGAACAACCATTCACAGTTCAAGCATTTTTTTTCTTTAACATCAGTACAACATTTAACCAGCTTTGCACTTACAAAGTAATTCAACACTGATGCTTTGCCTCTCAGAGGATGGAAGAAATTTTTGCTGTCATTTGTCTGAGATGGTGCTATTTCTTGGTGCTTTAAAGTAAATAATTTATTGTAGCCTGGGGCTTTCACTCTAAGACTTTTCATATATGATATACTACTTACCTTAGCATTCCTGTTTATGTATTTACACTGCTCTCATCTCAGTGGTTCTCAGGCTCCTGTGTACCAACATGTCTTCCACTCCCTGCAGAGGAGGAGTATAAGTCATTAATGCTTCTGTATCCCTGATGATTTTATTAAATGAAGTTTAATTACTTCCCTTGCTTTTGTATAACATAATCTGGTGCTCATTTACTCTATTATTAACATTCAGAGGAATTAAAATAGGGTGCATTTGCATCAGTACACATTGAGCATGATGTAAGGCCAGGCGTAATTAATTTCTCTCGCTTACAGCTATGGAGATTGTTAATTTTAAAAAAAAGGCAATATGTAGGATTTGATTTTTATTTGCATTAGGTTACTTATCACTCTAGAGCTGTAAATCAGCATTCTGGTTAAAAGTGTTCCTATTTTTACTTTTGAGCACTGTTTACCAGAGTGCTGTCAAACGGTAAAATGTAATAGTGGAGCTAATTATTTTTGCTTCAGGGGGAAAGAAAGGATACTACACATTCAAAGGTAGGTAACTGAACTACAGATACAGCTCCTCTTTTGAATGGTAAAATTTTTGGCAGCTTCGAGGAGAGAAGGTGTGAGCCATTCAGTCAGTGATTCCTGACTTCCTGGAGAAGACAAGTTGTTCTACATCGATCCCAGCCAGGTTCTGTCCTCCCCCACCCCTGCACCATAGCTTTGACCCAATGCATAGCTCCTGTCCCTGTCAGCCCCAAGTCTGTCAGGTCATGGCTCTGGATGTGAGGTCTGGGAGCTCCACACCTCTCCTGTCACATACCCAAAGATCTGCAATGAGATCACACCTTGCTCCTTGGGAGCCACTGCTGCAAATGACACCATTTGCAGAACTGCCTGGTGTAAGGAGTTCCAAGCTCTGTTTTGGTGCTCCCAGACTGACAGAGACAGTGACCTATTTTTTTACAGAAAGTGCTGAAAAAATGGTTCTTCTAAAAAATTTTAGTTTCTTTAAAAGCTCACTAAAATGGCAGTCGTGAAACTGAGGAATACCTAAATCCTCAAGCACTTTTAAAAAATATATTTCCTATGTACAAGAATTTGCTAACAGAAATTAGACTGAATCTTTTAAATGAACCATCCACTTTGGAAATACATCACTCCAGTAGCCTTCCCTGACCTTTTGCAAGGGATCTTATGCATGTGTTAGGTCAAGAATTTTTGGTAGAGAAATGTGGTTGCCTTTCTTGTTTAATTCTTTACTGTTTCCATGTGGTAGAATGTTAAGAGATTGCTTTTTTTGTCTCCTGTCAATAAGTGACCTGCCTTAACCAGGCACTCAAAATGAATCATAACACTTGTCAGCACGTGCACCAGCGATTGCTAAGGAGCTAACCACTCCAAGGCCATCTGTAGCAACACTTACTGTTCATTTCCCAGTACAAGACTCAGTGTGGTTGTGTCTTTAGCAGTGAATATTATTCATGAAAAGTCCTCATGAGATGGGGAATTGAAAGAGAAACACTTCATCAGCTGTATCCATTTTGTTATTGCCTGCTGGTCATGAAATCAGAGCAGGTAAAGCAGTGCAGAGCAGGGATACAGCAACTGAGATGGGGGTGGTCCCATGGGGGCAGGAGGAAAGAGCTGGGTAATTGTTTGAAAAGAGGCTTTAGCAAGTGCTTTGGGAGTCTTCTGTTAGCCCCTGAGAAAATCAAAAGTAAAGACTGAGGAAAGGTAGCCAAGGGGAACCCAGGTAATTCACCACTGATGTAAACCTTCACTGTGGATTTAAATCCTAAGGAATTCAGATCCCAGAGCTGAAGATACCATGTGCCTGTCTCAAATTCTTCTCTAGTTAACCTAGTTTTCAAACCCAAAGTCACAAGCATTGGGGAAGCAAGAGGTCTCTTCTCTTTCATGCTGAGGAATTCCAAGGAGAAGAGGGGGAAAATGAAAGGATACAGGGATAACCCACCCTGGGCCAGTAGAATACCTTTCAAATTCCTGGTGAGGGTCCAGTAAGGAAGGTACAAAGCAGCCTAAGTAAGGTTCTAAGATCTCTTCTGAACAGGTACAAATTGACTGCATTTGAGTACTGTGTTTAAATTCTTAATGCTCAATGTCAGTCAACTCTGGAATTGCAACAGAATTCCCAGTTAATGCAATTCCCAGTTTATGCATTGAATTCAGATACTGGAAAAAGAAATAGCCATCATCCTTTCAACATTCTGCTTGCAGTGCTAACTAAATGGTGTTCAGTCTACCTTCTCATCGATTTTAGAACATCCTGATATAATCCTGGGGCATTTGATGCAAGGAAAGAAAGAAACAGTCAGGAAACCTTCCTGAAATATGGTCAAATTAGACTTCTTTAGTTAACAAAAAAAAATCCTTCAAACTGGCTTAGACAAGTGAAATAATAATACTGTACTGTGAGACTTAACATGTGAGGGCTTTTGTAAAGGACTGGTTTTGAAGCTATGGATAACTGCACAGAATGGGAAGCTCCACTTGAGACAATCACCAGTCTTGTTTCAGACTAAGAAACACATTTTAAATTCCACAGGCAGAGTTACCCTCAAAAATAACTTGGGAGCTGAAATAAATGGTCTAAGAAATTGTTTTTGAGAAAAGTTGGTAATGAATTTTGTTAGTAATACACTTTTTCTTCCTG
Organism: Drymodes brunneopygia; assembly: GCA_013400955.1. Classification (NCBI taxonomy): domain Eukaryota; kingdom Metazoa; phylum Chordata; class Aves; order Passeriformes; family Petroicidae; genus Drymodes; species Drymodes brunneopygia. The sequence goes on from VZTZ01043944.1 coordinate 79,267, forward strand.
TTCCCAAACATTGCTGAAAGCCTTCCTCGGGCCAATAAGGAGTAAGCATAGACTTAAAATTAGATTCATGTTGGACTAATGAAGAACTAATAGGAGAATAGATTTAAGTTGTTAATGGTAAATTTTAATTTGAGGAAATTCAAAAGACTGAAACAGAAATTAATTGGACCTCACTGTTTGTTCAACAGACTTAGTAGTGCCCTCATACCATGAAACATTGGGAATGCTCAAAGGAAACCTATTGAAAATGAGTGTTTCTTTATTTAAATTTTTTATGTCTCCATAGCCTTATTTAGCAAGAAGGATGTTAAAAAGCCACAAACACATCTAGAAAAGTTATCTGTATAAATTATAATGCTTGGATGTGTCTAGTTAAAAAAAAACCCACAATATCTTATAATAATATTGTTATACTATATTAATATATATTAATAATAATTTCTAATAACAAAAGCTTCATGTTCAAATTTCAGGATATGGTGTAAATTGGGGGAAAATATTTCTGCAACTTCTGCTGTGTAAAAAGCATCCCTGATAGACAGTGAGCTACCCTGTCTGCATTTTTTTTCTTACTGAAAATCATCATCAGCTTTCATCATATCAGAAGGTTTTTTGTGGGCAATACAATCATGTCTTTCTGTCCAACTTTGATAGGCCACAGAATTTTCAATTTCTTCGTTCAAACAAGCATCACTATTGCAATCTTAACTCTATTTTTATAATTAATTTAGTATTCCTAAAAAGAAGAGAGCCATAGCTTTAGTTTGTATTTATTAAATCATACCACCATGTAGACAGATAATCGTCTTTTATGCTAAAAATTCCATCCATGCCTAAGAAATTAATCTGGTTTTTATATGGAACATTCCACAACAAAACAAGTGAGTTTTGAGCTGCACCTAAATGAGATGGATGGGCAGTTACAGTCCTTAAACTCCACAGCATTTCCAACCCTCAGTGATTGATTAGAGCAGAGTTTCTGGGTACTGTATGCAAAGCAATTACACTGTGCCCTGAATATCCTTGGTCTGAAGAGGTGGCTGGGAATGGACCATATTTCTCACAGTGTGGTAACTCTCCTCTGCATTAACAGAGCAAACCAGAAGGAGCAAACTGCAGCAGATGCCTCTCCAGTATCTAACTCAGCACCACTCTGCAACTGCAAGGGATTTGATCCCACGTTCTTCTGGGTCTTACATGTTATTCACCTGTGTTTTCCCTGCCTCTGTTTAAAAACATGAGCTAGTAAAAAGAATGTGTTTTCTTGGAATGCAAGAGCCTGAGAAATATTACTTCCTATTTTAATTATGTAGAATTGTTGCTATTCACACTGATACAGAAATTATTGGGCAATAGTAGATGCACTGTTTACAGCGTGGGAGTAATACTAGGGATTTTCACTATGAAACATATGCAAAAAAACCTCATCTTGTTTGTGAAATAACGTGAGGTCATGCTCTTTCATTTTTCTCTTAAAGGAAGGCACATTATAATTATTGATGATGTAGTTGGGCAACAGACAAGGTAAGTTCAAGGCTTTGAAATGTAGTAAAAGGAAATTGTTGTGGAGAGTACTTTTAGTCATTTCTAACTCCAAGTAATTATTTGTTCATTCCTTCTTTCTTTGATATCAGGAAGGGGATGCATTAGCTCATCACTTTAGAGTGCCTCAGCAGGATCTGTCCCTGTAGGGGTAGGAATTATCCCCATTAGTGACAAGCAGTGGGCCCAGAAGGGTCACAGAAAGGAGGAACTACATGCATGGGCAGTTATAGCGGAATATCAGATATTGTACAGACAATGTGTGTGTGAGAGATTTTACTCAGGCCTTACCCAAAGGGAAAGAGTCCCCACTATATCAATGTTTAGGTCCTTCAGCTGAACATCTTCACCTTCTGCCTTCCTGCTTTGTAATGCCTTCAAAATTCTGGGTGTGATTCTCTCAGAAACATAAGCAGAATAGAATTCCATGTAGTGCCCTTGCATGGCAAATGCACCTCTTGCAGGAGGTGTAATATGGGCTCTCAGGCTTCTCTGTCACAACTGGGTACTGTTCTGGTCTCTTCTGAAAGGTCTGACAGCCTTTTTTTTCATGAAGGACAATACAGGAGCTGTTGCTTCTCTCTGCTTGTTGGCCTCCTGCTACCCACTGCTGTCTAGGCTAGGGGTCTATATATTTACCATATATATCTATATATATAAAATATATCTATATTACTGTGGTATTTTTCTAAAAGTCGTCTTACCTGTCGCTGGGACACTTGGTCAAGTTGCTGGATTAATTGTCCCAGAACCTTGGCACAAAAAACAACTAGATTTTTGGGAGATAGATTGGGCTTTAGGTTTTTGGTAAATATTTTTTCTTTGACTCGACACTGATAAACAAATACAGTACAGATGTCAGCCTCAGTGGCACCTCTATCAATATCTCATAACTGGAATAGAAGATGATTAGTGCTATTCACAGGCTAGGAGATATCAGAAACCATTTTCTGGTTTTGTGCTCATAACCCAAGGCTGATTTGCTTCCTAGTGTTGAATCTCTCCAGTTTCCTTTCTGTGGTGATTCTTTGTCATACATATGACCCTTCAAGGTGAATTGGCATGTCAGGCTAATGGATTTGTGAGTAGTTATCCACTGGGGACATCAGTGTTTAAGCATGAGATTGTGGCAGGTAAATCTCTTGATTTGAACCTACCAGAATGTATGAAGGAGGTGGGCTTTTGGCATTTATATTTTGCAGTTTCCCTCCTTCCAGAAGCTATATTTCTCATATTTTCTGGCCTTCATAATTAATTATGCATCTGCTAAAATCCAGTTGATTTTTTGTACCCTTTAACTTTCTCTTTATGGTCAGACATCTGGCACTCTCCTAAGTGTGTGACACAAAGCAAATCTTGAATTCTAGCTTTACTCTGGTATGACCCACTGCCATATACCCGGTGGGATAAGTAAAACCAGCAATAGATCCACATTTTTACCCTCTTGTTCCTCAGCTAGGAACTCAATAGAGTTCAGGATGCTACAGAGCATCCTTGACAGACCCCTTCCTCTTAGGGTGGGGGTATCACATCAGTCCCTTCCATTCTTCCTGCATTTTGCTTTTGGGCACCATGCCACACAAATCCATCTGAGTGATCTCATCATTACTGGGCTTTTAAGAACATTGATACAGTTAGTATGGTCTCAGCTTTGCCCAGGCTTGTCCTATCTCTTCTCCAGCAATTCAGAGGAACACACTGGCTGTCAGGACATTTGGTTTTATCCAGAAATGCCTCTCTGACACCTTTCCCTGTAGCCTGTAGGTATTTAATATGTAACCATATTAAATAAAGCTACTCTATGCTGTTAGGAGCTACCCCACATAAACTAGAACAGTCAGGAGCTGAAATTCTTCAGCTGCTAAATGGATCCTATTGATTCTGCCCTTCAGGGTCCAAATAAACATTCAGCTCTCTGTCTCCATGAAGAGGCAATTTGACTTTTTGCAATGGTCAAGGGGCAGGGGAGAGAGACATACAGAGTTTATGCAATTTCATGCACACATTGGAGCGGCTGCTTGGATGTGTGCATTTTCTTTTGAAAGACTGTAGTCTTACCTTGCAGCTTCAGCACCTTGTCAGAGTGCAGAGCATTTCCCCAGGTGCTGGGGGCCTCAGGTGGCTGCTACCTCTGCTTTTAGCAAAAGCCCCTCCAGTGGTCATGGCCAATAGCAAATGCTTTTTCCAAGCATTTCACAGAGCTGTTAGAAGGACACATAGTTATCTTGCAATAGTGAACAACACAAAGACTCAAACAGAAGCTATGCTAGCTGTGAAATCAGAAACTGTTTGGCCATTGATTTTGATAACAAGGTAATATTTTGGGGGTTTTACAGTGCTTCATTCAGCTGTGAAGCTTACATGTGTCTTTATTATTGTGCAAGCTGAATAGAGATGAGAACAGCCTGTAACACCTGATGGAGCAAAAAGGAGAAAACAGCTTACTAAAATAATAATCTAGCTATGCACAGGAAAGAGCTACTCTAAGAGCAAGAATCCCTGGGAGAATTCCTACAAGTTATAAAACTGCTGAGAGATATTTCATACTAGTGATTTATAAATGTATTTTGGGTTTAAGGCAGGCATAATTTTTAGCCAGACCTTCTATTGTAAAATTAAGTAATTTATTGTGCTAGTGTCAAATATTTAAGACACAACTGCTGTGTTTTATAAAACCTAAAAAATTATTATAACACATGATCAGAGCAGTCAAGACAAAATCCTGTGACGTAGTGTAATTCTTTTTTTCATAGTCCAAGGAGGGATTTTCTCTCTCTAGTTACTTTGAAGAAAGATGTTATTACTTATGCCTAGCAGTCATATACTTAAATGTTTCTAAAGGAGTGGTGAGAGAAAGGGTTTGGCAGTCTTGAATTCAGTTTGAAAGAGCTACCAAGGCTACACTGCTGATATGACAAATGAACCCAGATCTGGTCTCTGCTTTGCAGTTAGAGGCAAATGGTGATGCTGTATTGGTTCTAAGAATAATACATGGGACTTCTCAGAAAAGCCTCTGTGTATTTTAATTCTACCTTTGTTATTTACTTGGACTGTCTGTTTCAGTCTCTACAACTCAACAAGTTTTGTGCTTATTCATCTTTTAAAATGCATGAGCATTTTTCAATGGAGGCAGTATATAAACATTGAGTCTCCCATGTTTGCCCTCCTGGTACAACATGGTGAGATTATTCTGGGACACATTGTTTTCTTTGTAACATTAATGTAGTCATTGGCTCACAGTTCACAGCTCATGGTGTCATTCTGTGACTGAATCATTAGTATTTATTCGAAAGAGAGGGGAGCCATTCTTAGATCCTCTTTCTTTGCATTTCCATCAAGAAAGATGCTGCTAAATACAGCTCCCTACCTAGCAGGTGGCTTTGTGCCTTTCCTAATGTCTCAGTGCCAAAACCAGCAATCTCTGATCTTAAACTGAATATCAGATGCTTCTAGAAAATCAAAATGTACAGTATGTTGGGCCCATGTTTACTGTAGCAGTTATCGCTGGAAAGAAAACCTCCCTCTATGTTAGTTAAGCATGTCCTTCCAGAGACAACAAATCAGTCGTGTCTGGAAGGTGGGTGGTGACTTTCAAGGCATTCTGCTATTCAGTCTTGTAAAATTCCTCCCAGTAATTTTCCTGTTCTGCTCTGCTTGCTTGCCTGTAATGGAGTGGATGCGCTCTTTATTTTTCTTTCTTTTTTTTGAGTAGGTGTTGTATGTTTGCCACTTGAGAGTTCTCTAGGGTCTATTCCAAAATTATCAAAGTTTATAGCACACATTTTCAAATTAACATTCTTAAATATGCCCACAAAATCTGCTGCTGCTCCCCAAATGCATCTTTCTACATTAAACTGCACATTAACACATGAGTACCATTTGCATTCAGAGAATGTACAAATAGATGCTCAAGAAATTCTGAAAAGATGTTCTGTGAAAATTTTGACAATTATTTAAAGCAAATGTTTTCTAACCTAATAGCTTATGTGTGTGGCCAAATCCAGCAGGATCTTGGTGTTCTCTCTGGCTTGTTATGATGTAGATGACTCTCACAGTTACCTGCTCAGAGAGGACTCTCTAAATTTAAGTCCCACTCTAAACCTGGGTCTGTATTTCAGCCCTCCTGTGGCCTTTTTGGTAAAATTCCTTCCCCTCCAACTATTTTTTGATTCCCAAGGTCTGTATATACACAGGGACTAAAAGCACAGTAAGAGCAAGCAGGAAGATTTTTCAAACAACCCTTAAATTTAAAAAATTGATTAATAACCCTTAAATTTTTAATGCACGCTTATATTCAAACAGCTTTTCAGATCCCACACACTATCCCAAAATCCAATTACTACAGTTTTTTCCATCGATTCTGGCTGTGCAGGCTCTCCTAAGTTTCTGAACACCAGTCCGTTTTCTTTCCGTGCTGGAAATTTTTACCAAAAATATTTGTCTCTTCCAATCTCTTTTCCCTTGACGTGAAAAGCAGAACCAATTCCAGTTTACAAGTCTAAACTTGTGGTTTTTACATGGGACTATCTGCTATCATCCTAAGACTTCAGTCTCAGGCTGTTTGAAGAACATGTAGAAAGAGTTTTACATGTAACAAATGTATCATTTTTGCATTCTAACTTTTCAACTATTTTTTTAATTCCGTGTTTGTTGACATTTTATATATTTTCCTTAACTGAAAATACTCTGTAAGACAACAGTGCATAACATCTCACAGAATATTTAAAGTAGTTTTTATAATACTAAGTCTAATTTGGGACGTTTTGAAAAGGAAAAAAAGTTATCAGTCAATACATTCTTGAGACATTCTCAATATTTTAATCTTCTCATTAGTTCAGAATAATTGCTGGCAGTATTGATTTCCCCCTGAAGTAAAAATACTGTCTTTCAAAGCTTAGGTTGTTGATCTCTTGGATAGAAACCTTTTCAAACATTCAAAGAAGAAAAGCCCTGTCCAGGAAAAGCCTCCTTCCTGTACAACTATTTCATACTATAAAAAATAATGATGTACACAGAGTCAGAGGGATTTATTATACAACAGATCTGGGCTTCTTTCTGAATTCCTCCCTTTTTCCCATATTGCACCTGTATTATCATAAGTTTATTTGCAAAATCCCAAAGGTTGCCAGGAATCTCTGTCAAAGAAACATTTAGACTTCTATAGAATTTGGTAACTGTCATAAACTTTTCTTCTCTCCTCTTTCTTTAGTTCTGTCAGCTTCCTTATCTTTTAGCTTCTGGCTCCCTTAGGACAAAGGAGTCAGATGAACACAGTCTATCTTTGTCAGATAGACAAAATCTACACCTTTTTGAATGTCTGGAAGGTGCCACATATTTCAAAGTGTGCCCACAAAGGAGCAATAAAAAGCACATAGTTGAATTTCTGACTGCAATTTTGAACGAGAAATAGGCCTGAATTCCACAATCAAATGTGCTTCTGTGGTGCTGAGTTTAACTGTTTCTTGCAGCCCACTATAGACAGATCGAGCTGTGGAGTTCCAATCCCAAACTCCAATCCAGCTCTCAGCATGGGGAGAGCTCAAAGAGTTTGGAGCAGACACTTCTGCTGTAGTCACACAATGCATGAGGCCAAACCTTGAAGCAGGACTCAATTAAGCAGACCAGATTGACTGAACATACCTTGTGATGGCACAAAAGTTATCACTTCCCCCCTGCTTTTTTTTCTTTTTTGCCTATTTTTTGCCACTCTTTTTTTGGTTTTTTTTGTTTTGTTTTTTTGTGTTTTTTTTTTTTTTTTTTTTTTTTTTTGTTTTTTTTTTTTTTTTTTTTTTTTGTTGGTTGGTTTGGTTTCGGTTTTTGTTTTGGCTTGGGTTTTTTCTTGGGGTTTTTTGTTTGGTTGGATTTGGTTTTGTTTTTTTCCCCCTCCCCTCTCTCCCCAGATTCTCAAAACTTAGTATGAACCTTCATAAAGGCAGAGTCTGAGTTTCTGGTTTGTCACAAAGCTTTCGAGCCAGGCAAATTTCCCAGGGTTTGTGCTTTCATTCCAAACATTTCATAGAGCTTTAAATCACATCCAGGAGCTCTCTTCTGTGTTTTACAGAGAAGAAAAATTGCATATCTGACTACTCATTGAAATTATAACTATTTCATTCACCTATTGAGTACAGTATACTCATCATTTGCAGGCAGCAAACGAATACCTTAACAGATGGGAATTTATATTGTTTCCATGGTTACAATAATAAATACAATGCTGGTCTGCCCAGAGTAGCTCTTGTTTTTCAAAAGGGTCTTTAAATTACTTGCATTTTCCAATGGATTTTAGACTTCTTTTTTTCATGATGATAATCTAGAAGCTATTTTTTATTAATCTAGAAGCTATTTTTTATTATTACAGCATTTATACTAGACAGTGCTGTTGTTATAAGAAAATCCAATTTCTAGTTTCTTTGAAGAATATAATTAGTGGGTTGAGTAAAAATAATGCTGCATTGTGTGTTTATTCTAACCATCACTGTTCTGAAACATAGAAAGATGTTAAAAACAGCCCTAGAGATAGGGCAGCAATCTTGAATTTCAGCTCTCTTCTTATTATTTATGGGAATCGCAAAAGAAGTCAACCAAGAACTGGTTAAATACTGAGAAGAGAGCTGATGAAAAAAGTGTAGGCTCATTTTGGATGAAAGAAAAAAGGCAAAAATGTTATTTGTAGGATCTTTGAGACTGTGCAAGCACTTGAGCAGTACCTCAAATTATAGGCCGCGTAGTGGGTACTTTAATCCACAAAGAAATATTGTCTGAAGCAGTGAAGTCCTGTTTATGCACAAACCCATTATTTTAAAGATAATAGGATAAGATTGCTGAATAAATTGTACATCAACATTATCAGTCTATTTTCAGTGTCACCACTTAAAACTTTGCAACATATTTTGCCACTTACTTGACCTAAAGGTAAACTTTTCTTGAATCTGCCTTTGTTGTGATCAAAGACTTTGCAGTGGGAATTTTAGTGGAAATTATTTATTTCAGCATTTCTCTTTCTAAAGAATTTAAAGACTCTGTGGGACTAACAGAATTTCTTCGTATGTATTTCTTCCCCTTGGAATCAAATGGAAATGCTGTTGACATGCAATGCAACAGTCGATTTGAGCAGGAATTTTCCTTCCTGAAGTAAATAAATACTGTATCCTGCTGAAATGAGAGCAGACAGGTTTGGGAGGGAGAATCTCAGGAGCTGCACTGAAATATGTCAGAGTAGGAAAGGCACCAATACTCCTGAGAACTGGTGTGTTAATGACCAGAAGCAGTCAATGAGGACACTGAGCAAAGCTCGTGTATCCTAGTCAGTACCCATTGCATCCAACCAGATCCGGTTTGTAAATTCTGGTTTCTAATCCTCTGTTTGGCTGTCTGTGAAAATCTATGTGGGCCTTTTTTTATTGAAAAACTAGCTTGATTTGGGGGTTGGGGGAAGGAGGGATGGAGACAGAGCTGATGCTAAACATTGATTTTACTGTAACAGCCTGGCCCGACGCATCGCTTAGGAAAGACGGTAATTATTCTATTGGGTTGCTTCCCCAGGCTCAGGATTCAAATTATGTAGGCTGACTATGTGGCAAAACAGGATTAAAAATGTATTTAAGGCAAGATGCTGTCTGGGCTGAATACAGACCTGCTGCAACTTGCCAGAAAAACAGCGAGCCAGAGCAGAGAATTCAAGAGGGAGTCTGTCTGGATTTAAGTGTTGACCAGGCTTTGGGCTCATATATCAGCTGAAGGGCTGCAAAGGAAAGCAGCACGTCTCAGGGATCCTTTTTGTTTTGTAAAGATTAGTAACTCCCTGGTGTTCTCTTCAGTGTAAAGATAACCGTGCTTAAGAAATTACTTGGCTACACTTGTTTTCCTGGCCTGTCTTCCTCATTGATTTTGAGTAATCTTTTCAAACAAGACATGAAATTCAGAGGGAATATATCTTAAGCAGCCGGGTGCTTGAAGGGATGAAATGCTTGCTGGTGATCTGAGGCAGTAACAAGGCAGAGCCGTGCTCCAGGACAGAGCAGCCATCCCCTGGCACATGCTGCTCCAGGACAGAGCAGCCATCCCCTGGCACATGCTGCTCCAGGATAGGTCCCAGCCCTGCCCAGGGTTGGCTGGGTGTTGGAGCACTGGGATGCAGAGTGGTTGGTGTCTCCCTGGAATAGGCTTGCACTGAGTTTTGTCACCTGCTCTATATGAAGGATGCTCAGAAATGCAATGGAAAACACTTAAATAGCAGACTGTGAGCATATGAATCAACTACAAGCTGAAATTACAAATTACAGAAGCAAAAATTGCAGTAAAGGATTTGTGTGTGAAGGAAGGTAAAATTCTTATTTCTTTGCACATATGAATGCTGTCTATCAATGATATTAACACCAGTTACTAGTGATGTTTTTAAGCAGATATCAAGAAAGAATAGGAATTCTTAGATGCACAGCGCTCAAATGCTACAGTGGAAAATATAAATGCAGTTGCTCTCCAAGCAATGTTTTACTAAGCCTTTGTGACTTAATAAAGGGCAGAGCAAAGATTCTTATTCATCCTTCCAGTCTGTTTTTTCACATTGCTATGATGGATGCATTTCTGAATCTTATTCCTTGAAGTGCACCATTCATCCTTGAGAGGCCATAAACTTCAGGATAGCTGGCAGAGTTCAACCTGCCTCAGAGCCTGCTCTTGTAGTGCAGGCAGAAGAAGCCAAATCTGAGGGACTGCTTGTGTGTACCTGCTTTATTTGGTTTGGTTTTAACTCAAAGATGTGATCAAAAAGAATCCCCATGGACTTTAGGAATTACTGAAGAAACCAGAATAGACGCTTATTAGCTGAAAAATTAACCATGTGTGACAAGTTTATTTTAGGTAGTCTATAACAAGATATTACTCGTGAATGAATGTGTTCGTGCTTAGCAAAATACCCCATAATCACAGGACAGTTAGTGGGACTCATGGGTTTAGCCTTTCTCCTAAAGTTTTTTTTAAGCGCCTGGTACTATTCTCTGAAAGCACACAAGATAAGATATAATCAAAAAAACTACATGGCAACCATTAAAAATCTTTCACAGGAACACTGCTAACTTTTTATATTGATTTCAGGAAGGTGATTGTAATTGGGAGTGGGGGAAGGGAGGAGCAGGGAATAGGTAGAAAATTTTACTAGAAAGCGACTGTGTTATGCTGTTGAGCATGTCCAAAACATGTTGATGCCTTGACCATGAGACAAATTTCAAAGGTAAACAGCTCTACTTAGCACGGATCATCTTGATAATGATATTCTGAAATGTAAGAGAAAACAGACATTATGAAGTTTTGGTAAATTTGAAAGTCTTTTTAGTTGCTGCATAATTTTATGTAGAATTAATAAGGTCAGGGTTTCACACTTGGTCTCTATCACACCGAGTAGCATATTGTTTGGAAGACATAATTGTAAGACTTCCACTTTTGCACATTTATATTTTATTTTCATGCTATTGAAAAGGGAATTACTTCCTTTTTTTCCATTCTTTTCTTATCAGTTTTACTATATATGTCCTGTTTAAACTGCTTTGAATGGTAAATTTGCAGTTTAGAAGAAAACTAGTCAGGAGAACTAGAAAATTTTGCTAAAACAGGATTTGATGTAGCTCAAAAAAACCAATTTTCAGTAAGTCTCAAAGTTTGTAGAAGACTCGGAGCCAGGCCAACACAAGGGCTCCACAGTCAACATCTTGTACTGCTGGTCAGAGGCTTTGAGGGACAAAAACCAAATCTTATGTGACTAATCTTTATACTGCCTACATATGGAGGGAAAACCACTGAAAATGCATAAACATTAACCTAACTTTTCCATGTGATGGGCTCAGGTCCTTCTTTCCACTGAACATGGTCCAAGCATAAGTTATATGGCTCTTGATTTCATTTTCACTCTAACTTTTCTAAAGTTTCTTTGGCTGACTAAAATACTCCAAAGTACTAAATCTTCTTGACCTCAGTTATATATCCTGGTGAAGGGAGATGAAGCAGACAGTGGACTTCTGTGCTAAGGAACATGAAGGAGACTGTTCCTTCACTCAGGGATCTTTCCTGAGCTGTTGCTGTGCCCCAGCATGTCATGTCAACATCTGTAAAATATTGCAAGCTGATAATTGATCACAAGTACTGATGAGGCAGTCCCAAGATGCAAATCAAGAGCCTGTTTCCTATAGCAAGAATCAAATATGGTAAAAAAGTGCTTCATTCAGCTTTGACATTAATACTTTCATTTTCAGCACCATCCAAAGAGCATCCTTATTTGGTAAACTCTGGCTAACACAAAGTAATTGCCATTTTTTCATTAAAGAATAATGTTTGCTTTGATGATCTTGAAGAAAGCTAAATATACTTTTTCTTAAACTACTTATTTCTAAAATTAGAATCCTTCTCTAATGGATATTTTCACCCAGTGGTAGACTTTACTCATTTGGCACTGCTTGTCTCTTTTTTATATAGGGTTTCGATAAGGGACAGATAGGGATAGTTTGAATATGTTCACAAAATGGGACATATTTAGACTCAGACACTTCAATCTGCATTAAAAAAACCCAAAATAACCCCAACAACAAACCAGGAAGCAAAACCCACTGGAACTCAGGAAGTCATGCTTCATTGACAGGTTCTTCTCCTCTCCTTTCTGCTGTGGATGCAGGTGTGTTATTCTTAGCAGGACTGGGGGCTGTGTGATTGAACCAGTTACTTGCATTTAGCATTGGGCAGTCGGCTGCAGTTTCAAACTAGAAGATGTTTGATGCACCAGGCCAGTACCCAACACAAGAGTGATAACTGTCTGTGCTGCTGTTCCATCACAGCTCAGCTCAGTGGGAAAAGAAACCCTGAGAGACAGAGGCTGCTGAGCCTCTGGGTAACTCTGCTTTTACCTTTCTTCCATCCTGCAGATTTGCTTTGCAGAAATATTTTGCTTTACTGAGTATTTTCTCCTCAGTATGTGCAGAAGGCTTCTCTCAAATGAAACAATTCAACAGGGATGCAGAGGAGTTATGCACTGTGCACAGAGATGGGATGCTGCCCACCACAAAGGTGGAGGCAACACTTCCTAGACAGTCTTGTGTATTTTGTACTTTCAAAAGGAGAGCAATTTATTCCCTTGAAAATGGAGGAAGCTTTTCTTTTTTTTTAATAAAAGCAGTCCTTTGAGTATAGTCCTCTCTATCTTTCTGCAAGCACAGTGGTAAGGCCTATGGAAAGAGCACATCTACTTACTGTTCCTTAACATGAAATTTCTTTTTGTTACCTAAATCACCATCTATTTGATCTTATTGATGGAATGAAGTGACAAAAATCCCATGTCATGGCTCCTAAGATGAATTTTTTTTTTCTTGGTGAGAAAGGCATTTTGAAGTTCATCTAACAGCATTCTGCTGTAAGGTTTCATCATCTCTGCTGTCACCACTGAGGACTTGACTAATTCACCAAGGCAGCAAACTTTGATAAGTCATCACACAGTTGTTTCTTTAAGATACCAAAATGTATCTACTATTAGGAAAAATTACGTCTGTAATATTTCAGTACTTTCATTTTGCTAATCAAATAAATGGCTTCTGAAGCAGCACACAGAAGTAATTCTCATTTAACTTAGATGGGGCAGGGTGGGGTGTACTCCCCTAAGCAATCTGACATTTGTATTTCCATGTGGGAAATACATCTTTTTGTTCAAACCTCAGATGTGTAACCATACACCTGTCAAGTTTCCTTTAAAACACTCCATTTTGTACCATTTTGGTTGCAGTCCTGAAGTGGGTAGCTGTGACTCTCCTTGTTCTGAGCAGAACCCAGAGCAGTCATATCATCATTAGGTAATGACACCCTAGAGCTGACAGGCTTCCAAAATCTTTTTGGTCTCACAACTGATACAAATCTTCATAATTGATTTGGATTGTGGGGCTGGTAATACAGCACTGAATAGCAATTAATGCTAACATTTTAGTTTCATTTCATTCTGTCAAATACACTTGACATTCTTTTTATGTGTGAGATTGCCAGGTATAAAGCCATGTGTCTCATTATATGCCTATTTGTCACCTCCCTTCAGATCGCTGACACAAGTGATGCAGGTGAAACCTCCCCACTCTAAATTCTTTTAACTTAATGGTTTTGCAAGAAGAATTTATAAAAGATGTGCCTACAGTTTCCAGTAAATCAGATCAATTATCACTACAGCCTCATTAGGAGTAAACATATGGGGAAAAATTATGCTTCCATTTAAAATAAAAATAATTTTTAAATGCCTAAATAAAGATATTTCCACTGTTGTAGTGCCACTTAGAAACAGAATCATATTTCATTGTGAATTATATGTGCTGCTGCTGTTTCAAAATTCAACAGAGTTATATCTGTGCAAATCAGGGTGGCATTGGTGCCTGGAATCCCAGTGAGCCAAGCCTCCCATACCAGCAGCACCAACAGATGTGCCACAGGGCAGTTTACATTTTCCTCTACTGCTTTTAAGCTAGGCTGAGATTCTTTTGGCAACTCATTAAACATACTCACAGAGCATCAGTTTAATAAGAAATTATTATAGAAATTTCTCATCTTTCAGCTGTTCCATTATTTAGTGAACATATATTGTGTTTGATTAAGATTTGGTCTTGGTGGCCCATGATATACTAAAAGGCTTTTTTTAGGACTGCTGGGTAGATGATAGATGGTAATCATTTGATCACTGTGAAACTACAGGTTGTTTACTTACTGTGAAACTACTGATGCTCTAGTGAAAGTTTCTAGTTTGGGGGGGAAAAATTAATGGTCTATTCAGGATGTTAATAATGTGTTGTTTTTTCTCTGTTTGCCAGTGCTGGGAATTTTTATGCATATGGTAAAAAATACAGCTCTTGCTATCTACTCATCCTATGCACATTGACTTGGGGATGTATCAGTGTCAAACAGGACACGACAGCTTCAAAGAGCTCTTCAAAGGTAAACCTGTGACATGACAAGTAGCAGAAGAATGCCTGATCCAGGAGGGATCATGAAAAGCCTCTAACAAGTGTAGGAATCCCAGCCCTTCAGATTTCTGTCTCTGCACTCTGGGGGGTTGCACACAAGCTGGAAGGCGACTAACAGGACGAATCCCACCCCTGTTTAAAGGTTCAGAGGTGCTGGTCCAACAGACCCTGCTATGGTTTTATTGAGGAGCTCCTCCAGCCTCAGGGGAGACTCAGGTGCTGCATTCAGAGCCTCTTCTCCTCTGAATACACTGGGCACCCTTTCCTGTGGGGTCAAAGGCAAGGGGGAGGGCTGGCTGAGGCTAGTCCTTCCCTCACCCCACACTCCTTCCTTGGAGTCGGCACGTGCTCTGAGCCAACAGGACTCACACTGCTGAGCCTGGGGTTCAGGGGCTGGTTACGCAAATAATCTGAACAGGGTTACCTGAGCAATGGAGGAAACAGCTGCGAAGATTTCACAGGGAATCTTGGGAAATTTCTACCTCAATTTCCATTTTTATTTGAATTTTTGGAAGCTGAGCAAGTTTCAATAGGTTTCGTCATTTTTTCAACCGTGACGTGCAGCCAGGGTTGAGTGAGCTTTGGGATTCCTCAGTCCCCTCTTCGCCCATCCATTCATCCCCTTCTTTGTTAAAAAAGAAGTAGTAAACTGAAACCCCACAATAGAGTATTGGAACATTTGAAAATCCAGAATCTGAAATTAAAGAACTAAAAGCCTTATTTTGTTTTGTTTATTTTCATTTGTTGTTGCTGAAAGCACATTAACTCTTCTTTGAAATACTAGTTAGCATGATTGCCTTGTGCACTTTGAAAGCCTTCAAACAGCAAAAAACATTAACATGCATTAAATAGTTAATTTAAAATCAGTCTTGACCCATTGGCTAAGCAGTTTCAGTCTTCCAGTAATTCATAATTCTGTTTGCTCAGGACTGCTTTCCCTAAACTTTACAGCCTAGCCTGCTTTGTGCCATATTGCTTTTCACTGTTTTAAAGAAGGAAAATGTTTCTTTCAGTGTTACCAAATTAATGACTGTTAGTGGTGGGCTCACTAAAGAGAGACCATGAATTTGAAGGTCACTGCTGTAGAGCTTTTTGTACTCTGTATTTGTCAGGATCATCTGTGCAGTATCTTTGACAAGGTGGTTGGTGTCATAGCTTCATTACAACCTCTTGAAGTGTATTGTGCAACGTGAATGAATCTTTTGCAAATGTACACAGGCTGTGGTGGAAGGGGGGGGGTGAATGAATACATTATTACATAATTTTTAAGTCTCTCTAAGCTCTTCCCTTTTTACACAAGTTTAGCAATTTTAAGAAATCCCATTTGAGCTAAATCATGTTAGAAAGAGACTAATAACAGGTTTATTGCTTGTTATTAAATCATATTTCATTTAAAAATCAAAAGCACCACAGAAACATTATTAAACAACATTGTGATGCAACTGTTAGGGGCTCACTGGGCTCTTTCTGTGTAGCGTGCAATTGGTACCTACCAGCAGAACTAATCGAATACAAAGGAGATAATAGAGGTCACAGCATCAGTGTGTGCAGAGCTGTGTGTGCACAGATCTATAGATGCATGCACACTGGTGTTATAAGCATGTATTCACACCATGGTGTACCACTGCTACAGCATAATCCTCCTGAAAACAAGATTCTTTTCCCAAATGATCTCTCATGCTAGCATTTATCAGTTTTATTCTTCTAGTGATTGATACTTTTTCTATGCTGTGCTATTTGGTACATAGGACTTTATGAATTTAACAGTTTTATTAATTTGAGAGGTTTCCTCTGCACAATAAAATACCTCAGTATGACAAAGAAGTATCATAAATTAATTGATTTGTCACCTATCAGAATGTAATTCAGCAGTGATTTCATTATTGTGGTTATTTCCCTTCAATTATCTGCAAACTTAAAATGTGACATAATATCCCTGTATCAAGTGACAGAGGAGTAGATGCAAATGTGACTGAGTTTCACAAATAACCTCCAGATTATTGGTGCCTCATACTAATTTTTATTCCTTAAGGAACAATATTCCTTGAGATAAACATTTGTTGGAGTATTGTAAGTGAGCTTTGTCTCCCTGGGAAACAACAGATGAGTTGTGATAAAATTTCAGTATTTGAACACACTGATGTCATGGAGGGCTGCATGCATCCAACGTGATGTGCTTTCTCTTAAAGGCATTTCTTCATCCCTATCACTAAGTGGGTACAGTATGTACCCATGTATTGTACAAATATAAAATGTTCTTATCACTGGGTGTGTCTAAAAGGATATAGGATGAGTTTTTCAGCACACGCAACTGAATTTTTCAAGGCCTGTGGAATTGACATAAAATCAAGATGCTGAATTCTCTCAGGTGTCTTTGAAAGTCCCAAAGTTTATGGTTTTATTCACATATTTACCCTGAAACAGCTGGAGCTGATAAAAAAGTGATGCTATTTTGACCCATTGTGAAGAGTTAATTTAAGCAATCCTGCACTGAGATGGACCTGGAGCACTCACATGATTTGTTACCACAGCATCAGATCTGTTCTTTGAGGTTAAGAAACTGGATGGAATTATAAAGGAGCACATGCTACTGGAACACTGCACTTCAAATATACAAATATAACATTTTATCAAGCCAGAAAAACTGTCAGAAAAACAGGTGTATTCATGACAAGTAATTCTTTCTTCCTGTGCTTTGCTTTCATACACGTGTATGTGGTTACACCAAATTATTCATGTGCACTAATTCTAGGTTTCATTCATGAATTTGCAAGATGAATGAGAGACAGGCTCAAACATGGAGAAAATGAATAAACCTGAAACAAATTCAAGGTGGACCAGTATTCCTCCTTTCTACCTTGACTGTTTTATTTCCACTCTGACCCATGATCACTAATCAAGGTTTACAATTGTTTGCCATTAAAATAGGCTAATATGTGCAAAGCATTTCTTTCAAAGTAATTCTGTGGCAAGAGTGTTCCCATTAGTCTGTGTTTGCATAGGGGGAGGTTACAAGTGTACCTGCAGCAGGCCAATACATCTGGAAGCTTACAACTAATGAAAAAATCAGGACAATATGGAAGTGCCTGGAATCTTCCCAGTATCTTCAAAGTGTGTTCATAGTCACACATTCAAAACTTTTCAAAAGGTTGATGATTATCTTCTGGTCAAATATTTCAATTTTTACTATAAAGAAGACACCTCTGGTCATTCATTGTGTTTCTATTTATGTAATACTGTAGGATGGATACCCAATGGCACAAAAGGTTAAGATAGCCACTGTATCTAAGTGATCATAAAAGATCAGGTCAGACTCACTTAAGAACATACACTTCTCTCTTATCTTTCTTTCTCCTGTGTGTGGTTTGAATGTTTTTCTTTTATGTCATATAGCAAACAGTTAAGTGGTTTATGGAAACAAGGAAAAGGGATAGTTTATTTCTGTGGTCTGGTATCACTAAGTTTGTTTCATTTTTAAAATAAGATCAAGCAATATGAATTTCATGAAGGCAAAAATGAGAAAAAAATAAATTGCATGAGTTAGCTTTGTCAGCATCTCAGCTAGAACAGTATCTTATTGCTCCGATTCAACATAACATTAGTATACATATCTCTACAGAGAAACTATCTGAAAATATCAAAAGGAAGTTCTGAAATGTAAAGTCCAAGTGAAGATAAGTTTTCATTATGAAGGATAATAGTAGCACACTGGTGTCTCATTGTTACAGGCCATCAAAAAACCACAAACGTGGAAAGAACAAACTTAATATTGATTCATCCTTTATTCACTCACAGCAGCATCAAGATACAGTTCTGACCTCAGTTATGTCTCAATAAAGCCAAATTAACTCAGCAAAATTACACCAATTTTAAGCCACAGTGGGATCAAAATCCCACCTTTGGTGTTTGTAACACTGAGTTCTAAGCAAAATAATTTCAAAGTACTTCACCCTTATCAATGTACTCATCTTTTCATTTGCTTGAACAGTCATCTAACATGATGAATAACATCTAGCACCTTTTATTTATTTATTTGTTTATTATTTTAAGTATTATAATTTATAATGATTTATTATTTGTTTCTTTTATCATCTAACATCTTCTTTTAGTTTTAAAAAGCTGTAAGAATTGGCTTGGTTTTTCTACCTTTGGGACACGTTTCAAATCATATAAAGAAGTAAAAGCAACAGAGAAGAAAATAATGAAAAATATCATGCTCTTTGAGATTATATAATCAGTTGTAACGTTCATTGGTACTCAAAATATCCAGTTTCTGACTTCTGAATGCCAAATCTGCTCCAAAGGAACTAAAGAAAACACTGACCAGCCCTTTGATATGAGCTGCAAATATCAAGAGGGCTGTTTGCTCATAATCATGTCATCTCTCATTAGCACTTCTCCAGCCCTTAAGGAAATCCTGATTCATGTAAAGGGAGGTGTCCAAGGTAAATTATCAGCTACCTACAGAAAAGTGGGACCTGCAAAAAAAAAAGTCTTATTCTGCTGACTAAAAAAAGCTTGGAGGGGTAATAGTTAACTTCCCATGGGAAAATTCTCCCTACATACGCAAATCTAGTTGTTTAAAATTTATATATTTGTTTTGTATAAAAGTATACAGATTTAGATTTCTCAAGGAATAGAATACACTGCCATCTACCTTCCCTTCAATAAGTCATAGCAGTGGGTAATTTTTCTTCTTCTTAACTGTATTTTATTAGCTGTCCCAGTTCCAGCTAGTGGTAAATAACCAGAATATTATACACTGTGTGTGTGTGTGTGTGTGTGTGTGTGTGTGTGTGTGTTCACATCTTTTCACGTTGGTAGAACGTGATTCAGATGTTTGCTCTGTTTTTCATGCTCGTCTCTCAAATCTCAAAGTGACTTGACTCGTCATCAAGAGCCTGAGTGTTGGACACTACAGTGTCCCCTATCTCCCTACAGTGTTGGACAGCTTGAAGAGAAAATGCTAACAGCACTTAGAATATTTTATAATCCATTAGTTACAATAGTCTTTCTTAAATGGACCTGTTAACTCAAGTCCTATTTAGAACTTCAGCTAATATGGGTATTATTTGACTAGAGTATTTAGATTTATTTTTTACCTTTACACACACTTCTGTCTTTTGATTGCAGCATGAAATCAACCTTTCCTTTTCATTTGAATTAATTACATCAGTAATGTCTCAAAGAAAATAAGACAAATAATTTTTCCCCTACAAAATTCTTCCATGTTAAATGAAAGCAAGGGAGGTTTTGGCGTTTAATGCAAAGAAAAAAGTTCCTTTCTGTTCAAGCACAAACTTTGCTGTTGTTTTTACTGGTCCATCAGCTCAGGCTGCAAACTGAGGTGCTGGCACAGTCGGGGACCAGGCTTCCCTGCAGCCCATCCCAGCACAGGGGCCAAGCAGCCATGTGGGGTCTGCAGATGGGAGCAGGGATGTGGAGGTAAGGCCAGAGGTCAGCTGGAATCCTCATCACTGGGTGAGAAATGTGTTCCTGAGCTGCCTGTATTTGTCTGTGATCCTTGTCACAATCTCATGGTAAATTTACCACTGGTAGATTATAGTTTTTGGTGTCCTCCACTGTACAGTGAGCAAGTGTCACTGTGGCTCTCCTGTGAGGCAGAGGAGATAAGTGTCCATGATTAATGATGTGGACACTATCTAGCAGCAGGAGCCCATCAACCTGTGACAACTTTCCATTCCATGGGCATTAAACTCCTAAATGCTGTCACAGTCCTGCAATAGATTGTAACAGACAGCCAGGAACAGGGAACAGGAAGGAGTTTCATAACGCTTAAGTAAATGAATTTTACTAGTAATTATTTTTGCCTCCAGTATTTTTTTAGTCCCAAAAAAAGAGTTTGGAAAATGTTAATTTCAGCTGCTTCCCAATCTGTTTGGGAAATACCAATTCCCTTCTGGCTGTTCCTGCAGAATTGTGATCATTACTGTGCTTTCTGTTTGCTACTTTGTTTGTTCACAAACATGATCAACAAAGGCCAGTGCTTCTCTGGCATCAGGGCATTTATTTACGTAATTGCTGCAGGAACATAGAGCTTTGGTTCTCTCTAGGTTTGAAAGAAACAGTAGCTGGTTCTTTCTCTTCTAAAGTCACAGAATTGGCAGATATTTTAAAAGACAGCCTTTTTTTTTTCTTTGTACAGATGATCTTTTTTTAAATCAAATACTGCTGGCAAAAAAAAAATTAAAAGAGTGGAAACCATTTTAAAAAATCTTGACACATTCATGCACTTTGAACAAAATACTTAGAATTTGCTCTGTAGCTCTCACCCCCACAAACACACAACATGAGGAAGCTGAAGCAGAATAACCAGGTGATGATATTAAGGGGAGACTCTCTGAGCATTGTTGAAAATCTGGAGCTGGGAGGGGGCTGGGGTCTGGGGCCACTGTGCCCTCTGTGCCCACCTGCTCACAGCAGAGCTGCTGCCACCCCAGGGCTGCTGGGGCACCTGGCTGTGCCTGCCACACACAGGGCCAGGATGAGTGCTGTCAGGAGAGCAAGGGTGGCTAACTCTGAGCATTGCCTGATGAGGAGGAAATGCTGAGGAAGAGGAGAGATGGCAAGAAAGGGGAGGTTTTGGCATCTGTCAGAAGTGGCTGTTGGCTTGCTTTGCTCTGGGTAGAGAGGCCATGGGGGGCATGGGTCTCAGCTCTTTGAGTTCATCTAGAGAGCTGCAGCTGGGTCTTGAAGACACAAATGAGTTTTAGTAAAGTGCAAAATCTATGCAGCAAAATCTACAACCCCTTCCTCCTGGTCCAGAATGCTCTGAGGTTGTGGGATGCAGTGCCACTCCCAGAGATGCTCCCTGCCCAGGGCACGGCTGCTTCCCCTCCTGGTTTGATTTCCAGACACAGCTCACAGGCAGCAGTGCAGCATTCCCTCAGAAAGAGTTAATCTTGAAAGAACAACTTCTCACAACCAGGCTTAATAGATCCCCAGCTTTCCAAAGACTGCAGCAATGTGCAGTTAGGCAGCTGAGTTTGCTTTTAAGTCACTGTTTCTTTTTTCACACAATCTACGTTTTTTATTTATGTGGTACAGCTGTGGATGTGCACTGATATGGAGCATTATATTCCTTCTCAGGTGTGAAAAAACAGCTGTATGAGTTATGAATGTGTCATCTTCACTTGAGCGTATTGATACATCCCATATGTTATTGACTTGTGAAATGAATACTGATTGTAAAGAAGAAACATAATGAACAAAATAATTCAGGAAGATCCTAGCGGTAAAGTCTGCAAACAAAATTGAACAATTTTTTTTTCAAAGCTCAGGGAACACAGTCCTACCTGGAATTTTGATATTTTAAGTGCAGAGGCTTATATTCAGGGACTTTCCACTGATCTGCCCCAGAATGTTCATTGTAATACATCATAGCAGAGAGAAGGGAGGAGATCACATTCGTGTAGTTTGTCATGATTATTTGCACCTTCAGTAAAGAAGTTGAAAGGCAATTCAGGGACCCCAGCACTCCAAAGCATCTCTTTGGGCAGGAGCACCATAAGCCAGGCTGGGATGCAGTGCAGCAGCCCCGTGTGCCATCTGACACATCGCCTGCTGCCGGCATAAGTGACACAGGGCCCCTTTGGGAGTTGCACCTGCCAGGAGCTGCCCCAGCCTCTAATCATTTTCCTGATGCATGAAAAGAAGAGTGAAAAAGAAAACTTTCTTCTGTTTTTGCAGCTTCTCTGACTGGAAGAAACTATTAGAGATACATTCTCTGAGGCACAGAATTGTTTTGTACCCTTAGGCACTAAAAACCCGAAGACCCTGAAATTGTTCTAATACAATAAGAGAAAAGCACCTGCTTTTTGCCACCAGAACAATTCTGTGTTTGTGTAAGTTAAAACTGAAACAGCAGCCTTAGATGCTGGGAATTCAAGGAGCTTTGTTTGTATATTCCCCATTATTCAAGCAGTGTTTGACAAAAACAGTTTCTCTTGGAGGTCTGAATCAGGGGTTGAACTGGAGTCATTCTCTCAGTGCTTCTGGAAGCAGATATTGTTGATTATTGCTGTTGGGACATATTAGCACAATAACAATATCATGCAAAATTTAGAGACTGTGAATTTTGAGTGTGTATCACAGTGGCTCACTAACCCTGCCTGGACTTTCAGGGGATAGAGCCAGCAATAATACTGCAGTAGTTTAGTAAGGAGGCATCCAGACTGGACTTCTATTGGTAATAAGAGCCCAGAGGGCTGAGAATTGTGGCCTGCCCACAACAGCTGCCTTTATCAGTAAGTGCTTTTAGGAACTTTTTATGGCTGTAATGTGTTAGTTGCAGCAGCCCCAGACCCTGGGTGATGGGTTTCTTTTGTTGCAGAGAGCACAGAGAGCTGGGACATGGAGGCTGACTCTCACAGCAAAGGCAGCCAGTGTGAGAGAAGTGCTAGAAATTTAGAGGAAGAAACTGTGTGAGGGTGTTAAGCCAGGAATTCCTTTGATTCTGTCAATCAATTTCCAAAACGATGTATTCACATTTCTAAAAATGCAGAAGTCACTTGGGTGATTTTGGGGGAGGGGAGTAAGTCAAGGTGAATTATATTCCTTCTGCCGCAGTGTAATTCCAGCGTCCTTTCACAGTTGTAAATCTCCCTCAGAAAGCTTTGAAAGTCTTTTTGAGTGTTAAAAGCTTGGGTGGTCAAGGTCAGGTGAGTTCCTTCCTCCCTCTTTCCCCAGACAATGAATACTTTTAAGAGGCCTACCCTTCTAGTTATGTTTCGTTATCTGCACTTTTTATATCCTTCTCCCTACAGGAAACAAAGCAGCACACACAGCCAGCAAGGGGCTCCACTGGAGGACTGCATAATTCCTAACACGGATTTAAAAGGGAAAAATCCTCCTTTTCTTCCCTTGCATATCCCCAGAAGACACGATCAATATCTGGTGCAGCCACGCAGGCGTGGATCCCCTCGCTCCTCTGGGTGAGGGCAGTGTCTTCTGGGCCATGCCTGCGAATATCGTGTTGCACAAAAATCAAGCACCAACAAACCCCTTCCAAAAGAACAAAATGCTCTGATCTTAAAATACTGAAAATCTTTCCTGGGCCATATTCAGGCCCTGCTCCCTTCTAGTTTTTACTTGTATGCGTCCAGCTTTGATTTGGGAAAGAATAGCACACACACTGTTGTAGATAATAGGACACAGTGGGCATTTTGGCAGAGAGCAGCTTGAAAACACGGGCTTGCTCCAACAGTGATTTTAAATGTACAGGATGATGTTCTGAAAGGAAGTTATACCTTTACCATTGGTTACCTTAAAAATTTCCTGTATGCCTCTGTAAAAATGCTGCAGATAGCTGTGTTTCTCAGAGGTTAAACTACAACATATGCATCATGTTAATTCCTTTAATTTTTAAAATTCTTGCCTCCCTTTAGTTGTCTCATATTGACAAAATTTCTGTACCTTTGAAAATGGAGGTCTAATAATTAGAACCCTTCCCAGTCAGGTCTTGAGATGCTTGTTCATACTGTGAAATAGGGCCAAGGTTTAATCACAATTACCTGCCATGCTGAATATGATTTGTTCTGATCTGCACTGACAGGTCGGTTATGGTCATCACTATGTCAAGTTCCAAATACAATAACATTGCATAATGAGAGTGAGTGCACAAGGAGTGAGTTTTAAGCAACAGAGTGCACCATTTGTTGTCCATGTGAGAAGAGGTGTATCATGGAACTGTGTGTACTGGGCATGTAGAAGGAGACAGTAAAAGCTGTGAATGCTCAAACCCTTCCTGTACCTCATAGAAAAATCCCCATTTAAGCTGAGGTTTTATTATCACCAGACTGTTTTTAAGAGGTGCTGTTCTTCCAATGGGGTTTGAGAAGCAGGGGCATTTGTGGCCACAGTAGCTGTCTTCAAAAAGACAAACTCAGAAACTGCCCAGGTTTCTGGGCCTCTTAGAAAGACATCACAGCTTTTAGAAGAGCTGGAACAGTGCCAGAACTACCTGTCTGCAGGATTTATTCTCAGCTCTTCAGAGAGTCCTACCTTGTAAATCTAAACTGAATTAAGGATTGGATCCTAAATTCCTTTGGTTTCAGCAAGACTTTGGATCTTAATAACCCCATATATCAAGATTTTAGTGGTGGATAATCTAACTTATTGAAGAATCTTGTCAGTTATGGCATCATGCCAGTAACTGATCAAATCAAAACCTTCAACTTCTTACATATATCTACAGAAAAGCCTTTTCCCCCCTCTTTTTTTCTCTTCCAGGAAAGAATCCAGAATATTTACAATATAGTGTTGGTTTTTTCAATTCTTCCTTTCAGTTTTCTCTGAGCCTTGATTTTTTCTTTCATTGTACCTATGAAGTCTTCCTCTCTTACCACGATCTCAGTTTCTGTATGGGCTGTTATTGTAAAGGCAAACATCTGTTTCTTAAAGAACATTATGAGCCAGGTTTAAAAGTATGGAAAACGTGGATTTTTGAATGTGTGGTGCTGGCATGCACGTGCACCTCCCAGTCACAGAACTCCTCACTTACAACAGGTGTTCGAACTGGTCTGTGCAATGAAGTTATAGGAATAGAGTCACCTTTTCCACAGTTGTCATCCCCTATTGTGTGGATGCCCAGCACAAGAGAAGTTTGAACAAATCTCTTTCAGCACCTCCTGAAAATGAAGTGCTTCCAGTGGAGAAAAAAAAAACCAGCAGGACCCAAACTGAAATTTTGGGATCTAAAGTAAACAATTCTATGATTTTATGGGGTCAGGATGCTCAGACAAAAGCATGGCATATATAAATGAGCAGGCCATAAACACTTGCTGCACATTGTTGATATCTGTGGTTGCTCTTGTCTAAATTTAGATCTTATAACCCAGCTGCACAAACACATCTGGCCAGGCCCAATTCCTGCTGTTCTGAGGGGTCTCATTACCTGTATTTATTAAAAAATGTGAATATTTTTGCTCTAAGTTTACTCTGGCTTTAAGTAAGACTGTTCATGGTAACCATTCTGTGTCCTAAACAGTGTTTTAGTGGGACTTAGTCCCAGGCTTAAACTCAAGGACATATTTCAGTGTTAGAGTGACTCAGACAAAACCCACTATCTTTCCTAAATCAAGGTCAACAGCACAATATGATCTGTTGGCATGATAACCATTCTGACTTGCCCAAAGCATAGCCAAACTCCTGGATTAGCTTGGTTTGAGGCTGATGGTACATGAAAAAAAACTCTATGGCCAACATCCACCTCCTATCCAGCAGTGACATGAGCTGAGAGCAGTGTCTGTCACACCAGAACACAGGACCCAAGCTCCCACCTCTGGCCTGGCTGACACCACCTTTCCCTCTTGTTTTCTCTGCCTCACCCTGCAGTTGATGCTCTGTGGGTGCTGTCAGCCCACTGTGGACACAGCCTTCCCAACCCAAACTCTCCCAGCAACTCCCATCTTTGATTTCCCTGGGAAACCACCAACATCCTACCGTGTTTTCAGGTAATTTCTAATTACTGCAGAGTATTTGCAAGGGAATAGAAGCAGATATTTCTGCTCTGGGTGTGCAAAAATTATAGAAGCTTAAATTGTACAATGGAAAGGGAAATCCAGGTGTTCTCCTGATGGCAGGAGGAAATTCCAAATGCCAGTAATGCTATTTGGGTGGGAGAAAATAATTATGGGGGCTGCTTCAGTTTTCCCTTTGTTCCATGTAATTATTTTCTACTTGCTCCTTTGAACTATTGAGATGTTGAAGGCAAAATGTGAGTAATTTCCTTTTCTGTCATACCCAGCCAGACAGTAGAAAATATATCACGTTTTTAGGATAAATAATAACCACAGCAGCTCTTAAAGGCTGGTGTCAGGCTAGTAAGTGAACCACATGTTCAAAGCTTTGCTCTACTGCCAAAGATAAAACACATCCCCTTTCTGGTATGTCTCTTATACACAAGTCAGAGAGCAAATTCCCCACTCATATGTATTGACAATTGAAAAACAGGCTGGCATTTGCATAGAAGGAAGCAAGCATGGAAATTCTCAGAACCTGCTAAAACAAAATGCCCAGCTGCAGTAAAAATGTAGATGACCTAGGTGACCCTAGCCCTAGTTTTGTTAAAACCATGTTTACACAGGTCATGGAATACTTCTACCATTCCTTCTGCACCCCACATTTCTGTCCTTAGCACATGTCACCAGCACCTCCAAGTATATAAAAAACCCTTGCCTGTTTCTACTGCTGGCAGCTTCTTTAGTCTGCACAGATGGGGCACTTCTCTCTGAAAAATCATGCCATGAATTGCACAGACAGTCAGCTGTTGTGATTCTGTCCTTGCTGCCCATTTCCCACTCCCTCTCTGCCAGAAAAGATTCCCCTTTTCTGAAGCAGTGTGAAGAAATTCCTATATTTCTGCTGAAAATGAGAAACAATGAATTCTTTAACTCTCTTTTTTTAATGGCTATTTAGCAAACTTTAGCCAAAGATGTCAGTAAATGGCAGTGCTGTCTTTGCCACACCCAGTCATTCAAGCCTTTGGAAAGAGGCTGTTTCAGTAAGTCTGTCCTGCTACAGGGGACCCAGGTATTCAGTGCCCCTTGGAGGAATTACACACCCAGAAGATGCTGCTCCATCCCCAACCATGGCTGTCAGTCAAGCATTTCCTCATGACTGACATGGAGACCCACGTTCTGAGACCCTTCATGGGCTTTGGTTCTTTCACTGTAGCTGAAAACCTCCTCCCTGAGGTTTCTCTTGGTTTTTCTGTGTGGTAGGCAGCGTCTAATTAGACACAACAAGGAGCAAACAAGCAGGTCTTGCACAGCTGCTCATAACTCAGTGAGGTCTGCAGCAAGGGCAGGAATGGATCTCTGGCTCCTGGGTGGGACCACGGGCCAGAGACCCTGCCAGAGCCCACGTGGGTGGAGGCAGGAGTTCCTTCTGTGTGCCCAGCCATGCCTGCTCCGTGTGTGCCCCACAGGAGCTCGGGGGCACCAGGACACTTGTCTGAGCAGGACACGTGGCTGGCCCTTCTGAATGCAAGCTTAGGAGTGATGAAATTTTCTGTTTCACTCCAGTCTGGCTCTGGAGACTTTGCTTTTTACTTTGTTCTCTCATTTGAGTCTGTAGATTTGGTACAACAGAATTTCTGGATTATCTTTCTCCTAACCATGAATATTACATAATTGTGCCTGCACTTCTGCGACCTTTCTATGGCTTGGTACATCTATGTATATATTTTAATATCTCTTTCTTTGCTAGATTCCCAGCTTGACAAATCATTTGCCTTTTTTAGAGTTACGTTTAAATGATATATGCAACACTTGCTTGAATAAGTGTCATCTGCAGTTTTGAAGAAAGGGCCAGAAAGAAGTGAACACTACATTTTCCTTACCCTTCAAAAGGCCATTGGAAAATCATATGAAAGTCCTTTACTGCTCACACTGGGAAGTTCACAGGGAGGTGGTTTCTTTTTCATGTCAAGGAACTTTAGGAAAATATTCTGACCAAATGTTAAGAGACTCTCTGTGTTAGTCAGTTGCCAAAATACTTTTTCCTTTCCATTTCACATGACAGAAGCTTCTACTGCACTCACAATTTTAGATAGCTAAGTTATAGTCATGTCAAAAGAAAAAAAAAAGGCAAAACAGAAGAAAAAACTTCCTGAAGAGTCTCTACTGGGCTTTAAACAAATGAGGACCTGTTCTATCATTTTGTTTTGTTTTATGATAGGTGATTTTAAAGAAGGCATAGGAGTCCCAGGTAGAAAATTCAGACAAAATAGCTGCATCTAATAAAGTTACTAAGACCTTGCAATTTTTTAAAGTTGGCTATAATCCAAGATTCACAGCTCATACATTTTTTAATTGTTTCTCTGTGTGATATTTGTGTTTTCTGCTGGATTGATGTTTTGATAAAAGGGATTTGTGAAATTAGTTATGTTACTTCATCCCAAAAACAGATATACTCTTCAATTCTCTTTAAAACTGTGACAAACATGTTAATCTATAAAGGTCCATTAGTCCTGTAAATTCCTATATTAAATTTTAAAGAGTAAAATTTTAAGGATATTTCATCCATGTTTCATATCTGTGCTGAAACCAAAAGTCAGATGTGCTTAATATGCTTACAGATCTCATCGTAACTGGCTCTTTTCTCAGACTTGGAAGGTTTAGAACATATGTTTTTCAGCTTGAGATAGATTCTTTTTAATCTGGTGCTAAGGTGAAGTATCATGCAATAACATTAATGTTATGATTTACTGGAGCCCATTAAATCCAATTCATCATCTTATATATTTCCATTGCAAATTGGGTGTCTATCTTCCTTTATAGCTCAGTTTTCAAGCATCTTGAAGCACTGAGAAAGCTAAAATACTCACATGCTTTAAATACAGGAACTTAGCAAACTTTAAATATATTTTAAAATTTATTTTCATTATTATTTTCCTTGATTGAGGAATGAACTTTAAAAATGAGACTGGAGAATACCTGCCCTTAAGCCCACTAATAAATTCTTTATGTCCATTCTTTACCTGGTATGAAGAAATTTTCACTGGCTATTTGGTAGTCTGTCATTTTTAGTTGTACTCCTTCAGGTTTGTCAGTGAGAAAATTCCAGCAAAGTAAATTAAATAATCTCTCTTAAACTACAAAGCTAGGGAGAAGTGTTTTATCCAGTTTCACTTGCCATGTTTAAATCTGAGTTCAAACACGACGCAAGATGTGAAATCAGTATGTGTGATATTTGAGATTTTTTTAAATACACTTTCTGGTGTATTTGTTTGTATTAAAAGCATTTACGTGCATTGTAAATCCCTTCATACAAAATCTGCAAAGGGGAAGATTTAAGCCTCATCAGCACTTGTCCTTATCTCAAAATATGGAGTCAGAGGCAGTTCAGTATCCCCAGAAATTCATAAATGTGCATTCATAAATCAAAGAACAATACCTCTTGGCAGTCTGGGCATTACTATCCGTGGTTTAGGACAAGTTAGAGAACCCCATCACTGGGGCAAATTCTGCAGTTGAGCATTTCCATATGTTAATAACAGGAGAGATGGGAAGGTTTATATTGTTATGTGTGAAAAGTAAAATAACAATAAATGGAAAATAACACTGAAATTATGCTTTTTGTTCCACAGGATGATAATACTTCTTTGCATGGTTCTAAGGTTAAAAATTTTTTATTGAAAGGTTGTTTTCTCTTGTGAATCACAAAGAGAAAGTATGAGGGCTGTTAAGGAAAAACTGCAGGCCTGTTAAATTTACATTCATACCAACGTTAGCATTAAGACTATGGGACTCGTTTCTCATTTGCTACGATGCAAATGTATTCCATATTTTACAAACACTTCAAGGCTGTTTTTTTCTGCCAGAACTGTGAAAAGTGCCCAGAGGGTAAACAAGAATCAACAATTAGCCTGTAGCCAAAGCCTCCAGCCTCCAGTCTGGATTAGGACTGTTGAGAAAATGTCTGTAACAAGTCCTCAAGATCACAGTCTTTGCAATGTATTATTCAAAACTTGTATTACTATCAAATCGATAGGGAGAGAATGGCTGTTTGAGGGTTAGACATGAAAGTGCCAGAGCTTGCACCTCCTTTTCCATATTTGTAGGTAACTTTCTAACTTTTTGAAAGAGTTCTAGCAGACTTTCTCATAATCTGTTTTATTATTCCACTGTACTCTGGCTGGTAGCTTGTGCAAGTGACCAGTAAAGCACTCAAGTCAGCACAGGTGGATTCTGACAGCTAGATCTGACATTGCCTGTCAGTGCTGTGACTGAAGGTAGTGTGCTTTGCTAATAAAAGCCTGGGGAATTCTAAGGTTAATAATTGAGTCTAGGCCAACCAGAAATATATTTTCCATTAAAAAAAATATATCCCCCATTGTTCCTGGATAGTGCTTTTAGCACTTAAGCTCGCCTGGAGCAGTAGAACTCTCGAGTGCTGTTTTTCCATGTGTCACTTGGCTGTGTCCATCCCTGATTCTATGAAGTCAGGATGAGCATAAATAGCTAACAGCATGTGCTATGCTTCCCTCCTTAGAAGAATTATAAAGAAAACAGGCAGACACTGCCTTGCCCAACAATCTTCTCTTGGTTCTGTACCCAACCCAAACAGCCTTTCTCGGGGATTATCCGATACTTCAGGAACCACAGTCATTCAAAATGTCTTGTCCCAGAGGAGAGTTGGGTTGGAGAAGAGATCTCCACTATCTCCACATATGACCACTGAAGATGGCATTTCAGCACTTGGGGTTAGTAATGTTTGGTCAGAGCAAGTATTAAAAGATTTAGAAATCCTTCCCAATACAAGAAGAAACAAAAGGTTTGGGGGGGTGGATTGTTTATTTATTTATTTATTTATTTATTTATTGGTTTTTGCTTCTTTGTTTTGTGTGGAATTTTGGGGAGGGGAGCTTTTTTAGATTTTTATTGAGAAAGTAAACGAATTAAAACACAAAACTGGTTTAAAACATGCAGGTCTTACTTCAGCAAGTGCCTTAAGAAAATTATACCCCAGCACAAAAAGCATTTTGAGGTCAAACCTCCTAAACAATAAAAGCTATAGACCTTGACCAAATAATTGCAGTGACATGTTGTGTAAATTCTATAGTTCCTGAAAAGTCCTCAGTATTTTGGGAGAAAGTCACAGAAAATAGAGGATGACTCTGAGCCCTTCATATTTCTAAACAAACTCAGTTTCCTCCTAGTCATTTTGTATTTCCCACGTGAGAGACAGAAGCCCTATCTAGTAAGTATCAAACCACAATTTAGAGATTGAGGTAGCAAATAAGTAAAAGGGACTACATTCCTGTCATTTTCTGTTGCAATGATCCTTCTCCTCAAGACTGCATGAGATGTGATGCAGAATATACCAGATAGGGCCCTTGTGAGAATAAAGGAATTGAATATTGCAAAGTGGTGCAATGGGAGCCATATATAAATGCTAAGATAAATACAGATTTGATAAATTACTAGCAAAGGCACTGGAGGGAACAATACAAGACAATGCAGTCAGGCTTTTTCATCTCACTCTCACGACCCTTAGAGAAGACATGGCTTTCCAGAACTCTGCACCTGAGGCAAGATGTTTTAGTCATTTCATACATAATTACCCCTTGAGACCTCTCAGATTCTAGGATAATAAAATGTAGCTCTAGGTCTTCAATTGTGGTGATATACGGATGTCCATTTCAGGACAGGAAAAGATGCAATAGGTCCACATTTCTGAGCTCTGATTGCCACAGCTAATGTGTGTAAATGTACTGAGAAAGCATGGTTTCTGTAAAAAATTCAACTTAGCTGCACCTCGCGCTCAGCGCTGCGAGCGTTCGCCGCTAAGGCTTCCCACGTGATGGTAGGGCAGGCAGGCAAGTTGTTGGGATTTGCACAGAAGACAGCTCCTATGGAGCTGAGGATTTCTCCTGGCTATCTGTGCTGAGCAGGCATTTACCTCAGCTTTATGTATACAAGCACCTAAAAGCTAATTTAAAATCAAGGATTTCAGGCAGCTAGTGAAAGGAGAACAGTCATCTGCTCCTGACATCCGTGTTTCTCAGAGCTGTTAAGCAAAGTGATAATTTGTACAGAGGAAGTACACTAGATAGAATACATTTTTACAGAAATATCTTTATTAAGGAATACTTCTATAAAAGCCATTTTGTCTTGCATCACTTTGCGTGACAGAAATATTACTTACACTAAAATCCTTAATGTGAGATGCCCTGTAAAAAAGTTGTTTAATTTAATAATATTCATTGTATTAGTTCCCCCTAAAGTAATCACTTTGTTGAGAACACACTCTGTGTTCCTTTATTTGATCTGGGAATAAAATTATCCTGTCTTTACTTTAGTATCTCCTTCTTATTCTTTCTAAAATAAATAAACATGAAGCTGTCACTGCAGAGCAGGCACTGCCTCTCCCTGTTACAAACCTTTTGATTTCTGTGTTGAGAGAATTTTTCTGCACAATGATCTGTTTAGAATATGCTTGAAGCACTACATTTTCTTGGTTTCCTGTTTCCCATGTAGATACATGAGTAACCACAATTCCTGCTGTCCCAGTAGATTATATGTCCTATCAAGTTTTCTGCCCTTCTCGTAGAACTGATCAACCCATTTATCACAAAGAAATGATTTAATATATCAGGCACTAATTTTAGTATAATTTTTATTATAGCAACCAAAGCCACCAGTTGGGAGATTTGAGCCCTTTCATACAAGTGAAATACACGGTAGCCCTCTGCTTCATAAAATCTTGGTAAAAGGGCTTGATTTGTGCACTGCTCACCTATGTGGCCAACACAGCTGCTAAACCTGTGTTGTGTCTCCTGTGCTGTGGTACAGACTGTCATTCACCAAGGGCTGCAACTCCTGCTGGCTATGTACTGGAGATCCTGGCCCAGAATGTGGTGGCTTCTTGGCACTGCCAGCCAAAAGACTTCAAGTCAAAAAGCAAAAAAAGAAAACCCAATTAAATCCAAAAGCTGGAATAACTGGGTCTTTCCCAGCCAGGTGGGAGCATGGTGATAGCTCCTTGAATCCCAGCTCATTGTTATATCCACTCACCTCTACACCTCTTTAGCTTTCAACAAAGCTGTAAACATGGATCTAGCACACTGTTTGTGTACATACACACATACTAAACATCAACGAAATTCTTGTTAAGGAAAAAGTAGAAATTCCTGGCTTTATTTACTAGAAAAGAGTGTATGAAATCATGAGATGCAAATGTTGTATGCTTTTCATTCTTAAGAAACACTGAGTTGCATGGTTTCTGAAAGTCCAAACTGGCAATCTGTTTGAGACACCACCAGCTTTCAGGGGGTGTATTTAATCAAAACATTATTATTTGCAGGTTGCCTTCTACCTTAGAAGACACAAAGCTCCCTGCTGCAATGTTTTCTCTTGGTGACTGGATGCTTCCAGGAGCTAATGAGGAGACATAAAACCACAGTGAACCCAGTGACCATTTCAAATCTAGGCCTAGTAAGTATTGTTCATTTGATGTTTAATCTTGTATCTGATCAAAGTAGGTATTGTTCATTTAGTCTTTAGTCTGGTATCTGTCTGATAAAAGCATGTGAGGAATGAGTTGACAGCATCACTGCAATTTGCCAGGCAGTTGTAAGAAATCATCTTCCAAACTGCTGTAGTTATTTGGTAGCATCCGTGAAGAAGATAGCAACACAACAGGAACAGAAATCCTGTCAGCATTAGTCAAAGGACTGACACACTCAAAGGAAAAGAATAAATACCCTGGGCTTATTCCTGGTTTTCTTCATAAAGAACAGCACTTCTTTTTGTTCAAATAACATCTGAGAGCTTAGTTGAGCAGTAGAAAGGAGGTGGCTTTATGAAGCAAAGAGAAATGCACATCTAGACATCTTCAGAGCAGATGGAAATTTGTGTGTCACCCATGTACAGAGCACATGAGGCTAATTTCAAGCCCTGGGAAAAACAAAATACCAGAGCCTCCAACACCTCTGTGCCTCATTCCCAGCCATTGAGGAATATGGTGCAAGGTTAAAAATAAGTGGGTCCTAAGATCAGATTTCTCATTTGTCATAAAGACGACATTTAATTTTATTTACCTCTAGCTGATTTTCATCACTGTTGAGAGGATCACCATCAGGAAAGAGTCAGGCCCTTTTCTCACCCCTTACAAGGCTTGTGTTTATGTCAGTTTGAATCCTTTTTTGCCATGATTCACAGGCCTGTATGTCCATTCCTTTCTTCAAACCCGAAAGGGAGGGCTCACAACTCAGTGTTTCTTTGGTATCTTGAGAAGCTTCCTGCTCTCTGCACTGCCAGGAGAGGTAGAGCTCTGCTCTGAGATTTGGTGCCTGAGCCCCAAAGCATCCACATTTGGTGTGGTGAGGACTTGAATTTTCTTCTTTTTTTTCCTAATTCTCTTTAAGTTAGACAAACTGTAAGTGGATGAATATAAACAAAGAGTGAGTAGTCTGTGTAGTATAAGAGCAAACATTATAGATTATGAGCTGAGGGACAGGGCTCAAAAGGCAGCAATTCAGCAGCCAGTCAGAATCACGAACTAAATTTTTCTTTACTTACTTTAGGGTTTTTAGTGCCCTCTGGAAGGACATCAACAAGATTTAGACACAAGCATATCACTACTGTAATGAACACTGATAAAAAAATTGAGAAACTGGAACTGGAAAAGCATTTGCAATACTTCTTTGGGAATTACTAGTATAATTACACCAGTTTAGAAAGCAATACCTTTGTAAGTGCTTTCACCCCATCATGTATCACACAAGGGATTATAGCATTTTAATGACCTTGGTGGCTAAATTGTAAAATATCTATAATATAATATAATATCTATAATAGTATGAAATCCAGGAGAATTTTTGGCCCCATTGAGGCGATAGAACATCTTCTACTGACTTTGTTGGAGCCAGCAAAATCCATCCTAATTTTTCAGGTGACCAGCTCCAGCCACAAAAGGGGCTTGTATTTTCCCCACGCTCTTAAAAAAAAAGCGAACTGATACTTTTCAAATGCTTATGCTACAAATGCCCTGAATTTTATTTCATGAAAGATGTTATGGCATGGAATACACTGTTTCTTCATGAAACACGCACCTTTTAATAGCAGTTACTGAGAGGGTGATACATACATCGCTATTTCTCCTGTCACCAAATAAAATGAAATTCATAGATCTGCTCTTAGCTAACAGGATACACATTTTATGGCTAAATAAGGCCTTGAAAATGAAAATCTTCTGCCCTTCTCATGAGGTATATAGATCCAAATTAAATGAGCGAGTTACATTAAGGCACCTGTAAACCTTGAAAAGGGTGTATTGGCTTGTTCATTGTTCCTATGGATAATAAACTCACCCATCAAACATCTAGACAGCAAGCCAAGGAAAGCAAATGTCACCCTGCCTTAGCTTCCCTTATATGTTTTCAGTTTTCTGAAATTGAACATATCTTCTGTAGATAGGACTGTAAGAGATTGATAGATGCCTTAAGATCAGTTTGCACATGAAAAGGTAATAATTGATCCCTGGCCACTTCATGAACCAGCATTTAGTGTGTTGTGCAATTTCAGAAATAAATCAGAATAACTACCTGAAGAATAAAAGGAGGTAAAAAGGCTCACTTTCCCTCAGCTTTAGAAAATATATGTTGTGTTAGGGAAGGTGTTAACTGACAACATGTTTTAACTGACATGGCAATAAATATGACCAAGCACCATTTTCTCCAGTGTGCAAACTGCCTTTGCAAGAGCCTGGAGAGATTCCCGCTGGTCTCTGCAGGATTTGGCTTGAGCTCCTCTGCAGGAATTAGTTCACGCCAGTGGAAGTAAATAGGCCCTCGGGGATGCTGCTGCTACCACTGAGGTATTTATTTTTATAATAACTTATTGGCTGGTACAGAGATAGGAAGTCACAGCCACAGCTCTTGCATGCACAACTCCACACCATTCATCCTTATCAGTTAGAGCCCTTTGTGAAGATAGAAATGCTAAGAGCCATAAATTTGGGGGCTGGCTACCAACACCTCCTGCACCCTGAAAGTGGCCACACTTCCAGGAGCAGCTTCTTTCTCAGTGCTCTGCAGTGCCTGCTGGTGCCTCCCAGCCACCAGCAGCCAAAGCCGACCCCTTGGACCACAGTGTGCAATGAGGGCAGCAGATCACAGGATTTGTCTGACTCATACAGAGCCAATAAAATGCATTTCTTAGGAAGGAGCCTCCCTAACTATTTACTGTTTCCAGTGTCTGCTCACACTGTGCTTTATTCAACAATATTTTCTCTAGCTTGGCCCCTTCCTGGCTAACAGAGCCCAACTCTGTCTGAGAAGCTCTTCTTCTAGCCTCCAAAATTGTCACAAACAAATTACTCTGTTCTTACTTTCAAATCAGGTAGGAAACATACCAGATTTCACTAGCATGCTCTTCCTTGCCAGACTTCATCACTCGGAGAAAACTGAAACAATTACAAGACTGAAAGGGCCAGTGATAATGACACAGCACTTTCACATCACGTGTGCTCTTTTATCAGTACTTACAGACTTTTGAACACAGAGTGGAGCCCTGTAGAATTGGCTGGTTTTCACAATTTTAAGAGTTGTTTTCTCACTTATTTCCTGTTTTCTTACCAGCAGGCCAGCTACATCCAGAACCTAGATAATAGTTGTGTCAGTATCTCTGCCAGCTTTATTTAAACTCCCTTTTCTACCCTTTAAACTAGGTTGGAGCTACACTTATTCCCTTTCTGATACATAACTTAAGCAAAACTTGACTTGAGGCCAACAATATCTAAGAAAGGAGACAGAAAGCTTGGGCAGAATAGGAAATAGGTAATTTTGCTGCTGTTGCAAGTGCTAGAATATAGACGGAGCATTTTCTAATAACTTTCTCCAGCTGCCACTTACTTGTTCAAAATGAAACACATATACTGCAGGGGGAAGAAGGCTGATGTGTTTTTAGGTTAAAAGAAATGTTGTCCAACATCTGTTTGCCACATGGTTGCCTTAACCAAGCATTTTCCCTCCTCCCAGCCATTGCTTGCCTTGCTATGCACACATTGGTTGCCTTCTCCACTCCAGCAGTGGCTTTGAACCTACTGCATGATTCCAGAATCTGTGGGCTTCACTTCATTTTCACCCAGTCCAAACTCCCATTGGAGTTCAACTGGTGAAGCAGTCAAAAAAAGGGACTGAGAGCCTCAAAACACAGTTCAGAGCATCAGAGTCCTCTGAGTTCTGGCAGGAGCCCAACCCCTCTGCACTAGGTGGCCTCCACAGAAAATCACGAGCCCCCGGAACACGCACCCAGGCACGCAGCAAAGCCTAGGTTAGCGTTGAACACCCTCATGGTGTGTGAAAACATCAAAGGGCCCTGAATGCCAGAGTCCTAGCTCCCTCTCCTGGCAGAGCACCGCACTGGAGCAGGAGCGGGGTGCTCCCGGCACGACAAACCCGAACCCCGGCCGCAGCCCCGCCGAGGGCGAGGGGAGGGACCGTGCCCTCGGTGACCGGGGGCTCCTCTCTGCAAGGAGCCCAGTGGTAATCACGCAGCTATAGCTCTGCCAGCAGATTAATGCAGGATTAGCAAAGGCAAAATCTATTCCAGTGAAGAACATCTGTGACATAGCTTTAGCTGCATAAAAAAATATGGACTTGAGCACAGATAAAACTTCATTGCTGTGCATTATCTGCAGTCCTTAAGGTTGGGGGTAGTACAATTTATTCTCTAATACTCTGATACCAGACTGACTCACGCAACTGTGCCATGTTCCTCTCCAACACCACAGCCTTCTTCTGTTTGCTGTTTACTGTACACACTGAGACCACAGAGTGCCTCCCCAGACTGTAATTTTCTCCTTGAGAAACACATACCTACTTGCTAGACAAGAACCTGTCACTGTGGCAGGCCGTGTACGACACCAGGGATCTCAGTAGGAATCTCCAACCCTTCAGAAACGTGTGGCATTTCTGTATGGGAAGGGGCAGCTTATGGCCTGTCCTTCCTGAGTAGCTGCAGTGCCATCCCTGCCTAGTGAAATGCCCTGGCACCACATCCTTGGGCATGATGGCAGTGGCAGCAGCAGCGGTGGCAGTGTGACACCTGCCTTCATGGCCCAAGGCTGAGGCAAGGTCCTTCTCAGCCAGCAGCACGTGCCTCCACAGGGAACGAGCTGGCTCCTAGCATGGCAAAGACAGCAGGGGCTCACTGCAAGCACACAGGCCACTGGGAGTGACCCAGCCTGCAAGCCACGTGCAGGTACGTGGAGTTTGGTCATCTCAGCCATTGACCATCAGCACCCTGGGTTGGGCACACCAGCAGTTTATTTCTGCAGTGTTTTGGTGCAGTTATTCAGCCATGGGTGGCTGAAGTCCACCAAAAGGCTCCCTAGCAAGTGGGTGGGCTGGATGCCACGGACAGGGTTTGTTAGCACCAGACCTTCTCCACTCCTGCTATTTCTGTGGAGAAAGAGGGAGTGAGGTTTCCTGCACAAGTGAAACAACAGGTCTCTCTTAGGGCTCTTTCAGGCTTTGGCAATGAGGTTACAGCTCTTGTTTATGAGGAGCTGGAGGCAGCTCACAGATGTGCAAGCTGGTTTCTGCTGTGGTTATGTTTTCTTCTAGGTTTCTCACTGGTGCAGTTTTCCGAAGACAATGGGTCCTTCACAGGTCCGGGTCTTACTTCAGGAGGCCCCTTCAATCTCCAGCACCAACTAGAGGTCCTGCTTAAATGGTGAGGCCTTATGTTCTTAGAGGTCCATAAAGCAAAGCTAAAGCTCCACAGAAGGAATTCAGTTAAGCCAAAGCCGTGGCTCATAAAGTAATTCATTGTAAGTTAACCATCTCAATTGTAGCAGACTTTCTGTATGTTCATCAGAATTAAATTATTGTTTCTTCCTCAGGGAGGGAAAATGAGATAAAAAAGACGAGAGAGGAAGACAAAAGGGAAAAGGATACTTCTGGATATTGCAAAAATGTCTAAACTTCACTAGCATGGTCATCTATTTCATGTTAGGTATCATAGGCAACTAATCTCTGTATTACTATAACATCAAATTTTCTTCAAGAAACAAAG
This sequence comes from Drymodes brunneopygia, assembly GCA_013400955.1. Classification (NCBI taxonomy): domain Eukaryota; kingdom Metazoa; phylum Chordata; class Aves; order Passeriformes; family Petroicidae; genus Drymodes; species Drymodes brunneopygia. The sequence goes on from VZTZ01043944.1 coordinate 118,331, forward strand.
GCCCCTCCCCTGCAAATGCTCATACATTTCCTTAGTCAGCTCTCAATCCTGCATCCATCATCAGGCTCTGGTTCTATGCTGTTCTGCAAAGTGTTAACTTACCATAAGAAAACTTAAGATGCTTTGTAACCTGAAAAGCAGTGGTTTCATTTTTGTGCTTTGCCCCTCTTTGGTATTTTGTCCCTCGCAGTTATTATGTTCCTGTGATAAAACCAAAGCTCATTACTAATGTACCATATTCTGAAATATGTCTCACAACCAGTCATTAAATCATGGTGATTTCTCCCAATTTATACAGTAAATTATATATAATGCTAATAGATTGTATCTAGTTTTGTTTGTTCAATCTGGTATTTGGACTGAGAATATATTTTGAGATATCTGAATATACTCATGAATTTTCTCATAACATTTCCTTCTAATGCTATACTACTTTTCTCAGTTTGTCATGTTTTCTTAGAGTAAAGAAAGAATATCTACATACTTGAAGTTCTGCTTCCCCACAGTTCAGAATTTAGCCCTTTTAGCTGGTAGCCTGTCTTGTGAGATGGCTAGCATTGAAAGAAGGGGATGTTACACCTGATGCATTCTTCTTGTTGGTTTATTTCTTTTCATCTTCTCTTCAACCAGAGCAGTTGTTTTAAATCTGAGAAGTAGTTTGTGGTCTCAAGCAGAGAGAAAGGGGAGCTGAATCAGTAAGAAAAAGTTTCCAACACTGCAGAGCACCAGATGAAGTGGTGATGTCAATCCTGACCAGCAGCAATCCCAGGCTGAGTCCTTCCTTGGAACCTGGCAGTCTGCATTTCCTGAATCAAGGCTTGCTCTCACCACCCTCACTCAGGCAAGAAGCCCTTTTCACATTGCTGACTACACATGAGGTTTATGCCAACACACATGGCTGGTAAGTGTATTGTAGCCATGAGAACAGCAAGCAGTCAATTACCTTAACATTTTAATTGATCACAAATGTGGGAAAGTTCTCCATCAGTCAGAGTCTTTAAATCAGAGCTGCTCATCTCTCAGCCAGGGACAATCCAGTTAGAAGTGGATTACTGACACAGAAATTAGGGGGCAAAATAGCTGTAAGGCTGCTTTTATGCAGCAGACCAGATTAAAGACAAGTGCTTGATTCTGTACCTGGGAGAGGGCAGCCCTGGATGTACAGACAGACTGAGGAATGGGAGGCTGAAGAGAAACCCCAGGAAGGAGACCTGGGGCTCCTGGTCAGTGCTGGGTTGGATATGAGCCAGCAGTGCCCTGGCAGCCAGGAGAGCCAAGCCTGTCCTGGGGGCATCAGGGACAGCATCACCAGCTGGGCAAGGGAGGGGATTGTCCCTCTCTGCTCTGCCCTGGGGCAGCCTCACCTCCAGTGCTGGGGGCAGTTTGGGGTACCACAGAACAAACAAGACATTGAGCTGTCAGAGAGAGTCCAAAGGAGGGGGACAATGATGGTGAAGGGTTTGAGAGGAAACCAATGAGGAGCAGCTGAGGGCACTGGGTCTGTTCAGCCTGGAGGAGACTGAGGGGAGACCTCACTGCAGTTACAACTTCCTTGTGAGGGGCACAGGAGGGACAGGCACTGATCTCTGCTCTGTGGGGACAGTGACAGGACTGAGGGAGTGGCCTGAAGCTGAGTCAGGGGAGGTTTAGGTTGGATATTAGGAAAAGGCTCTTCACCCAGAGGGTGGCTGGGCACTGGAACAGCTCCCCAGGGGAATGATCACAGCACCAGCCTGACAGAGGTCAAGCAGTGTTTGGACAACACTCTTGGGCACATGGTGTGGCTCTTGGGGATGATCCTGTCCAAGGCCAGGAAATGGACTTTGATGATCCTGGTGGATCTCTTCCAACTATGCTTTGATACTATGAATTTTTGTCTGGGGAGTGTGGTGTATATGCCCAGGGGTATTTTTATTTTTGTTATTTTGCAGAGCTGTGCATCTATGGGTGGAGCTGTCATTTTTCCTCCCAAGTACCTGTTACAGAAGAGATCTTAAAATGGACTGTGTTATGTAGAAAATATTTATTCCCTTGCTTCCAGCTGATGTATTAGGAGAGAACCACCCACCTTTAGTTTACAGACGAGTTTGGCCCCACAGCTTGCAAGGTAAAGGCAGGCCAGCACACTCATACTGGTGCCAGGAATATTGCTACTGATTGTGCTCACCCAACCATGCTGCATCTACATGTCCAAGACTGGTTACAGCTAATAAGGCTCTATCTGAAGGAAAAAATGTCACTTCAGAGTGAGATTTATGACAATTCCAAGCACAGAATAAGCAATATGAACAGATAAGTCTCAAAGAACGGTAAGGTGCTCTTTACATACAAATATTTCAGAGGGGAAAAAAGAAAATAATAGAATGAACTGTAACAAACACTTTTTCTAAGTAGAGGTTTTCTGCATTTCCCATGACAGGCAGTTGAATGAGGGAAGACAAAAAAAGGAAGAGCAGAAACTGCTTGCAACACAGAAAAAAATCTTGAGTGCGAAGAACATGCTCCAGATTTTTTTAAAGATGCATGGCTCTTATCTCAGTCCGGATTCATCACAGCTTAGTCCCAGAATTATTCAGATTTCAAGGACCTTGCTCCTGCAGGGTTAATGGGTTACGTTCAGCATTGAAACCCATGACAGAAATGGCTGCTTAATTATTCAATCCAGACTGGATTTAGTGGTAATGGAAATACAAATAGCAATGGCAAAAATTACATTGTTTTACATTTTGTAGGTGAAATGATTTTTTTTTTTTAACTGTTTAATTCAGGACTGGGCATAGGCAGGAGGAGGCCCATATAAAGGAGGGGTTGTGCTGCTTGTGACACAAGAGATTAGCATACCCATGACTGAAGAGGAGGAAAAGGAAAACACTGCCATAAAAGTGACAGTAGAGGTGAAGAATTGTGGTGAATGTGTAATGCACAACTGAAAAGATGCAGACGAAAACACAGCAACCGAAAAGTCTTATCCTATCTGCCCTGCTATTCCAAAGCACAACTTAATTTGAAGGGAAGAGGCTGCTGTTCTCATTGGCTCACACCGTTTGTTCATAAACACAGGCAAGAAATGTGCTAAAGTGATACAATTACCATAATTATTATCTTTGTTCAGGAAATGCAGTGGTGGTTTTCCACCCTGAATTTCATTCAGCCGCCCTTGTGGCTGCACCAGTCAGGAGCTAAAGGCATCGACTGTGACTGTTACGGGAGCAAACACAGGGAATCTCATGCCTCAAATGAGATTTTGGTGCCTCAAATGCACCAGCCACATGGGATGTCAAAGCAAGTCACAAACACAGGAGCACCTAGATGTATCGGTCAGTCCTGTTACTGAAGGAAGTTGTGTGCAGTAACCAAAGATGCAGTGCCAAAGCAATCCTGGCAGACATATGGCACTCCAAGAGCAGGCAAAACCCATTTAGGGTCTAGACTGGGGGTTCTGCAAAAGGTTACACTTAGCATTTCTTTAATTGAGCCCTGTTTTGAAAGCATGCTGTGCAGCAGGGTGAAAATAGGCATCCCAAAGAAATAATCAGGATCACTCTAAGCTCAAATCATCACTAAATGTGACTCTGCCGTGTACAGGGGATATCAAATTAGGGGGCTGATTCCCAACCCCCACCAGATTCCTGTCTTGCTGCAGCTTCCCAGGGGATGAGCTACAGGTAGGGCTTTCCTGTTAAGCTGTGGTTAGACAGTGTCTGTTTGAGTTTGGATAGGCTCAGAGTAAAGCAGGCTAAATTACCTGTTCAGTTGATGACACTGGCTGTCCTGGGCACTGCTCTCTTGCCTTCTCACTCTGATTTCTGGCTGCATGCTGCTAGAAGTAAGGGTTTGTTCTACAAGTGAGTGGAGGAAAGGGAGTTTTGTTGTTTTGTCACAGAAGGAAAAGGATTACTGTGCAAATAATGTTCAAGGAAAAAGATTAGCCCATGTATGACACAGAGAAGAGAGGTCATTGTACATACATCATGGAAGGGGCAGGGCAGTGTGTGTAGTATTTCTCAAGAAATAAGAATATTGTTCCCACAGTTGGGACTGGGTGCCACATGACAGCACTGCTGGTCTGTTGGGTGCACAGGACTTTCCTTCTGACTTAGGAATCCCGGCCTCCTAACTCTAAGATAGATGATTCTTTTCTACATAATAGAGGAGCTGTATAAGCCTAGACAGATTGTTGTTGTTGTTTCCTTAGAAAAAAAATTAAAATATCAAGCTGCATAAGAAAAATACATATGAAACTAAAGGTTTTCACTTTCTTCATGGCGCCAAGAAGTGTTTCAGACATTGTCTCTGTGAAAGTAGATATTTACATTTCCACAGTGCAGCAGCCATCAAGCCCCAACTTTTGGCTGTGCTTTTCCAAGACATGATAGGTAACGGAACATGTTTGGGGTGAGGGCTGTGGTTTTGTATGGGAAAGGAGAAGTAGCATGTGAAGATAGGAATTATTTCTACCTTTATTATGCCAATTTCTGGTTCAGGACTTTCCAGTTATTTGGGGATTTGTTTGTTTTCACACAATGATCCTGACATCCAGTTACTCATAACATGTCACTCTCAAGAGCCCTGTAACACTTTGTACCAGGAACTGCATTTCAGAAAAGGTGAAGCCGGGGTCAAACACATTCCTGCTAATTGTACCGACTGCAGGAAAGTTATTCTATGATTGAATTTGCCCTCTGAAGTTAAAGGGGGAAGCTGCTAATTGCTTTTAAGGAGGACCCAGAAAAATGACTGGGGGCTGGCCAAGAGCTCCCTGCCCAGGCGCACCGGCGCATGCTCCCCAGGCACACACGAGATAAGCTCTGCTAATCTTTTGGGGGAGTGTGGTATGTGAGGAGGATGTATAGCTCAAACTATGCGAGGGCTTAGAGGGGGATGTACAAAAAAACACTGATAGAAAATGGGTTTCTGTACATCCATGTATTTTGTACTGTTGGTACTCACTGCATAGAAGAAATCTACTGCGTTGATCCAATCCCTTCAAAGCTGCCACCAGTGCAGTGGCATGGCCACTGGCTCTTTCTGCAGTGCTTCTACAATGCTCTGAATGTCCTCAGGCTTCACAAAGCCTACCTCTACTATCACCATCATCTGACCAGGCAGCATAGATGTTTTGTCATGATCTAGCTTTTCTTTGTAGTTTTCCTGCTTATCAAATCTGCAGTGTCTCTTTGAGTTGAAAAATTCATGGTTCGGGCAAGGAGAGACAAATAAGGTCTAGTTTGTACAGAGTATCACAGAGCAGTCCTATCTTATTGATGTGCAATATCACAAGGACCTCCAGACTCTGCTTCTCTGCTAAAATTTAAAATTGAGCATATCAGAGTAAGCCTCTACTCATTATCCTGTTTTAATTACTTCCTTTTTTCCTGTTTCCCCAGAAACCCTAGTTCCCCAAACCTTTCCTACTCTTAAGTCCAAGTTTTGAAAATGTCTGCAATGGTATCTTGTTTTGTAAATATTTCTGTTGTCCGAATCATCCTGCCCCTTATTGCTGAGAAGTGCAGCCCTGCAGAGGAAGGGCTTGCCTGGGGCCTGGCAAGGTTTGCAGCTTCCTCTGCAAGGAAGTGTCTGGGGAAGATCTAAGATGATGTATTGGCTGAACTTCCTCAAGCTTGGGCTGAAATTCATGAATGAGGGAACTAGATAGAAATTTGCAACATCTTGAGATTGCTTAAGTTGCAGAGCTCTTTCTAGTGGCTACCTTAGGAGATGGAGAAAGCTGTAGCCAATCTATCTTTAAAAATTATTCTGTTCTTGCAGAAAGAACACCGGGGTTGTAAATAAGATTTCTGCTGACAAAAGGTTCTTTCTGAGTTCTTTGGGAGGATGTAGCAAAGCTGTCAGATTGACTTTTTGCGTTGAGCTCCAGCTGTCATTTCCCTTTTCTTGCTGGCTGTTACTACGGGGTGCAGGCTCCCGTTTGAAATTCTTGGCTTTGAGAAGGAGCACCTCCTAGAGCTCAGGTAGAGTGATGCAAGCACACACCTTCCAATATACCTTTGGTCTTTGAGACCATGAAGGAGGGGAGGAAATTGCCCTGACAACTGAAATTCAGCAGGTCTGGTTCATTGCTCTGTGAAGTTGATGGGAGACTTTTCCTTGACCTCAAAAAGAAAGGACCAGCAGAGTAATTCTGCTTTATGCAAAGATAAAGGTAGAGTAACACCAGCTAGGAATGAAAAGCTGAGTGATACAAGTCCAATCTGAAACATGTAACAGGTACAGGTCACCTGAAACTGACTTAAATAAGGCTGAGTTCTAAAACTATTTCTTATAAGGGGTCTGCAAAATATCTATAAAGGCTTTGCAGCCATTCCCCTGTGCCAGTGTGTGGTCTGGGCTCAGGTTTCAGCATGCATCTCCCAGCAGGCAGGCAGTGGCTGTGGAGAGAGTTTTGTGGTGGAATCAGAAGAAACTTGGAGTTTTCACCTCAAGTTTCTCTAGGTTGGTAGGAGTCAATGTTGACTTGAACCTGGTACCTATAAGGAAGATGAACATAAACCTCTCAAATGAGAAATGTGATCACCAACAGCATGCAAACAGCATCAATGCTGCCATGAAAGCAGAGTGAGAAAATATCTGGTGCTACTCGGGAAGAGTGGTTGGCACTGGCCCCGAGGGAGCTGTGGTTTGAGGATGGAAATCATTTAACTTATCATTAGGTCCACCATTTACCAACAATACTTACCTGGGTAGAAACAGTCTTTACTGCAGTATGGCTGCTTTTCTGTAAGGTAAATGCCAAACGAGGTGCATTTGCTTGCAAAGAAACGGAGCATGGCCCACATAAAGGTGATCTGGTGGCACCGAGTTCTTCCGTGATTTCGCTCTGTCATTAGGCTGGTATTTTGCAACCCAAGGTTTCAGTTCAGACTCACTGTTCAGAAAGACATTTACAAGCAAGTCAGAGGGAAATCCTTTTCTTGTTAATCCACCTGTATTGCAAGGCTTTCTGTTTTCTCTGTTGAAGATGATGAAATTGCAAACCCAAACAGCTCCCTGCCCTTCATTTAGAGATTAGTGACTTCATCAGCACAAGAAGAACAAACAAGAGTGCTGAACTTAGAGCTTGGCAAATTCAAAGCCTCCCAGTCTGAGATGAGAAAGCAAGGGAACACTCACAGCAGTGACAGTATTTGAGCCTCTTTAACAAATGAAGGGACCGACAAGGTAGTGATACAGGCTTGGGAGCCAATCAGCCAAGCACATCCCTGGTGTAAACCTGGTATTCTTCCAATTCAAACAATGGGAAAGGGGCAAACAAGAAAAATCCTTGGTAGCAAATGTGATTAGATGAAGCAAACAGTGGAGACTCTCCTGTAACTGCAGTCCATCATGCAATTAGTTTCCTAACAGCTTCACCATTCAGACAGCCTCTTCCCTGGCGCAGAGCCACGGCAGCCAAATAAATCAGCTTTACATACACGACTGTCAGGCAGAACTGCAGCTCCAGCCCTCTAAAGCAAAGCTGGAAGGCTCAGTTGAAAGGAAGAGAGGTTTGAATATGTAGGGAAAAACAGTGTGATGAGGAAAGGAGGATGTAGCCAAACAGCACTGGACAAATACCTGGAGGCATCCAAGAGCCCCTGCACAACAGCAGGGCTGGCAAAATCAGTTTGTGAGCAAAGGCCTTCATGTCTCTGGCCCTGTCATTGAGATTAAATGTGATCATTGGGAATAATGGTGGAGTGGAATGCATATTTAATTAGAGAAATCAATGAACCCAAATGATTGGGAGGGGGCAAATCATTAAGATCCAGCCCCTGCTGCCCCTACTCAGCAATATTTCAGCCTGCCAGCACTGCAAGCAGGTCTGATGTGCAGCACATCACCAGCAAAGCAGAGTGGACTTTTGTGGCTGCTGTTCTGCACATGGAAGTGCTGTGAAGGGAATAGGGAGCAGGATGCTCTGTTCATGTGAAAGCTGCCATCTTCAGAAATGAGAGCAATCAGTAGGAAAGAAAACAGTCACTCAGCACTGGGGCAAACCTGAAACTATTGGGCTCAGGGGTTAGTCACAAATGGGCACGGTCACACCACACAGAAACATTAGGAGGGATTTTTTTTTTTTTTTCACAGCAGTGTTGCTTTGCAAAGCTGGCTGAAAATTATTTGACAGAATCCTTATTGCCTGTAAACATTGTTTTGTCAAAAAATTTACCAGTGTATATGTCAATTACAGAGGCGAAAAGTCATAGCAGAGATTTTTCTGTAATCTTTTGGGGTTTATTTCAGTATTGCAATCTCAGTGTTTATTTTCTCTCATAGTGTTTTAGAAAGGGTAGGGCAGGAAAGTGAAAGTAAAACTCAGCACCTAACTTCTGACTGAGTGCCAGTGTTTCATTACACTGGCCATTTTCACTTCATTTTCTTTCAGTTTTATTATAAACTGAAATAGTAAAAAATCATTTCTGGGTAACTGTGTTACTTAGTGCTCACGTAACTCTAGGAAAGTGTTTCCTGACTTCATACAAGCAGAATTAAAAGGGGGCCCAGATTATTTTAGAGAAAAGGAAGCAGAATTGGCATTTTCTGTAATATTTGCAAGAGCTGACTGAAAAGTTGTGAAGTTTGGCAGTAAGTAACCTTGTAAATCTATATGGTTTGTGGCTGGGAGGGGGAAAGAGATGAAAACTAACCAATAAAATGCTTCACAAAAATAGTAGGCTGATCTGAATCAAGAAAAGAAATTATTTAAATTCCTTGGAAAAGCTTGGCTATGTAACATGCATTATAACTCCCTCAGAAAACTGTGGAAAGGAAGGGATTTTCTTGAAACAACATTTTGGGATTAACCGAGTTATTTTGCCTAAGGCATGATTTAAGGTACTTTTTTATTATGCACAATTCATGTCAGTTTTTGCATAAGAAACCCCAATCTGCAAGTATTTCCAGTGTAATACCACTGAAGTCAGTGAGTTTACATTAGGGATAACTTTGCTCTCATCCTGTTTTCTTCACTTTATATGTTTGCCTTGGAAAACAGAATTACCCCAACTTAGTTATTTATCAGAGGTAGAAAATTGACAACCCTTTGGAAAAGCATTAAAAGCCAATTACAAGAGATCCTGCTCAAGGTGATACCTGTCACTAAAGCAGTGCAGCACTCGTGATCATTTTAACTAATACTTTTAGATTAAGTGATCTGGCCTGCTGCAAACCAGCTGAATTAAAAATAAAAAGTAGCATTTGCATATTAATAACTGACTTCTCCACTTGAATCCATGCAGGGAGCTACCACTGACTCATAATCCAGATCCTGAAGTACTTCCAGTAATACAAAGACTTTGTACCCTGTGTTTGGCTTCTGTGGGAATGATCTGTAATTTTCTGAAGACAAGACACTCTATTACCCTATCTTGTGGTAATTTTTGTTTCATTATCTAAAGTAAAGGATTAATTTTTTAGCAAGTGAAAAAGAAAACACCTTGGTCTACAAATAAATCTAAAGGCTTTTAAAGATGTTTCAGTATTGCTAAGATGCTATTAAACTGCTCAGTCATCAGATCTAAAGATACTTTAGGGTATGTTTAATTTAATGAAAGATGCACCTAACCTTTAAAATTGAGCCAGTGTTCTGTGTAACACTGATCATTTTCAAATTATAGCTGATAAAAATATAGTTGTAAATTATTTGAAATACTTGGCTGTATTTTTTACTTTTAATTATAAATTTACACGTTTTGACATGTTCTAACCAGTGGTACTGAAACCAAATCCAGAGGGAGTTGGAACTCTTCACAACAATCCTGATGCAGAATCCACTGAGCCTCTTGGTTTGAATTGGGTTTTTGTTAGCTTTTTTGTCTGTATGTATAAACCTAGGAGGTAAAGATGTCCATCACAAGAACCAATCACACCGACTGAGATTTCAAACTTATTTGCAACAGAGTAAGTCAAAGCAACTTGAATGAGGCAGAGGAAGTTACTCTGGATTTACACTCCTCAGTGTAGCCAATAAAAAATGTGGATTAGTGCCAATTAGGACAAGGTTTGATTATTTTCACATGCACCTTCAGTGAAATCAATATTAAATTTTGACGAGAATACCCATTTTCTATGGAAAAATGGAATTTCATATTGTTACAAAGCATTCCATCTACCTGAAGGCTGTTTTCTTTAGGAAAACTGTCCTGATAGAAATTTTCTAACCTTCTTTATGCCAAATTCACAATTCACACAAATAGGATGTTCAGCAGATGTTTCTGAGAGACCAAGCCAGTGAGCACACACACACACATCCCTACACTCGATGTTCTTGGAGTAGAAAACAGGAAGAATGGGACAGTATCTGAGGTTCTAGGAGAGCAATTGGGGTGTGATTCAGAAGAGCACCTGGATTTTTGTTTCCAGAAATAATAACACCATACCAAATTTCACTTCAGATTATATAAAACAGTACTATTTTTATTCTTAAGGAAATTTTCCTGAACATCCCTTTCCCTCACTGTTGTGGAGTCCAGTTTCTTCTTAAAAAGAAAATGAAAATTTTGAACTTCATGCTATAGCTATACACAAAGTTTGAACTGAATTTTGTAGGTCTGAAACCACACTTCACAGTGAATAAGCTGATTGCATGAGAAAAATCTGAATCTGGGGAAGACTCAGAAGCCTTGGCTGAGGATCAGGTTCATTCTGTGACTGAGGATAAGGCAGACCTTCACAGGTATCTGCCTTCCAGAAAAGCAATATTTTGAAGATCTCAGCCCCAGTGTCTCTGTATGAATTCTATAATTACGTCTTTGGATAAATAGACAAAGGACCAGCTGAATTAAGGTATCAGTACAAATCTAAAGAGCAAAGGCTCAGCCTGGCACAGTGCTTGCTTTACTGTCAGGCAACACCTGCCAGTATTTCCATGTAGAAACCCCGGCCCTTTCTTTCCCCAAAACGTAGGATTTCCTACAGAATACTAAACCCTCTTATTTTACTGGGTGCAAATCACCTCCCATTTGCTAGATGCAGGGACCAGCACTGCCCAGCACTGGATCCCACAGCCTTGCTGTGTGTGCTGCTGTGTGTGTGCCAGGGGCCGGGCAGAGCTCCCGGGAAGAGCTGCTGTCTGTCGTGGAGATGGATGGGCTCTGAACCTGCTCTGCCTCCAAACGCTCCCAGCTCACTGCAAATGGCCAGAGCTGCTGAATTTCAGCCATTGATCCACTGCCCTCCCTCTGTCCCTCTCTTTCTCCCTCCTCCATTCTGGCATTGCCTGAGGGTTCAGCTGCCTGCCTGGGACAGGCTTTGGTGGCAGCTCCAGTGCTGGGGAAGAGGTGACACAGTGAGGGGTGCAGGCTGGTTTGGGCTGACTGTGCCAGCTTTCTGTGAATGAAACTCGTTTAAAAAAAATAAGTAAAATCAAGCAGCTGTAGCTGCCATCAGAGCCATTCCATAGTAGCTGAGTACATCTGCTTTTTCTCACCTCCAAAACGAATCAATATGGCTTTAAATGATTTCCCTGATGCCTGGATTTCTTGCCTTATGCTGCTGTTAGCCCAGACACGCAATTGCCTGGTCATTCCTGCCTTGTCTTTTCAGTCTCTCCCCTGGTTTCTTCTTGCTGTTTTCTCTTAAAAATAAATTTAGAATACTCAGCGGAGCAGCTTGGTTTTGCTCATATGTCATTTTCTCACACACAGTTTGCCATCCTTGGCAGCCACACACACACTCACCACAGTGCCTTAATACCTGTCTGCCTGGCTGTCTCTCCATCTCTCTCCCCCTCCACACACACACACACACACTACTTGGCTGATTGCTGCCTAAGCAACATCTGCTTATCAGGAGTTTTTCTCCTGATGCAGTGGTTACTGAGGAAGTGCTCAGGTTTTCTTGCGACTCTGCCTGTCAAAGATATTCATGCTTTAAAAAAAATTATTTTTAATAAATAATCCTTGAGTTCTGGGGTTTTTTTCTCTCCCATACAGCTTCACACACCCCCTCACTTTGGGCAGGCAAATTTGAGTGTAAACCTAGCATTACTGCTAAAAATCTCGATGCAGATTAAATTCATGCTTTGGGGCTGCCCCATTTTCCTAGATCCTGCCTAATCTTGGATTTGGATTGTTCAGAACATAAGGTATCACTGACGACATAAAAATCCTTCAGAAATGCTCATGCCTCATCTGGGTATACTGACATACAAGTGATCTGCTCAGAGAAACCTGCAGTCCACCAGAGCAGCTGGCTGAGGCAGGAGCCCCCCAGTCCCTTACCACTCCAGTGGTGCACATGAACACATTAGCTGCTTATTTCAGGCAAAACCCTCAGCTTACAAATCCAAACTCCCTTTGCCAGCATCATCCCTTTTTTGTATTTATCTATCTTTTTTATGTATTGCTTTCTCACAAATTTTGCATTTTGAGGTGCTTTTATATGCCCAGCCATTTGCTTGAAGTGTGTAGGAGATCATTACTGGCTTCTGATTAGCACAGCGCATTTGAGTGGCATGCTGGAGGCAAAAATATAAAGTGTATCAAAATGCAAATATGTCCCCATTGACCTCTGGAAGAACGTGTTATGTTACAAAGTACTTTCAAAGAAAGCCAGAAAGGAAGAGGAGAGAGAGTATGAATTTGCAAAGGTTTGTGATACTAAAAAGAAGTTAATCAGGCATTGTTACTTAGAAGCTTGAATTCTGTGTAGAACAAACAGCTTTTTTTCCTTTAAAAAGAGAGAGGGGAGTGACCAGATGATGATACTTCTGCCCACTTTTTGTCCCACTCCACTTCCTTTGCTAAAGAACCACCAAAGTGAATGGGGTTGATTGTAGTGCATATTTTTTCAATCTGCCAAGACTCAAATATGTAGTCTAATATATGGCAATGGCCCAGAAGAAGAGACACAGAAATTATTCATGATCCTTCTTTCAGTGTGAAAGACTCCTTCTATAACCTCAGATTAATAACTCTGCATTTAAGAGGTAAATTATTTTCACCAAGAAAAGTGAGAAGCAGCCAAATTTGCCTGGGGAAAGTAAGGGTGGTATTAAGGCAAGTGACATCCCTGCAGTGAGGTATGCCACAGAGCTGCACTGGGGAGAAAGATCCAGTATTACCCAAGTTACTTGAGCTGGTTGCTCTTTTACCCTCACTGGTAATAGTAAATATACTCTTTCACTACAGAAGACTGCAGAAAGACATTGGGTTACGCTAGGAAAAAAATAGTCCTGTGCCCCAAAAGGGAAGCTTGTGGCCAGCCCTGAACCTTAGTCTGCACAGTGCTTTACTGCAAATACCTGTTTGCCTGGAGGCATCACTTCTCTCTTATTCCCTGATGCAGAACCAAAAATGTGTCATCCCAAAGCAAGTAAAATGCTTTCAAGTAACCCATCCCATCCAAGCAGGAGTTTGTACAAGAGTTCAGTATTCACTCAGTGTTGGAATTAGCACTGCTGGTGTAGTGAGGGCAGGGGTTAGAGCACCCTCTGGCCCCTCTCTGCTTTCTGCACCGTTGCTGTTCAGTGTTTGGTGCACAGCTGCTTCTGACCGCACTCAGCAGCACATCTCTTTACCCTTCAGGCCATCTGAGTGTCTGAAGTGACAAACACAACAGAGTAGCAAAAGGAAGGGAAACAGCCATAGCTGTGATGACCACTAGCTTATAAAGAGCATGTGGAAAGAGCAGCAGGAATGACCCAGGTCTGCCAGTGGTTGTTTGCCATTGCTTAGCTGGTTTCTGTGTCTGGCTATTGCTTCATTGCACTTGGTCATAAAGGCAAGCTATCTAATGCTAATGACCATGGTGCCCACCCTAATCATGCATTTGAAATATTAATAAAAATAATTTATGTCATGTGACTGCTTTTTAACTAGCTGCTTTCAGGACTTTAGATCAGTATTATAAAAGACGTGCATTTATAAATTATTAGTCTTGAGCACATAAGCACTGCATACTATGGGGAGCACTTTTGTAGCACTTTAAATTAATTTATTGTTATTCATTCCAGCTGTCTGTGATGTAAACCTTTGGCTATAAATTTGTACCATCATCCAACATACCATTAAACTAAAGTGGTGCCCGTGCTGGAACATATAATATAACATATGAATAAGATTTCTGTGGGGACACTTTTTTTAAACTCTCTTCTCAGTTAATGACACAAGAAAACTATGAGATAACATAGTCACCCCGTAACTATGCATTCATTAAAATACGTCTGGTGGGGGGAGACTTTTAAATTTACACTTCTATTGAATACTGACAGAATGTTTTTCTTTACCAGATTGTTTCAATTCATATCCTATCTCGAGCAAAAGGCTTTGTCTGAAGCTATCATGAAGTCACTAGCTGAGACTGCCAGAGGATTTTTGTTGGACTGAACTTCTCAGTTGTGGAAATAGCTCCTGACCACTGAATCACAGCATCACAAGAGCAGAGCAGTTTTACTGTCTTATCTCCTCTGCAGACAAACATTCTTTCTCCTACAGATCACCATAAGGGTAACAAAACCTTATCAGCATGACTAACACCATAATGTCTTGATCCACTTAATGGTATAGATATATTTTGTACCAGCCCCTTGGAATATATAATTTCCTAAAATTTAAAGCAAGTTTTGATCATGCACTGCTCTACCAAGTGGAGTTAGAACCACCCATGGCTTTGCTCTTGCCTTATAGGTCCCATCTTGCCCCTATGCTTGTTAATACTTTTTGTCACTTTTGTGACAGATGACTTCTATTGAGCCTGTTTGAAGGCAGTCCTGCCCATCTCAGTCTTCCACTTACACCAATAAGAGTTTTGCTGCTATTTTCTCTGATTTAGGCTCCTGATATCAAATACAGCTACATGAAAAACAGAGACAAAAATTTGAGCCTCATATTCTCAGCTGAAGTAACATAGCACAACTTCCTTAATTTGTACCATCTGCTCATATAGGCTGTGCTTGTCAGGTCTAAAGCTTTCTGAGTCACTCATGCAGTAGCAGGACTTCTGGAAAATTGACTGAGAGTGGAAAATGGTACTCATGAAGAATAAATTTTGTATTATAACTAATTCATAAATGATTACTTGGATGGAATAAAGTTTTCTGTTCTTTTATTTCTAAATTTCTGTGAAATGTCACGGTTTGGGAATCTGAGGCTTTGATTTGGAACCATCTTAACAAGCAGGATGCCTGAAGTACTTGGGAATATGTGTACACCAATAACTGCCCTTTACAGGCAAAAATCAATTTGACAATGAGAAGAGTAGGTAGCAAGATAACACCTTGCCAGAGAATTTTATTTTGATACAATGTCTAGTTAAATTGTCCATAATTATTGAAACCTCTTTCATAGAAATTTCACAAAGGAGCCTCTAAAGCACCCCAAAACTGAATTCTGCTCCAGATAGCTGGAGCACACTGGTACTCTCACTAGAAGATTCGTTCCTCTTGGATGACATGTGCCAAGGGCTAAATGACATACGGACACTTTCTGAGTCTGATTTGCATGCCACAGCAAGAGCCTCATGTGAAGATCTGCACAAGAGTGAAAGATAGCAGTGGGATGGAGTATCCAGAAATAATCTGAGCTTTAGTTGCATTTTTGGGAAAGTAGGTGAGAGATCAGATTTACCTATCCATGTTACCCATGCCCCTCTGAACAAAACATACAGCACTATCAATTTGCACTTTTATATCACTTCCAGTGAAAAGAAAACACAGTTACAGAAACCTTCCTGGTTACACAATGTCTTTCAGCTTCTGCCCAGATAAAGGAGCTTCACCAGAGAACCAGGAACCAGGGAGTTAACAATAGTGTAAGTATCACTGACACTGCTGATTGGGACAGGAGATAAAAACCAGGTGCCTGAGAGGCCAAAGGATTCTGATTCCTGAGGAGGAGGGTGGACTTTAGTTGTTCTCTCAGCTGAGCCTGAAGACTTCAATGGCTACAGCAGCCAATGTGGTTA
Organism: Drymodes brunneopygia; assembly: GCA_013400955.1. Taxonomy (NCBI): domain Eukaryota; kingdom Metazoa; phylum Chordata; class Aves; order Passeriformes; family Petroicidae; genus Drymodes; species Drymodes brunneopygia. The sequence continues at coordinate 134,234 of VZTZ01043944.1, forward strand.
CAGGCTCTCTCTTTCTGTAGAGATTCTCTATTCACATTCAGTTTCCTTTAAATATGCCTTTAAATATTCCATGCCCTGCTGCTTCCAGCTTTAGGGTTAGTCTTCAGCAGCAGTTTCTACATTCTGTCTCAGGGTACATACAGGCCAGCTCCTGGGTTTTGGTGATGTATTGATCTGGAGCCATTTTGCTGAGATAAAATGTTATTTACTTGATCAAAATTTTATTTTAACTTAGCACAAAAGAAGGAAACTTGGTTGTGTGACAAAAAGTATGGGGAGTGTTCTTTTTTATTAATGGATTTATCACTGTCACTGGATGTGTTTTAACTTATTTAAGAAGAGCTTCCTGTCTTGTAGCACATAGCTTATAATTAGTCTGTAATGTAGATGGTCTCAAAAGAAGGGATTGAGTTGGTTTAAGTTACAGTAGCTAACACAATAGTATTCATCTCCCAGCTGCTAATTAATCTGTTCAGCTATCTGTAACTCCCTTTCCTTACTCATTACTTAGGGAGAAGGTGGGGGGTTTTTCCTTCTTAGTTAAACTGTAATCTTCTAGGAATTAGTTGTATTGACTTCATTCTACTGAAGTTTGTTCAAGTCCTCTAAAGGTGCCTCCTGGAGGAGGAGGAGAGGCATTTATCTTCAGTTTCCTTGTTTCAGCTGCTGCTGGAGATACCTGCTGTATGTGATGTTTCATTTTCCCTTGCTTGGCAGGACCAAGCTCCTTAGTCCATGACAGTGCCCAGCAGCTCCAGCCAGGCCTGAGGGTCTCTCCATGTGCTGAGCTGCCCAGAAGCCCCCTCCACCCACAGAGGGCATCCTGGATATGACAGAGGATAACGCCTGGATGCCAAGAACTGAAGGCATCAGAAAGGTTCATGGCTGCACCTCTGCAGTTTGGTGAGTTGCCTCAAAATAGCTGCCCCATGAGGGGTGCACTCCACCTTCCATGCACAGCTGCCCCCAGAGTGCTGTGTGAAGAGCACGGGAGGAGGGCTGGGAGCTGTTCCTGCCCCAGCTGAGCTCAGGGACACGGGGCCTTGTGTAGCTGAGAGAGCTCCTGCTCCGATCCGAGTCCTCGCAGTGGTCTCTGTGCCTGCCACGTCCCCCCCTCACAGGCATATGCTTGCATTTGTGCTATGTCAAAACATGCTATAAAGCCCATTTCTGCAGCAAGCTCACTCAGTTTCCTTGCCAGGAAATGTTAATTACTGTGGTGCAGTCTTCTGTTTTCCATGGCACAATAACAATTAATTTACACCATTGGAGAAACACTTACACTTTTTTTATTAAAAATCAATAAAACTAAATCAATACAGCGTAAAGTATACAATACCAAAATGAAAAGCTCTTGTTTTTATACTTGAGCATCCCTAATAAAATTTCACTGTTGATTCAAGCATCTTGTCTATTCTAATCTAATGAGAAGCTGTCAAGTTTCTTTTTAGCATTTTGGAAATGACTAAAAATGGCTGTCCCCGTACTTGGCAAAAGAATGCAATAATTAACCCCCGAGTTGTAAGTCAATATGATGATGCAAATGCTGCTGCATTCATCTCTCTGCATTGCATCACCTATGCACCTGGCAGTCCATGGAATCCATTTTGAATCGGGATGGAGGTTAGCTTTTATTTATAGCTGTAATTAGAAAAACACTAGCACTAATGGAGACTGCTCTGTTGCTTGAACGTGTCACACAGAGTAAATTCCACAGCAATTTTTGCATTCTAGCAGGTCAAAGAGTAAAACAAATTAATTGCTTCATCCTGGGACAACCTGTTTATTCTTCACAATCTGATAATTTACTGGAATATTGATTTCAAAGCTTTTCAGGGAAAATTACCTCGGTTGTTTTTCTACCTCCACTACAACTACACGAGGCGCTGCAAAGCCTGGGAAGGCAGCTCATGCCACTCATCTCGTGGTTCCTGGGCTCCCCTGCAGCAAGGGCCAGGCAACACCAACGTTTCCAGGTGGCTGGAGTCCCACCACAGGGGAAGAGCAGCTCTGGGATTTGCTCAGCAGTGCCCCAGCCCAGCAGCTGTGCAAGTAAGTGCTCCCCCAGCCCGCAGTGGGACCTGCCAGGCACAGCACTGGGGAACACTTTGCCTTTACAGCACAAGCTCCTGCTGTGGTTTGTACATTTCTGAGTGCATCCACAATGGTCACAGCTGAGTTTTGGGAGCTAGCCAGAACAGAAAGGAACAAGGTAACTTTAATCCTGGCTTGATGGGCAGATCACCATTTCCTTTCCACAGACAGAACCACCATGGATTTGAGTTTGATGGGTTTTTTTAACAGTGTATTGATAGATAGTCCTTTTAAATGTGTGAAATGATCCAGAGATGACAGTAGGTTTTTCAAAGCCGTTAGACAGCTCAGGTAGCCATGGCAGTGGGCTGGGAGGACAAGAGCCACTGAGATAAAAATGCATTAAGTAGACTAATTTAAAAGGGATAGAGAACTCACAGAATACCAACAGAAACTCCTACTTCGTTAAAGTGGTGCTGGGAATCTAGACATGATAACTAACACCAAAAACAGACTCCAAAACCAAGTTTTGCAGATTAGGATTTTTGGCTTGAATTGCCTTTAGAAATTCCAAAGTGTGGCAATATGCCACTGAGGTACTGAAAAATATTGTAATCTCTTGTCTGTACATGGCACCTTTATGTGCACCAGTGTTCCCTGCTGCAGCAGGAGCTGTGATGTAACCACCATTTTGCTACCATGATTAATGAGTTCAAGGTTTCTGACTACTACAAAAACATACGTTAGTCCATCCTGGGTTTTGTGTGTGGTGTTAAATGTTTTTTTAAGTTGTGTTCTCTGTGTGGTAAAACATAACTGCTCCTGAACGACTTTCTGATACCTGATCCAAGCTAAGACAAGCCCTGCAAAGGCAGGATGACTATTTGCATTATATAAGTCTTTCAGACTCTTGAAATATGGGTCTTAAACATATTATTAACTTCAGACACATTAGTAAGTCCCACCAAAGTAAAAAGGATGTGCTTTAGGGCATTGATGACTATCAGCTAAGAAAAAAGCTAAGGGATCTTGTTTCCTTCACAAGGGTAATTGATTACTTGTGGAATAACTTCTCTCAGAAACTATCACTTGATCTGTATTTGAAATGTATAGGGAGTGTGCTGTATGTTAGTAACCTCCTCCTACTGCAGAATTGATGAGTTTCAATAACACTCTAGTATTTTCACATAGAAACAGATGTTCTGTTGGACATCCCACAACTGAAAATCAATAGTAGGTGAGCCACAAGTGTTCCTTCCCCCCGAGAGGGCTCCATGGTGACAGCAGTGCAGGAATGAACCTGCCATTGAGCTGGACTAGCACAGGGGCATTAGCACTAGAATGTTTTTGGGGCAGGCTTATCATATTCCCACTATTTGGAGATCAAGTAAAAGAGATTCTTTGTATGCCCTCCAGAGGAGCAGTGGACTGTTCCCCACCCAGAGCTGACATGAGCTGCCTTTCAGCCATTAGCATGAACTTATTCTGCATTTCTACATGGATGAACCAGGTAGAAGTGTAGTAGGAGAGGCTCTGAAGGCACACATCATAAGATAGTAACTACCCCAAAGATCTGACTATTTATCTCAGCCAGATAAAGGATGAATAGAGTAAGAGGCAGGGATAAAGCAGTGATTTTGCTTTTATTCAGAAATTTATGTAGAATAAGAAGTAGAAATAATGGTTATAAAGACATAAGCATATTCAAAGATCTTTTGGAATAGAAGATGTTTTTGAGGCTCTAAGTATTTCACTGGTCCTCTCATTCAGGTAACATTGCATGGCACCATGTGAATGTGTAAAAGGAATTTTCCAGTGATGCTCCTTACTTTCTTTTAATGGATGACATGACACAGAGAGAAATATTAGATGCAAACAAGCCCTATGGTTTTGATTGTGGTTAGTCTGATGGTTCTGGTTTGCCTTAAGTGGAAGCTGATGAACAATGGTTTAAAAGGAGAAAGGAAAACAGCCTCAGCACTGAGGTCAGCCAGCCACTTCCTACACCCAGCTGTTTCAGTTTATTTTTTTAATTAAGTTTGGCTTAAATTAATGATGACAGTTTAAAGAGAACTCTTTCACCTATTTAGCTTACTTTACATCTGAAACCAAGTCCCTTCTGTCCAATTGCATTTTGTTACAAGATTTGCAGTTAGGTTCCTAAGAGTCCCTGGTTTCTCCCCACTTTATTTTGTCATCTCTCTGCTCAGCCATTGCCCTCTGCCCTTTTGTGCCCTTTCAAAGGAGGACTAAGGCCATTGCTGCTGCGGTATGGAAACAAAGTGCCTTCTAATTGATCGTTAATACTGCTGGAGTGTGAGGATGTTGGGAATTGCTAGATCAAGCCCATTTACTCCAGCTCCTGGGTCAGCCCTTCAGATGGTATAAATCAGCATTCCTTCCTGCCTCCTTCACAGCTCAGTGTAGGTTTGCACTATGGAGGAGCTGGCCTAGGGGCTCTGCTCTGCACAAGCATCAGAGCTCTGCTTCAGAATAGTGGTTGTTTATTTCCAGAAGCCTGAGAATTAGCAGCTCTAGTACTGCTATAATTATCAGCAATTTAGGTGATGGGGGAGAGAAACAGAAGGCTTAATTTTTCAGAAAGAATACAGCTTAAAACAAGAAGTTTTCTAATCTGTGAGATGCCACAGAGTTACAGGAGTGGGCACAGTCCCAATGGCTTTTCTAAGCCAGTAGAGGCCCTGCTTTTTAAACAAAATATCATCTCCTATAGGGATTTTAGCTTCATTAATGTGGGAATTAACTAAGCCCCCCACAACTATCAGTTTAAACCTTCTCTCCAGGCTTGGCTACTTTTCTTTCATTATTAGAGCAATATTTTTTTTGACTGAGAGACCTCGCCCTAGTATTTAAGGTGAGAGCTGATGACTCATAACCAAAATAAGAAATGCAGTGCCACTCCTTATACCTCTCCCCATTTGCTAGGAAAGCAGTAGGAATTGCATCATCACTCATTGCAGAGAGCAGCATGATCGCTATGGGTGGCAGCCCTCTGTAAATAGTGAAAACTTTGAGGATTTCTTAAATGAAAAATAATCCCATGGCCTGAGTGGTACCAAGTTTGGCGATTCATACAAGGCTACCCAGGGAACTGCAGTCCTGGGGAGGCTGGCAAAACCAGACAGACATGTGGTGGTTTGGGCATTCATTGGTCAGAACCAGATTGTGTCTCATCCACCTCGCCCTTCCCAGTGAAAGTGAGCAGAGGGAGGGCACAACGTAGGAATGGGATAATGACAGGACAGTCCCACACCTGACCCAAATCCCTGACAGAAATCAGCCTGTGCTGGGAGGAATGACAAAGGATGCTCTTCTGGGTGAGTCTTTCACTTTTTTGCAATGTAGTTCCTAAGTTACAACTCAGTAATGGTGACCAATGTTTTGTGATACCTAATTATAAGAATGTTGTACATTTTTGCAATCACACATATTCTTACTGAAATTACTATGTGGCAGGTCTGGGATCAAATGCCATCTGTAGGTATTAGCTGAAGTCTATAGAAATTTCTGGACCAAGTTCGGTTAAGATAAATAGCTATGTATTGACATATAAAACTGTCAGAAATTGAGATTAATGGCAAAGAAATTTGGTACTTTATATGTATATAAGTCATGGGTCTGAAAACAAAAGCAATTGAGGAAATGTTCCTGACTCTGTCTGCTCTCCTCCAACACTATCTAAACCATCTGGTTTACTTGGGATGTCTTTTTCCTCCTTCATTATTAAAATACTTAACTCAAGTTTTAGACAAAATTAGAAGCATTTGAAGAATGTAATCACATGTTGTTTTCTTCCAAGAAAATCTGCAGAAACTACTTCACTGAACTTTGGTCAAATTCACAATTAACTTTGACTGACATTGAACTATGTTTGTTTTAATGTTTCTCTGTGATGAAAGTCTCTTCACTTGAAAAAAATTATCCAGCTGTATTTCTGGTCTTTGTCTAAGGTGTTAACAGCCAGATACTAGCACCTTGTTTTCAATTTTTCCTGTCTTGAAAACACTACTTACATTTAGGCTTTTCTTTTACTGGCAGTAGCTACAATGGTCTAGGCTTTAATCACCAGCAGCTGTAGAAATGAGAATAGGATTGGAAAAGCAAACGTCGTCCCCTTGAAGATCAGTTCAATTCACATCTGCATGTGCACTTTTTTCCTAGTATTACGCTCCAGTTTAGGAAGGTTTTGTATACCTTGGGAACTCATTCTTGGCTCTCTTCCCACCTTTGAGTTAAAATCATGTGTAAAGTACTTATTGTGCAGGGAATGGTGATGTGAACAGGGAAGAATATCTTTTGTCTGGCTTATTTCAAAGTAAAATTATACAGAATTTAGCTTATTGTTTTGTAGAGCCATAAACCTCCACAAAACTCCTTCTGAAATCAACCAGACTAGTTGTGCTAGCCAAGCCAAGTGGATGCAGGAGTCTAACAAAAATCCAGCTTGATGTGATATTTAATATCCAGCTTTTCATGCTGCAGCTCGATGGTGCAACACAGAGGGGATTTGCAGGCTCTGGACCACGGAAAAATCTATCAGTTCCTGATGCCCATCCCACCCTTCTGGCAGCAGTTACTGGAGCAGGGTGGCAGAAGGGAGAGTTCCCCTGCTCTTGGGCCATCCCAGTTCACAGCACGTGGTGTACTCATTCCAACATCTATTGATTTCAATTTAGGTTAACATGTTGGGCTGTGAGCTGCAGCAGGAGGGATCTCTGGTTCATGACTCCTGTCAGGTTCAGAAGAGCTGAGGTTATCACCTCAGCAGTAACCTCTTTAGCCACCAAAGCTGAAGCTGATTCAATCATGAATCAGTGCTCTTAATTAATTCTCCTTTATAAAAGCCCAAAGCAATCATACCGATGTCACTGAAAAAGGTCCCAGATGAGAGTTTGATTGTTTCCTCAAAATAAATAAAAGAAGTAGTTAAAAACCTAAAAACCAAATGGCTCCTTGGGAGAATGGATTGGGTCATTAATATATCACACACATAAGTCAAAAATCTTGTGTTAACAATTTAACCTCACAGGACAAAAATAAGTACTAGTCTGAAAGAATGACTTACCTTCTCAGTATTCCTTTAAACCAAATTGCATTGGTTGAAATGTAAGAATGCATTTTAAGTAAGAAAAATTATGCCCCCAACAAGTTCAACTACACTCCCATATTTTTATGCATCAAGGTTTCCCTACTCTAAAATAAAACAACAAACAACAACAATTCACCTCACAAGTTGGTCGTAAATAGCTCATAAACATCACTGCTACCTACCAACTCTCCCCAGTTTACATCTAAATAAAGAAGTCTGTCTTTTCTGTAGGTCTGCATATAGAATAATCTTTCTTACTGTCTGAGTAGATCTCTCCACTTGACATAGACTTATTTATTCTCAATCCTGCATATTTAAGACCTATGAAGAGAGATGCAAGCTACAAAGGACAGTATAAAGTTTTGGTAGAGACTAAATTCTGAAGACTGCTGTGGTTAGGTCAATATTGTTTTACTGTTCAGTGAAGCCATATTAAAAGAGGTTGGAAAGGAGAAGTGCTATTCCAGAAAAAAATCTTCTGGTCCTTGGATGTCCTTACATCCCCCTGGCCTCATTAGAATATGTCTGCAAGCACTATTTCAGCGTGCAAGGACTCAGTGCAGGAAAGGGCTGATGGAGGTATAAGCTGGAAGAACTGACCACAGTGAACAGGAAAAAGCTCTCACCCCATCCCATCCCAAGGGACCACAGCAGAGAGGGAAGCCAGGACCACAGGTCAATGGGATTGCACTGAATCATATCTACAGTGCCCTGGCCTTCAGTCCTTTGGAGGGGATTGGCCATGTCAAGATACAGAACTGTGGGCCTCCCCAGTCCACCCAGTGACACCAGTGCCCTCACCCCATGTATGTAAAAGAAACACTTGTGTTCCAGGTGCCCACAGTGAGAAGGTGCAGTGACAGACAGCAGCATGGCACAAGAGCAGCCTGCTTCCTTGGGGAATGTTGTGTGGCACGAGGAGCTGCAGAGGCACTGGAGAGCACAAACCCCAGTGAGGTACTGTTAGCCCAGCCTCAGGTTAGGGAACAAACTTTGATGTAATCCAAGTCCTTTTGTCTCCGGTGTGGTGCCTGGAAGTGAAGCTGCCCGCTCCGTGTGGGCTTCATCTCCATGAAGAAGGGCAGCAGCAAACCTGTGTGAGGGTGGGGACAACTGGAGAAACGGAGTCTAGGACCAGAATAGAGTCAAGCAGGTGCATGGCCCAGATGCACACTCAGTCAGAGGGAGCAGCTTCACCGCCCTGGGTTGATTCCCACAAATACCTATGGGATCCCTGGCACTTAGCAAGGAAGGTAAAGCAAGTTAACTGCTGTTTGAAATCTGATTTGTAGATTTTTTTTTCTTTCTTTCTTTTTTTTTTTTTAATAACTGTGCTTCACTAGGGCACCTGGGAATATTTCTCTTGGTAATGATTAGGGAATAAAACCTCTGGCAGCAGGATTCTGCAAAAGGAGGTGGGGGCAACCCAATTCTCATGCAGCAGCCTCACAACCCTGGGTTTCATATAGCATAGCTGGATGTTTGAGTGAAAGCAAAATAATTCTTCAAGTTCAAACTAGGGCATATTTAATCTTCTTTGGAAGTAACAACAAAAAAATAAGCCAGTGTGCTTTTAAAGAGAAATCTAATAGAAGTAGATGAGCACATGCCAGCCAGCCCTGCTGAGCCTGGCCACTGCTGTGCTCCACAAACACATTTTGTCCTGGGAGAGTGGCTGGGAGCACGGCTGTGCCTGTTAGTTGTGAGCAGAGCCCCTGCTGAGACACAGCCAACAGGTTGTGGCAAACAGAGCTAACATGGAAAAGGTTTAACAGTGTTCAAACTGGGAGGGGAAAAATCTCCTGTAAAACAGCCTCAGCCTGGTCCACCTGTAATAGAAGTGTAGGTTCATCAGTGAGCCTCTCCCACAGAGGCAGGGCACTAGGTGCTGTCAGTGCCACTCTCCTTCTGTGCTGCATTTTCACCATTTATAGAACACAAACTGAAACATTTTTGGCTGTTCATCAGCTTGGCACTAGGCTGGGACCTGCCAGGGACAGGGTAACCCCAAGCCTGGGGCAGACCCTGCCCAGTGTACAGCTGTGGGGCTGTGGTGGTCTGGGGACACCTACCAGAACACACAGGGAGAACTGACAGGGATGGCATTAGCTATTGGAAAAGCAATGTTTGGGGCTTTTTCCACTGTTTAAATACAAGCTGTTAGAATCTGGCAGGTTCTTTACAGAATGTAGTTACATGCACTTAGGTGACAACTGCATTTTAAGCCTCTGCTTTCCTTGCTGTAAAGCCAGCACTGAAAACTCGAGCCCAGAGCCAGCACAGAGGGAGCTGTGCCTTTACCTACCAGTGCTGAGCAGTCTCTCCCTGAGGAGGAGAGGTGGGGCTGCCATGGAGCAGCTGTGAAAATCCCTCTGCAGAACCACTGCTGTGTCCCCACATGAGAGGTGGGAGACTGGGGAGCAGCCACAGCTTTGACACAACTCTGCTGAGGTGCCGAGGTCAGAGCCACCAGCGTCCAGGTCTAGGGACAGGGAAAGAAGTGAGAAGCTTGAGAGCTTGAAGCTTGACTGTGTTCCAGACATCCAAGGGACATCCATGGGCTTTGCCAGGGTTACACCACTTTGGAGATGGGGAGCCCAGGCCGTGGGCTGCTTTCCAGGAGATAGCTGGCAGCAGCTGCTCCCCAGGGATGTGTGTGTGCAGGTCCTGGTCCATGGGTTTGCGCACCTTGGCTTCCAAGGGCTGCTGGTCACAGTCAACAGCAGAGAGCTTTTATAAACTATTTACAGACAGAGCAGGTGCAGGCTGTGTAAGGCATGGGTGAAATGCTTTCCCAGATAAACCTCTTGCTCAAGAGAAGAGTAGGGGTAGCCACTTGTGAAGTGAGCTCTGCTAAGCTCCATCTTAGAGAAAAATCATAAAGCAAGCTGGGCAATGCAGACAGGATGCCAATTTTTTGTCTGTAATGGGTTAAAATGGAGCCAGTTGCAGCAAACAACGCTGTAGATTTATTCAGCTGCAGAACTGGCACACAGCAGGTGCCTTGGAGGGACAGAGGGAAGGAGCAGAGGAAAAATGAAAAAGGCTGATGAGAGTGAGCAGCCAGGGAGAAACCTCTGGAAGGTTTGGGCATGCACTCATGCTTTATGTCACTGCAGAACATTAAATGAGCACTTAAAAAGATAATTAGCACCTTTTCATTGGACTAGAAATCAAAGGTGTAATTTAGCAGAAGTCAGTGAACAATGTAAGAGATCTAATTGAATCACATTGCGTAGCATAGCCAGGGTGAGCAATCAGAAGCCCATCCTGGCTGAACAGCTGAACGTACAGCAAATGTGCCCCCGACAGGACAGTGCCACCAGCAGCAGAGCCACAGCTGGTGCAGGTGGTGAGGACACGCAGGGTATTTGTGCTACGTGAATTCTACTGCATCATTTTAATTATTTCACAGTAAAAGCAGAGGGTATGCAATACATAGAAGAGAATGCTCTTGTATAGAAGAGGCACTTTGTAGCCAAGGTTGGCATGACAGTTCAGGTGTTCTCTTCCACAGCCTCACAAGATCAGCCACTGCAAAGTTCAGGAAGATGAAGAGGAAATGGAGGTTTTGTTGTAGCATCATAGATGAAAGGTGATCTTTCAATATTCAGATTTCAGTTTAGATCTGGACTGCCCAGTTTTGCCTTAAGGCTTTGGAATGGGTGATTCAGCTTCCTTCTACTTTTGGTATCAAATGAAGTGTTCAAAAGATCAATAAAAGAAAAAAAACACTATTAAATTTTAAGTGCCATATAAAGAAACTCACCTTTAACTCAGTTATTTTTCAAGCCATAGCTACAGCACAAGGCATATTACCTTTATTGGGATTTCTTAAATAAAAATGTTAACTGTATGTGAGCACAGTTGTAAAATCAAGCTGTTAGCTGACTAGCAAAGCTGCAGTGCAGCAAATCATATTCAATATTACACCACTTAATGAGGATTAAACTTTGCCCCCTGAACACTACGGCCTTTCCCAGATTTCTGTCTTTTTTTCTTTTTCTTCCCCCCCTCCCGCCTCCCTTGGTAAATCTTTATATGTGTTTCCATGGCAGCATGAAAAACCTGTAAGTCCAAAGCATGGTGGCCAGGACTCTAGATTAAAATGGCTAATCATAGTGGCCACCTTTTGATAAACACAGGCAAATCACTGCCATCATCCCTCTCAGGGGCTCACAGATGCATCTGCAAAGGAGCCGAAAGGCAAGGCAGGGCTGTTTGTATCCATGTGCAGCTCCTCTGACAGTGACCAGTCAGGCCAGCAGAAGCTAACAAACCTTCTGGAAGGGATGTGGCCTCCACTGAACATATCAAGAAAACAGTTTCTGCTGATTTAAATGATAGCCCTGACAGGAAGGTCTGACCTCACTTTCTTAGAGATGTAACCTCAGAAGAACCCACATGTGTAATAACCATAACATGATGGGACTACACAAACCAAAATTTCAAATTCTCAGCTTCTGTTTTATCTATGGTTTAGCTCCTGTGGAAGTGTAGGTGACTGAGAATAGTCCAGACAACAGTAATCATTGCAATTCAAGAAAACTGGAAAAGCAGTAATCAAAGTAGTAAGGTGGCAATCCCTAGGAAATACAGTTTGCTTAAGGAAAATTCAAGCAAGAAAAGTGTGTGTTTTTACTGCAAGACACTCACTCAACTCAAATAATATATTACCTGGCTCCTAATTATTATATCTAATTATAGATTGGCCTAAGCACATTGGCAAGGGAAATATGTAGTAAAATATATGTTGAAATATTACTGTGCTATTGTTGAGTCAGCTCCTGGGATATGAGGCATTAAATATCAGAATCTCTGGCTGATTTCAGTGTTTTTATGTTGCTTAACCACACTGTTAAGATGTATTGTTGCAAACTTCTCCTTGCTGGTTAAATTTAGCTTCTCTGTTCTCCAGGTGCAATCTGATACCTCCTAGAGAACTGACCTCCCTATTCTTGCACTTCTCCTCTACCAGACATTTGTTTCCCCAACTGGTCTTATTTTTTTATATATATATATTTTAAATCTATACTATAAACATTTCAAGTTTCACTGGAAAACTGCCTGCACTGCTTCTTGCTTTGTACTGCAGCCTGGTATCACCGTCTCGCAACCCCTGCTGTTCCTGTGCATGTTTTGTACTCTGTCAGTGGATGTGATGCACTGTCCCCTATATTGTATATTATCACTGAACAGCATCCTACAAACCACCTGAGAGATTTGGACCTTGAAGCTGAGTACACATTAGGTGAATTAGGATATTATGCCGGAGGTAAAAGATATTTGGACGTAAAGTACAGAAAAGAAAGCCCTGGAATGAAAGAATTATTCTTCTCTATATCTGTCCACATGGTGGTAACAGGAGAAAGTCTGACATAGGCACTGTGTTTCAGCACCCATATAAAATATATGGTGGCCTTTTTTAAAAAAAAAAAAAAAAAAGAAAAAAAGCAATGATTAAATGTTAAAATTAATTGTTCTAGGATTTTGTTAATAAAACTGGGGGAAGGCCCCTAAATCATTTAAAGCAATGCCCTTAAAACTCCTCTGAAATCAGTAATCTCTGAGAGAGCTTTAAGCAATTATACAAAAACTGACTTAAAATAACCATTTTACAGTCATATGGTGACTTGCAATGCAATTCCTGTTTCTTTTTCTCTCAGTTATAATCGCATACTGCACTTGATGACTGTACCAGAATGTACAGTGGGCTGTACTTCCAGAAAAGCCTTACACTGTGAAGGGCTGGGTAAGGATGAGCCAGGAGGCCACAGATGTGATTGACATGACCAGTTCTTTATTAATATAAACCTTCTGTAATTAACAGGCTGAATTTTTATCAAAAACCACAAGCACACTTGCATGTGGAAAAATAACATAAATGGAGCAAGCAGATTACAGTACTATTGATGTCCCCAGTCTTGGGATATACACAGAAGAGAGGTTAAAACTATTATTAGAAATGTAAGAAAACACTTTGCTGTTTACACAAACCACACAGATCTGCACAGCATGGCTGCTGGTTGTAGTGAAAAGAGAAAGGAAAATCTCAATTAAATTCAGGTTGTTTAGTCTGAATCCGGTGCAAAAGTCTGAGGGAGTGTGTTCTGTCCTTGGAAAGTCTGCTTTTATCTCTTTATGAAAACACAGGATCTCTCCATTGTAAAGGACCCTGATGGTGTTTTCTCCTGCCTCAGCTTCATACTAAAATGTCTTGAAGTTCAAATACTCTGTGATGGACTTTAATTGATTTCCAGTCAAGACTTCTTAAATCATGTTTCTGAAAGATCCACTTATTATTGGCAGGCTCTTTTCCCCATTTTGACTAGTCTGTGGTTCTTCAGTTCTACAGAACAGGGAGCAAAATATATTTACACGCAAAAGTTACCTGAGGCAAAAGAAAGCAGAGGACAAAGCCAGTTGCAGTGTAGCCAGCACACCATGGCTGTGATCTCTGAAGTGCTGCAGCCAAAGAGACTGGCAGGTGCTTCTAAATATAGACACGGATATTAAAATGTTAAAAGTACAATACACAGAAAGCAAAGTGAGGAAAATTACAAGTTTCAAAGCGTGCCTTTCTCTTTTTCCCTTGTACATGCCACAGCCACAGCAGTCTGGCCACAGGCCTGTTTGATATCTATAAAGTTCAATTCGGTCACACGCCACAGAAACACTGAAGACAAAACCCCCCACACAAAACCTGTTCAAATGGTCTGCTGGGTGGTACTTAAGGCTGATGAGCATTGCATGTAATGATGGCTTTGGGTCTTCTCCTGGGGACCTGGGTCAGATCTCTCCTTACATTAAAGAAGAACATTGTCCCCAAGTCCATGGTCTGTGAATTGGACCCTTAGATGTCAGTGCAGGTAAAATTTTCAAAGGGAAAGGACTCTGGGGAGAAGAGAATTTATTAAACCTCTTCGGTTCTTCATTCAGATAAAGAACAAATCTTCAATGTAATAAAAAATAGTTCAATCTTTTGAAAAGATATGCCAGCACAATCTGACTTACTTAGAAGTTCAGCATATTAGCTGCTAAAATGGATTCCAGCAGCCCTCCAAACATTTGTCCAAAATTTCCAAAACTTGCCCGCCCAAGCACCAAGTTAGGTTCCATACTGAGGAAATGTAAATATGCTGTTACACTTTTCTAAGCTGGCAGCAAAACTTTGCAAACCTAGTTTCCAGAGCAAACCCCTGGACAGAGAATGCTGTGTCCTGTTTGAAAAAAAGTACATATTGCCTTCTCTTCAACAGAGAAAAATTGGAAGTGGACATGACTTACAGCAAATTTCTTAATCTGTTTAACCACAATTTTCAGGAGGACTTCAAGGCTATAGCACACCTCCACCTCTGCCTGAGAATCAGGAGTTGAGCAGTGAGGGAAGCCCTCATCCCAGCTCTCACATGCAGTGTGGTCCAGGCAGTGCTTGGGGCCAGCATTAGTAGTGGGTGGTCTGCCCTGTGTCCTGCAGGAAAATGCTGAGATACAGGGCAGGAAAATGCTGAGATACAGGCCCGTTAACCTGTTTGCCTGCACAGTTCCTGGAGCAGTGCAGGGTTAGCAGGGAGGTGGGGAAAACTTTTATGCTGCAGCTGTACAGGCAGTAGGAGGAAAGGAACTGCTAGGAATGATCATAAAGTGGGATAACAATTAGGCTGTGGAAATGGATGCTGTTGTCAGAGAGCATACAGTCCTAAGCAGCTTTGGTTTGTGTGGGGCAGCTCATTTCTGTGAGGATCTCCCTTGCAAACAGGTACTGCTTTGCACATTTGGGTATTTCAGAAGTGCTCTGCATTAGCTTCAATCTAGCACTGACTCTGCAAGGAGTATGAAACTGGCATTGATTTCCAATTGGCGTCATTAATATTTTATCAGAACGTGGCCAAGCATCTCCTCACAGCCTCACTTGCTCATTGCACCCCTACTCCAAGGGAGGCTTATTTTTTAAAAGCAGAACCCTGCAGAGCAGAGACCCCAGAGATGGCAGCACACATATGGGGAGTGCTCCAGAACACCTTCAGTAAATCCCAGGGAAGCTCCACCTCATGGCAAAGGCACTCAGGAGACCTTGTGCATGACTGCATACATGGAAGAACACAAACTATCACAGTATAAACCAAGATTTCTTCTGCAATAGTGTCTTAGAGGGAATTAAGAGGTCATACTGCACTGACTTTGCTTAGGGAAAACCTTTTGATCCCAGGATAGATACCGGTAAAACTGAGAGCCACTGCCAGCAGCAGGTAATGCAAGTACTGTAGTCTCATAATTGTAACACACTATGGGAGTCCTAGAAATGCTGGTCCAAAATAAACAGAAAATAAAGAAAATGAGAACAGGACCATCTCTGTTAAAGAGAAAGCAGAGCCTTCTCCCAAGCAGGAAATGATGTCCTTACATGAGCCCCAGCCAGAATGAAACTGCAGAATGAAGGTCTTATTTTACGGATTTTATTTTTTTTCTGCACCATTCCAAAGACACCAGATCTTTAAGAAGGCAACCTAAAATTTTCAAAATGTTCTTCCTCACTCCATTTCTCAACATTTCAACTAACCTAAAAAATAACAGTACTTCTGTGAAAGCTGTATCATGTGATTTTTTTTTCTTCTCTGATTAAGTATTTTTCAGTGAAATAGATTGAAACCTGATGAAATGCAATAGTAAAATGCACATATCAGAATATTAAGTGTATTTCATTTAGGAATCCTAACTTCACTTAAAAATCAGTATTGGTAGTTGTATTATCTTAAAAAAAAAAAAGTTAATTGTTTCCTAAACGATATTTGTTTCCTAAAAGTACAGACAAATGCTGTGCAAGAACTCCTTAACACTGAAATGAAAGCTGTCAGAAGAGACAAACTATCTTGAAATCACAAAATAACTTTTCTTATCAGACACCACCACACAGAGACTGTTTGAAATTTACACTGCTGTACTGCTGACAGTTTCCACAACTGTAGATCTTATGAGTGACAAGTGTAGCGTTAGGCCAAAATTACAAAGGTAGTTGGAGACAGACCTTGATGCCTGGTAGCATTTAAAGAAATAAATGGTTTTGGTGTCTGGCTCCCAGTGAGTTGATTTGTCATTTAAAGCAGGGTAGGAGGAAGGGACATGTTAGAAGTTAGCAATCCACTAATCCTTCTGTGATGACAGAACCAAGTGGAACAAGTCATCATAAAAATGTTACAGGTGAAATACAGGATTTTGCACAACAGCATGTCCTGGGTAACAGGGAGAGGGAGGACCAGATTTCTTTGTTGCATTGGGAAAGTACCAGGTCCCACTGAAAATGAAGTTTTTGCCAGTTTTTTCTGCTTTTATTTCAGAGACTTTTCTTATGCAGCCTCCATCTCACACAGGTACTAACCCTTGTGTGAAGACAATGAGTGTAAAGATGCACCTGAACAGAATTTAACAGGTTCATCCCAGCACCACAGCTGTTCATATGATCAACTTCTGCATACACAAATTGTCACGTGTAGTGACATGCTAAAAGAAGGTGACCTTACCCAAAATAATTTAAAATAAATCATGGGTATAGTGGACTTAGGGAACACAGCAGAATAATTCCCTGGTTTCACAGTTCATATATATGCAGCTCATTCATGTATTATTTGAGTTTAAATTGGAGTCATTAAGTCAGATCCATACCTATTTGTTTCTGTTCTGAATTTGGCCCAAATATATTTAAATACTAAAAACTAAGTATTCTGATAGCAAATATTTTCAGGAAGCTTTACCTTGTGAGTGCAGGTAGAAGACTGGGAGAAGAAGAAATCACTCTGAACAGTGCCAGCAACTTGATTCACTCAACAGCTGAAAGCCAAAATAATGGCAATGAAAACATCTGGGACAATAACTCAGATAGGAAAAAATTCTGCATATTTCCTTTGCTCCGTTTGGTCAAGATTGGAGTAAACTTGGGAAATGAAAGTGGTGTAGAGCCTGGGGACAGTATATACCAGGATGGCTTTGCACATTGCATACACATAGCATAATATGCAGAGGACTAACCAGAAGGGCTATTTATTTAAAATGAAATAGAGAAAATTAACCTATCCATTAATCATTGCAAGCACCGTGACTGAACAGGCTAAGTGCCACGCTAAATGACTATTTGCTTGCCTACAAGTGCAACCACCATAATTTTAGCCCTGGTAGGGTGCTGGAAGAATGCATACTTCTTGCTTTCTTCTTGGAAAAGAGCTCTTATAATCTGCATTGGTTGCACTTTCCTACTTTGTAAATAACAGTGGCTCCAAAGGCTTTGCAGCAGATGTACTTGAAAGGTATTCAGAAAGAGCTTGAAATTGCAGTTTGCTTTAGAACAGAAAAAATTGCCTTCCTTCCTGCCCTTAAATGAGCAGGAGCTTTTTCTACTTTCCCGTTCCTCCATCCTCAAAGGTGGGAGACTGACCCTTGTCCCCACAGACCAAACTCAGTCACTGTCATGGGGAGCTGGTGACTGCTGCTCCCCAAAAGACTCTGGATCACGACGCTGCGAAGGAAAAAACCGCAGAGCTATTGATGTTATTGTTCTGCTTATGTGTTCTTCTAAGGGTTTAGAAAGCAGATCTAGAAGCACATGTTTATTTTTATCTCTCTATCTGTTGTGAAAGGCAGAAGCAGCCGTAAGGAGTGATAGGGACTGTGATACACTGGATGAAAGGGTGCATCAGAAATGAGGACTCTCTAACTTCTTTTTTGAATGAGTAGACTATGTAACTCTCCAAGTAAAGGCATTGTTTGGGCTATGGGAGAATTGGGAAGTGAAGACTGAGAATTTATACCTTTCTCAAAATACTCTACAAAACTTGTTCTTTCTCCTTTATAAAGAAAGAGAGAATTAGAACTGATTAGAGCAGGATAATTTGGGAGAAAAAAATCCCTACAAATTTTTGGATTAACTTTCTACAGTAACTTTATTCTTCTACTCCTAAAATCACTGAGAGTTTCAGAGAGCATTGAAATCCCTCTATATTTTTAATACCCATATTAATGAAATATTATTAAGTAGTATCTTATGGTAAAAGAATGCCAGGGCCAGCTAAAAATTACCCACAAGGTGTTAACTGCCTCCATTCCTCCTTTCAGCTGTTCAAGTCTGCTCTGCATCTTCCTTGGCAAAAGGCTCATTCCTGTTTTCCTCCCAGCCCGCCCGTGACACAGCAATAGTTCCACCAAGAACAAATAACTGTGCACACTTCTTTTGCACAGGGCCAGTGTGGCACAAAAACATTTCTGTTACAGCCTAAGATTTGTCATGCAAGCGTAAACCTTTATGTGGAGAACTTTATCTGTGCTTAGTGTGAGCGTGTAAAGCAGACATAAGTAAATTAATCGGCACAAGACAAATGTCAGCAAAGTTAGTTTAAGAAATTTAAGCTGATCTGAAATGAAACATGCTCCCTTTGGACTTGCCTGCTGTGGGATATTTGTGTAGCAGATTTGCATCTTAATTTTAAAACCCAACTTAAATGTTACTTCCTATTTGGTTTTTCTTTTTGCCACAGACTTGGGCAGGCGGCGGAGAAAGCCCTACAGCCATGACTGTGCCTTGCCCAGGCAGTTTGCCTGTGCCAGGGGCTTTGCCAGGGCACTGCCACTGCCACTGAACTGCCTCTTGCTGCCTCTTGTGCACTGTGTTTTATCTGCCAGGAAATCGGGGAGCCTGGTCACTCTCAGTGTGGTCCATAATGATAATAACAAAAGATATAAATCAGATAAGCTTCATTTGACTTGCAGAGAAAGGGTTCTAGTTTGGCTATGAAAGTTTGTGTATGCTGAGGCATTCTTGAAGATTACTCTGCCATAAGGGGGTTCACTTTATTTATGGATCTATACCAGGAGGCTAGAAATAAAGACTGGACTATGGCTTTGCTCCAAGGCCTCAGTGTGGGTACTTGGCTGCAATAGAGTAGAAGGAAAACAGAACACCTTTGGAAGCTCAGAGGAGAAATATGTGGAAGAAGAAATTTTCTATAATCTTATACCTGTTAAAAAAATCAGATGCCTCTTTCTCTCTGCTTAATCATCTCAGCTGCTCTGAGCAGGGAATTTGGGAACTACAATGACATTTAAAACTTCTCCCTCTAGCCAACACACCTGCCCAAGTCTGACATCCTCATCTGCTTCTCACAAACTCCTGTTCTGGCAAGTACTAGGGAACAGGGCTGCATGTGAGCTGCCCATGCACAGCATCCAACACCACAACACGTCAGAGATGGTCCATGGAGCAGTTAACTCACTGCAGTGCAGACACAGGAGGTTCTTTTCTGCACAGGGCAGCATGTTCCAGCTCCCATGTTTGCTCACTACATCCTGTATATTTCTGCTGGAATAAAGTTACTCTTCATTCCAGGCAGTGGTATGAAAGGCCTCATGGTCAATAAAATCCTTCACAACTTGTGGCATGGCCACCACCATTACAAGGTGCCTGAGGGACTGACCTGTCGTAGTTTCAGTTAAAAAGGAAAAAAACGTACCCTTCATGTAATGATGTTATAAAAGATCCCCCTTTGATGTACATGGTTTGATGAATTAAGGGTTTTCTTCTCAGAGTTATGCAGTTTAATGAATGTTTTCCTGTGTAGCAATAGCAGCAGTGTTAGGTTAAGTGCTGTTAGCTGCCTTTACAGGCTCAGAAGGAAGAGAATGGCATAAAACTTGATGCACTACACCACAGACTTTCTCCTCTCCCAGCATGCTAACTATTGAATTATTAAAGACATGATGGGATTTATTGTTCACATTCCATTATGAAATGCAATGTGCTGAAATAGGGCTGACCTTGAGGTCTCTTTCCCAGTTCCAGATCCGGTTTCTTCTGGTTGTCCTCTGCCAGACAAGTTATTAAAGTTGTCAGTGGTGCCTCAGATGCAGGTCTGATCCTTTCTTTGAGAAAGGATGTGTGTTTATGGCAGGACTCTTCTGACTCTGTAGAAATGCAGAGGGTGAGAGGGGCTCGAAACCTTCAGGAGCCTTGGCCAGGCACAGGCAACTCTGGGCAATGGGAACAGGAACCCTCCCTGTGCTGGCTGGAATTTCCTTTTACAGGAGCTGCAGCTGGCACTCTGAGCCTCCCAAAGATGACTGCAATGAAGTCCTTTTTCCAGACTAAATAATCATGCTAATGTAAGCAGCTCTCTCAGAGGCTTGAATATTTTTAACAAGATTCTCTTGATTTAAATCGAACAGGTCTCTTACCTCTGGCTCTTCCAGAAGCACAAAAAGGCTTGTGGGACTTACAGGAAAGCAGTAAGAGGAGAGACTGCTCTTTCTCTCCTGTCCTTATTCACAAATGTCTTCACCATTTTCTCTGGGTTTGGATGAACCTTCCTGCAAGCTCATCAGTTTCCAAGAAATCCTCACCTGCTATGTGAAGGAGACTGTCCCATGGAATTGAGCAAGTTTTGGATCAAGTCTCATGCATTTTTAAGAGTCCAGTTCTTTAACTACAAGCTTAGCAAGCTGTATTTAACATTTTTCCCAGTCTATCCAGACTTCCTTGCAAAACATTGGCAAGCACAGGAGCCTCTTGAGTAAATTCACGTCTACTAAAGGAAAGAAACTTGTAATAAACTATGTTATTGGATATTAGGATATAGTTTTGTACCTGAATTACATAATTTCAGGGTCTTCTCAATACTGATAAAGACTCAGAGATGCCTCTTCTAAGCTCCTTCTTGTAGGAACATCTGTGGATGCAGCTCTCCTGTTTCAGCAGAGGAACCTTTGTGACTGATCTTGTGCTTTCTATGAAGAGAGACACAGAGCAGTTACATATTCCAGATTCTTCAGGTGAGCTGTGAAGAATCCTGGCCACTGTGGGCACTATTTAAGCAAACCACCTTTCAGTAGCAAAGTATTTTAAAAGTTTTCAAAACCTGGCAACTGCTGGAGTGCTCAGTATTCTAACAGGTATTGATACAAGCTGCTAGCTTGGGCATAAAAGACGTGTGTAACCATCTTGGGAGCTGATGGCCTAAGTATTGCACAGAAAAAGTCATAGGCTAAAGCTTTTATTCTCAAATGTTAAAAGTATAAACTGGGCTCTTACTGTCTCAAATTCCTGAAGCATTGCCAAGTACTGATTTTTTTTCACACCTCTGCTGATAATGTGGTTATGTATCTGCTGCACTGCAGTAAAAGGTAAAGCAATTATCATATAGTGTTTATCCTTCTGTTTTGGAGCACTATGAAACTCAATTGAAGGGTAATCTAAATGCATGAAAGACTACTGACATACAAAATCTTGCTCTTACCTTCAGGACAGAAGAAGGACAAAAGGCACAGTAGTACATCATTTGCTAAACACTCTGTCTTGCATGAAATATCAAAATCTTGTTTTTATATCTAGTATTTCTGATAAGCCATTCCTTAAATCCATTCTGTTTAGCAGTTTTGCTTGTATCCCTATATGTTTGCTTCTGTAGTTTCCAAAAGAGGCCAGTCTGCACTAACTATGCAAATTTCATCCTCTCCCTTATCATCAGAACTAAAAGAATGATAGAGAGCCCTTTCGATTCCCTATCCCCAACAGATGTTAAACAGCATTTCTATGTATTTTGAGTGATGTTAGTGCTGATACTTGGTTTCAGAAGATGAATGCTCACCCAAACACAGGATTCAATTAACATTCTTTTATGACTGCATCCATATTATTCTTAACGAGCAGGCTCCTTGGTGAGAGTGAATATTTACCTCATGGCATTAAATCCACACTTTTCTACCACAGTCATTAATGGTCATATAGCAAATGATCATCCCAACACCCTGGCTACATTCCAGTTCAAGTAATTATATTCTGCCTCTCTTAATTTCCTTTAGAGAGTAATTGGACCTGATAACAGTCTTCACTTGTTATCCTAAACTGCTCTGCAGCCTGACCACATCTCAAAGCTTCAAGGACCTAATCATAGCTCCCAATAGGTGAAATACTGATAGATGATCTCTCTGCTCACCCCATCTTTTTATCACATACAAATCCATTCATTATTGTAACACCATGTAACAAATTCAACTCTGCAGGTACTGTAGACTATACGATTTGTATATTGCTAGCTGCCTGAAGACATAAGTCAAGAGCTTAAATGATCTCAGAAACTTATGAACTCATTGATTTTAGGAAGCTGATGATATACAAGTGCTGTACCTTTTATGTGCCTCTGACTTTGCCTACATTAGTGAGCCATTAGGCACAGTAAGAGCAGAGCAGGAGGACAGTGCAGCTGGCTGTGAGGGCTCAGAGTCACGTTTAGAGTGCATGTGATTTGGCATTTTCCTTCAGACTGCATTTAGGTTGATTTACTGGACTGGACATCCCAAATCCATGTGGTTTAAGTGTAGGCTACGGATCTTTTTTCTCCCTAAAGGGATTGAAGCACCATCGGCCTGTACCTCAAGTAGAACTTTTGGTTTAGTTTCCTTCACAAGGAATATGATTCATATGCACCCAAACAGCAAATCAAAGCAGTACAGGATAAATGGGAATGATGGAGAGATTTGCTGCAGAGCTGCTCTGCTCTTCTGAATGTCAGCATGGCTGGGGATCCACTGTACACTGGAATGGATTGTCGTCTATGCAAGCACTGTTAAAGGACAACAGATTAACAGGGGACAGTCTTCTGACCAACCGTGAGACAATAATAAGGAAACATATAACTGACTCTTAAGGTTCAAAAGGAAGTTTTTGGGGAGGAGAGAGGAAGAGTAAGCAGGCTCCAGTAGCCTGATGAGGGGGTACTCTTCAGGAAAAAACTCTTGAGCCCTAAGGAAACTGTTCCAGACGGTGAAGAACCTGAGAGACAAAACATGCAGGGTCCATGTGATATGTGCTGGTTTATTTTTGAGTGATTCCAAAGAGACCAAGCAAAGAAGCAGTGCCTTTGCCCATTTATGCTGCAAAGCAGTTAGAACATGGAAGAAATCTCAATATGGTATGAATTGCCACAGTTGTGACAGTGGATGGGGGCTCCAGAGTCACTCTGTGGGGTGACGCAACAATCCAAAATACTGGATCACTTCAATATCAGGAAAAAGCAATGAAAAAAGCTTTTGCATTTCTGATTTAGTTAAATTTCAGATACAGATCTACTTTAAAATTATTTAAGCTTAAAATATTTCTGAAAATGTTTAATTTTAGCAAACTTCTACCAGAAAGGAAATGAAAAGCAAAGACAGGGTGTTACCACTTTTTTTTCCCTTTTTGTGGGGAAAAAACCCAGAAAAATCATCTATAGCCTCTTTTCCTACTCACAAAAAGAAATATGTCTGTGTCGAGAGATTGATCCAGTCTGGTTTTTTAGTTGAAATGTACCCAGAAGTTCTCTGTATGCCCCATATATCCCAGCAATTTATTACATGATGTGAAAGTCAGTCTCTCAGAAAATAAATACCTTAGAACCAGCAGAAGCCAGAAGCTGAGGTGTCCTAAAATGAGTATTAATCTGGAAGGAAAAAGGTGACTAGCTGGAGACTTAAGAGCTGTGTTGCAGAGACATGTGGTTCCTGGGGAAGCTCACACTCAAACTCTTGTGAAACACACAATTTAGCACTCGCTGCTCTGCAGTCACATTCTTTCACTTCATTGTTTATATTTACTCACCATTTTCTGCCTTCTGATCTTTGCCATAGCTTTATAATTTTCAGTTTGCTTCACTAACATTAAGTGCAAACAGTGCGCGATCAAGTAAGACATGGTCAGGAAAATGATAAGGAGCGTGGTGTCCGAGGCCAGGCGTATCCTGAGGAGCAGGCAAGCTTTTAATTATTTCAGTTGCCTTCTCTATATCCCTGTTGTGCCCCTCACTGAAGGTCACGAGAGTGAGGCGAGGTCTTTTTCTTTTACCACGTTACCAGACAGGAAACATCTCCCCTACCTGTGGATGTGGACTGGAAGGGGACACCCACGTCATCCAAAGCGATTCCTGCAACTGGGAGATATCCAATGACAGAAGGCTCCTCAGCATGATGACTCCACATCCTCCACCATGGAAATGGCTCCTCATGCTCCCCAGGATAAATAAGAACTATGGTTAAAAAAAAAAAAAGAAGGCCAGGGGTTTATGATTTATCACAGACAGAAAAGAAGGGCATCAGAGTACTGTGAATATCCTGTGTCACTGCAGTGACAGGGGACTTACTGAATTAAACTTCCCAGCCATTACAGACAGCAACTGTTTTCTGTTTCATGTTACTGAAAAAGCAAAGGAACATCCAGATTTAAATGGAACAAAAATTTCTCATTAATACTGAGGATGTGAGTAAGACACATTGACCAGATAACTTAAGGAATGTAATGTCAGCCACATCTTGGACCAAAGAACTTCTCCCCTGATCCAAATACATCTGCTACCAGAGAAGAGCAAGGGCAACCTGTCCCTTGCCTCAAGAAAGGGAAGGTGAAATAGGGTAACTATATAATGAAATGGTGCTCCATCTGCCTGTCTTTTGTCCTGCAGTGCAAAGTCTGTTGCCATTACTCCATCAAAATTAGAAAACAAAAGTCTATGTGCCAGTAGCATTAAAAATATGCTTCTCTCACAAATTATAGGTTGCAGATAACCATGGGAAGTGGCTGCAGTGCTTAATAAAGAGTCTTTAGCTCTGTCAAAGACACCTATGCTCAAGCAACTGCAGCTGCTCATTATCCTCTGAGAGCTGTTGAAGTCCTGCCTATATTTACAGGCTTTTGGTCACAAAACTGCTCTCTGTGGATGGGGATCAGCTGCTCATTCAGGGCACATAACCCTCTACAGGGTGGTGGGGGTTGTGACTGGTCCTTTCTGTCACCCTTCTGAGCAGGGGTCAAGCTCTTACCAAATTGCCACATTTCGTCCAAAAAGGCGTGGATGAACAGAGAAGGGTGAACATGCTGTTTTGTAAGTCCCATGCTGATTATTTTAATGACCATGGGCCCTTCTGGAAACCTTGTGGGGGGTACAGAACATCACAGATGTGACAGGAGCCCAGCAGCTGACTAAAAGCAGTCCTGGGGGACCCACTTATTCATGGACAGATGCATATGCTAACACAGACATCCCATCATCCTGACTGCCATCACCATCCTGACTGCCATCACCAGTTGTAACCACAAGGGCTCAAGGTAAACCCCAGCAGTATTCAGCTGTAATTCCCAGTCAATGGGAATTGTCTTGATTAAACTAAGACTGCAGCTCATAGAGTATTTGAAACTCCACTTAAAACTAAATATTGACATGGTTTAAAGGGATTAACTAAGATGACTGGATTCTTGTTAAAAACTTTTTGAGAGTAAAATGAGGCTTTCACAGAGTTTTGAGATGTTATTTCATGTGATAAAAAAGAAAAAGGGGAAAACTTCCTTTAAAAGTATACGAAAATCTCATGTTCCTAAACACTTCTCTTTAAATGACCAACTCTTAAAATAAGAGCTCTCATAAAACACGCATCAAGTAGCCTTGTGTGTGACTTATTAAAGGACAGTGGATGATGCCACACTGGCAGCAAAGAGGTAAATAGATTAAATTTCCCAATTCTTTACTGTGTGTAAGCAACATGAAGTGGTCGGTCCTGAATTTTGTCTACTTTTAATTCTTCTCATTACAGACATTTTGCTTCTCTTCATCAGTCACCCTATGTGTACAATGAGAATAAGACCTGTTACCTCAGCTACAGAAGAGATTTATAGGGAGGGATGGAGGGAGGAAGGGATGGAGGGAGGGAGGGAGGAAGGAAGGAAGGAAGGCGCGGAAGGCGCGGAAGGCGCGGAAGGCGCGGAAGGAAGGAAGGAAGGAAGGCGGGAAGGAAGGAAGGAAGGAAGGCAGGCGGGCAGGAAGGAAG